>BSBK01002239.1:165000-765000 GCA_027943335.1 Chamaecyparis obtusa
ACTACCGAAATACTATAAAGCCTTATGATTGGTATACAACACAAATTCACTCGGTATCAAATAATGTCTCCATTTATTCAGTGCTTGAACAATATCATAGAATTATTGATCATACATAGAATATTTCCTTTTTGATCATTCAACTTTTCACTAAAGAAAGCAACATGTTTACCTTCTTGACTCAAAACAGCTCCAATTGCACTTCCACTTGCATCACATTCCACTTGAAATACCTTATTTAAATCAGGCAATGCCAAAAAAGGCAATTCAACAACCTTTTGCTTCAAAGTCTCAAAACTTTTATTAGCTCCATGTGTCCACTTGAATTCTCTTTTGTCTCCTCTCATAGTCTCAGTCATAGCATTACAAATTGAACTAAAATTCCTTATGAACTTTCAGTAAAAACTTGCAAAACCATGAAATGATCTTACCTCACTAGAATTCACAGGTGTAGGCCAATTCAAAATAGCTTCAACCTTTTAAGGATCCATTTTCAAACCAGCAGCTGAAATCACAAATCCCAAATACACAATCTCCTCTTTCATGAATGAACACTTTTTTAGATTTATCATCAACTTTTCTTCTTTCAATCTCTACAAAACTTGTCTTACATGAAACAAATTTTCTTCTCTAGTCTTACTCAATATTAAAATATCATCAAGATATACAATCACAAACTTACCCAAGAATTTCTTCAAAATTTCATTCATCAACCTCATAAAAGTACTCGGTGGATTAGTTAAACCAAAAGGCATAACCAACCACTCATACAAACCTTATTTTTTCTTGAAGCAATCTTCCATTCATCATCTTCTCTGATTCTGATCTGATGATACCCACTTTTCAAATCAATCTTGGTAAAATACTTTACCTTAGTCAAACTATCCATTATATCATCCATTCTTGGTATAGGAAATGTACATTTCACTGTTATCTTGTTGATTGCTCTAGAATCAGTACACATTCTCCATTCTCCATTCTTTTTTGGTGCTAATACCATAGGTACTGAACAGGGACTCAAAATTTCTCTGATCAAACCTTTCTCCAGCAAGTCTTGAATCTATCAGTTCAATTCCCAATTCTTGGTAGGTGTGAACTGATGAGGTGCCTTATTCAGTAAACTAGCTTCAGGGATAAGATCCATGCAATGATCAATGCTTCTTTTTAGTGGCAAACCATCAGGTACATTATCAAAAATAATTTTACTATACTTGGTGAGTAACTTATCAATCTCCTCAGGGTTATTATCCTCTATTTTCTTACTCAATTTGTTAGGAATCACAACAAAACATACATCATTTCTCTTCAAATCCTTAACAAAATTTCTTCCTTCCATCAAGAAAACTTTCACAAATGTGAAAACATTACTAATAGGTTCTTCCATCAAAGGTAACAAGATTTGTCTCTTTCCATCAGCCACAATAGTATACTTATGTAATCTCCCATCATATATAGCATGTCTATCATATTGCCAAGGTCTACCCAACAAAATATGACAACAATCCATAGGCATGATATCACATAAAACCTTATCATAGTACTTTCCAATCTTCAAATTCACATAACATTGTTCACTTACCAGGAGTGTATGCTCATCTTTGATTCATGAAATCTGATAGGGCTTTGGATGTTTCAACCTTTCCAACTGCAACTTTGTGACCATCTCTTCAGATGCTAGATTCTTTGAGCTACCACTATCAATGATTACCTTCCAAACTTGGCTAGAAACTCTACATTTTGTCTTGAACAAAATTTTCCTTACTAGATCTTCCTTTTTACCTTCATTCCAAAATGCTCTTCTTACCATCAAGTTATTTTCCTTCTCAGGTTCATTCGGTGACTCTTCTTGCACCAAAGCATTTCTACTGTGACCAGCCTTCTTACTTGCATGTGTACACTTAAATGATCTATGTCCTTCTCCACAATTGTAACAAGTTCCTTAGAAACTTCCTTTGTTATAACTACCTCGGTAGTTACTGCCTCTGCCTCTAGATGAAATTTCACCTTTCCACTCGGTCTTGCCTTTATCCAGAGTTGTCTTTTATGGTTCAGATCTACTATTTTCACAATCAGATCTACCTCTTCCTCTAGGGAATCTACCACCTCTTCCTCTTCATTTTTGCCCATGTCTCTTATTCAATTTCTCCTTAGCTTTCAATCCAAATTGATAAGCCTCTTCAATGTTCTCCAATTTGACCAAACTAATTTCATCTTGGATGGAAACTCTCAAACCATTCAGGTATCTAGCAATTCTTTCCACATCATCTTCATCATGTCCAGATCTGATATCTAATCTATAAAATTCCTCAGTATAATCCTTTATCGAGCTATCTTTTTGCCTCAAACTTTACATTGGCCTAACTAGGTTAATCTGATAATCACAAGGTAAGAACTTTCCTTTCAATTTATTCACCATTTTACTCCATACCTTGATTTTGTCTTTTCCTTTTCTCTTTCTATCTAGCTGCAGATATTCCCACCATAAGGATGCATGACTTTTTAACTTTGTGCTTGCAATTTTTACTTTCTTGTCTTCAGGTACATTTTCATACTCAAAATACTTTTCCATCTCTGTGATCCAATCCACCAATTAATTAGAATCCAACTTTCCACCATACTCAGGAGGATTAAAGTGTGGTGTCGACTTCATACTTGTCAAATCCTTCAAGAATCTTTCCTCACCCTAACTCATCATAGGTGCAGGTTCTACATCACCTTGTTCTACCTCAATTTCATCATCACTAACATCTTCAAGATGTCTTCCTCTTCTCTGGGCCATTTCAACAACTTCTAATCTAGCAGCAATTTGTCTCAACATGTCTGCCAATCCTGCATCTGCATCTTGCCTCCCATGAACCATCTTGAAAACCCTCTGCAACTGCAGGTCAGATCACAATCTGCTACCCCACAAAAATTCAACTAGGGCTTAATAAGAAGGAACCTTCAAATGTAGATTCGCAAACCTAGATCCAGATCTCACCTCACTCCGATACCACCTAACACAAGAGCGGGAAGGAGGGGCCAAGAAATGGCACACCCTAACCTGAACCACCTTGCTCAACAACACGTGAAAGCAACAAAAACACAGTGGGAGAGAGAAAATACAAGATCATTCATATGTTTACTTCAAATTGATTCATACATGCTAGGCTATAAGGTCTTCTCAGTTTCGACCAGATACTACAATGAATTACAGAAGTCCTCAAACATGCGAGGATCTACAGATAATCTCAAATATTCTATGTTCTATATTCTATCAAAAATTTACTCCCTAAACTCTAACCAAACAACTACATTTATACAAGAGGCTATTGAACTGAGTCGACCTTCAGATCCACAATCAAAAAAAGGAATGGTTAGATCTGGGACCACACACTTCCCAATGATTGATACTAGCATTAAATCCATGACCCATAATCAATGCACAAGTCAGCCTCAACATAAAATCAAAAGAAACCTATCGGTAAGCAAAGCCAACTGAATGCCAGACAAGCATCATCAAGAGCCAAGGAAATTACTGAGCACCAAAGAGATAACTGACCAACACTGGCGAACAAAGGAAACTAAGAAACACCAAACCAATTTGGTCAAAGCAAGAATCGAGAAACACAAACAAACTCAAATATGTTTTGGTGACATAGTATTGCCAAGGACTTGAGATGCTCCTGCATCAAGAAGGAGGAGGAGGATAGAAGGAGAAGGAGGAGAAGGAGGAGAAGGAGAAGAAGGAGAAGAAGAAGAAGAAGCATGATAAGGAGAAGGAGAAGGAGAAGGAGAAGAAGGAGAAAGAGAAGAAGAGGTAGGAGAAGGAGGAGGAGAAGAAGAAGTAGGAGAAGGAGGAGGAGAAGAAGAAGCATGAGAAGGAGAAGGAGGAGAAGAAGAAGAAGAATGCAACTTATAGATCAAAACATACAAGGAATTTAGAAACTGAGAAACTCACACAAAAGAGGGGTGAAACTACTAGAAACATGCAGTTAACTACCTTAAAATTCTCCTAGATAGATGCTCCACCCATGTGGGAATTTAACTAATGTTGAACTAATCATGAAGTCATGAAAAACTCCCTCATTCCCCTCCACATATTACTCAATCTTCTAAATAATCTCCAGTTACACCTAGTTGAGTCATGCTAATACTTTTTAATAATAACTTTGCACAATCATAATATGATATTCATTGAGTGTTTATAAACATCACTTAATAAATATATTCCATTTGTGTATAATGAAAAATATAAGACAAAATTATTCATAATACCACCAATCATATTAGATGAATGCATGAAATATTAATTCAAAGGAAAAAAAATGCATCTTTGTGGCCGATGACTTCTAGGGTAACAAAAACCCTAACTAGACTGCACAACCGTTCATTTGATTTCTTTTTCATTCATTCTACTCTCTGGGTGCCACCATGGTATATTAGGGTTTAATGGATGACTCTATTGCAAGATTCTTGAAGCCTTCCTTTGCACATCCAGGTAATCATTTTAGCAAGAAAGGAAAAAATACCCCACTTTCGAGGTTTGCTTCTATCATCAATGAAAATGGTTTTAGATTTTTCTTATGTTCATTAGATCTCTTAGGCTTTGAGCTTTGTTTTTCTTGTATCTTCAATGCTCTATTATTTGCAAATAAATACATGAAATATTTACCATTTCCATTATAAATTTGATTACTTGACCTTTGAGCTCTCTAGATGGTTTTGTATGTTCTATAAATCATGATTCATTATATGTAACCCTATGCATATTTAATTCTTATTATATATATGGACATATTTATTATATGGGCACTTGAAAAGATGTATAAAATAATAATATTTCCTTGTATTTTCTTGAGGGTTTTTGGAATTTCTTGCAAGTTGTGGCTCATACATTTGCATTCTTCAAATCCTAGGGTTTTTTGAGAGGGTTTCATCATTTGTTCTTTGTTATAAATATATTATCACTATTCCTTGAAGGGATGACTATTACTATGACACTTTCATAGATATATTTTTAAGCTTATTGGATTACTATATTTCCACTATGTACAACACATTATTTTCCTTAATGCTTTAATAATTTTTGGATGAATAGTCTTCTTTTTTTCTTTTATTCATTGTACAACCAAAATATTGCAATGTGACTGTGACTATCTCCTGATTTTCAACCTATATTTTGATAGTGGCCTTCTAATGGCATATATCTTCTTTGTTGATGCACTTTTTCCACTAATAATGACCTCTTTGTGTCCTGAAAATAGTGACTAATCTGCCTCTCCTACATTTATATCAACATTGAACCTTTTCTTTCCCTTGATACACCATTGTTCATTTTTTTATTATCATAGCTATCACAATAGTCTCATTATTGTTATAACAACACTACCCATGCCTACCATTTTTATTATCCCTTCATTGCAATAGGATCCTATTGTTATTTGTTAAAACTCTTCTTTGAGACACATTGATCATTATGAAACACCACTACATAATATTTTTATTAATCCCTATTTTTTTCCTCTAAGAATAATAATTATTGCTTTCACCAAGCATATCATTTTTATTGTTCCTTTTAGATCACAATCTTCATATGCATACATTTGAGTGGCTCTATTTGGATACCTTGTTACAAAACTTGTGACATTCTATTCATGGATCATTTCTTTAACTTGAAACAATGGGAAAACTATTCTATTCATCTCCAAGGCTCTCTATATTTGATTATCATTATCATGAGTCAGTGCACCCATGTTTCTCATATGCATGATTATTATTTTTATATGACGCTCACTACCATTTGAATTGATGGATGATTTTAATTGTTTTATACATGTTCCTAAATCACTATGACTATCCTTGGCTTCACTTTATCATTGTTTCAACCTCTCTTTATTATTTCTCTTGTAACAATAGTTGTCAACCTATTGTATTCCTTGGAATTTCTCGTCATGTCACTGTATTGTATCTTTCATGCATTTGTTATTGGATGTTATGATCTTTGGGACAATAGGTAAATAATTCTATGGTTTGAAGGCCATGGTTACAGTCTATATACTCCTTTATAATTATCTTGATATATATTTCTTTGTGATATAGGTACTATGCATGTTATGATATATGCTCATTATTATAACCGTATCTTGTTATTCTCTTTTCATTATGAGCTCCACCATTTTTTACTCTTCATTATCACTTTAAAAATCACAAATTACATTGATTCAAGGAGTCTACTTATCCTCTTTTGGTTTTAAGTATAAATTCACAACCATTCCTCACACTTTTGTTCTTAAGATACTTTCTATCCTTAAGACACTATTGTCTTCCATAAGATATACCATTATTTGATCTTCCATTGTATTTCAATCTATCTCAGATGCTATTATTTATGCACCTTAGCTTATTGCAAAATTGACTACTTATAGAGGTTTGAATTATTTTATTGAGGGTTTCCTCTCTTTGATTGCCTCATCTCTTTGATTGTTCCTTGGACTCTATTTGACTGAGATTACTATTCTTGTTTGGTCCTCAATAGCTACATTTTCCATGAATAACTAGGACTATCCTTAAAGAAAAAATTGTCCATGGATTTCACTTTCCTTCAACATAGTTGACCTTCAACATCCCTTTATTTAACTATATTTTCATTATGCATTTGAAAATATCCTATATGGGAACATTTTTAATCATCGTAGTGTTATTGCACCATCCATTCCATTGTAATCCCATTGAGAAGATGCACTTTGTTTTTTACAACAAACTAAAAATATTTACTATTATGAATGATGTATATCTCCTTGATTTATCATGACATGTTTGATGCTGTACAATATGAAAAGGGGAGCACATAAAAGGAATAATTTCTCCAACTCGTAGGGAACATTCAAATAAAAAACCACCTTACGAAAAATATGATTAACACCACTTGGTAAGAAAAATGCCAATGCAATATCTACGCTTGAAGGATTTTTACTCCTTTGTTGCTTAGAATTTGAGAGGAAGAGGAATGATATCTATATGCAAGAGACTAAATAAGGAAATATCTAATCTAATCCAATTGAGAAAATTTATGTAGAAGGGAATGGAGAAGGATTTGAATGCATCTAGAAATGAAATAGGAAAATTTAGTTTTTAGACCTAAATTTTCAACTGTCGTAGTCCCAGAATGACTTGTAACTACATGTATGAGCCTTGGAGGCTGTAACTTGGCTTCCTACCAAATATAAGCTCAAAATGGTAGGAATATGATGGAAATGATGATGTGTTCATTAGACATGATGTCAATAGCAACGTGTTCCTAGTGTTTTCAATTAAATTTTTCACAAATCATCCAATTATTCTCGATTTGCCCAAATATGATCTGATAGCTTCATAACATGTTCTTGCACACATAAAAATAAGGAAGAAGGTTGGATTAAGGGGTTTTACTATTTCAAACCCCTATTTAGGAATCAATCTTGAAAATGTAATGAAATTGCATAAGGAAAGATGAAATAAAAATCAGATCTGAATTGTAAATCACCTTATACCTTGATGACATAATGCTTCTTTTGGATGTGATAAAAAATGTTGATGCAATAGATTGATCTAAAAGGAAATCATGAAAGAAATGCCTTTAATGATGGATGTTGTAGTTTGTTAGAAATAGGGAATATTAGGAGGGGGGGTGAATCAATATTCTACAAACTTTTACTTTTTCCCAATTATGGATATAACATATTATCTTAATGCATGCATAACATAGAAAGCTAATCAACATGCATAGCAATAAAACAAAAGAACTCATAACACATTATTTGTTCTCAAGGAAACCCTGGCCAAGGGAAAACCCTGGTGGGGATGGTACCCACAAAGATCCACTAATCAAAAGTATCCTGTTAAGGATCTTGACCCTGTTAGGAGTCTATTACATACATATAGTGTCTTAGTCATGATTAAGGGACTATAGGCCTTGTTTGAAGCCTCAACCCTATTAGGAGTTGGTAGTACAAAATGTAATTACCAGATGAGCCCACTGCCTAAACAAGTAATATACAAAATTCACTGATTACAAAGAGTACATCAAGGTACATAACCTTATACTTCTTGCATCAATATCTCTTCGCTACTCTTTCACTATCGCTATTACATACATTCATTACTCCTCTTTTATAATTACATCTTTACATATAGTTATACAAGTTATTAAGATTAATAACTTTCAGTCGGCTATCATATTACAAAATATCTTTATCTAAGGGTTAACATCTAGGATGTCATCCCTTTATATTTTTAAGTCATTATTTTGATAAAAAAAATAATCCCTTAACTCTTTATCAATTTGACTTCATATTCTGTCATGTCAGCTTAAGTACACTGTCTTTAGTAAAACTGTCATAACTTCTTCCGTACATGTCGTATAGACTTGCGCTCTGAGGTGAGTCTTCAATAGTCATCATATAGTCTATGTTCAAGTGTGCAAGCACTGGACTTACTCCAATCAACATCGCCAATCAAAACTATCTTCTGGTTCACTGGCAAAAACACACTGTCTCATACTTAGACAATTTTGCATTGTGCTTTGACATACTAGCTCCCTGACCTGTGTGATCTTCATGTAGACCATATGTTTCCATAATGAAAACATCTATGTAACCAAATCAACCAAATTGCCAACATAGTTTTCCAAAAATTCTTGATGAAGAAAGAGATTAATTCTTTGAAAGATTGAAGACTTGGAGGCTCAATTGTAGAAGAGATCTTGAACTCTAATTTTCTTGATTTCTCATGAATGATTGAAAATGTGATAGTGAATTCTTGAAATTGATAATGGATACAAAAATGAGGAGATATAGGGGGTTTATATACATCTCACATTATTTTGGGGGTTTAGAATTGATCAGGCCGACCAAGGGACAAGATCCACCCAAGACCCTAACAGGGACCTTCGGGCCAAATTCAGGCCCCATTTACCTAGCACATATCGCCAATGGAAACATGTACCTTTGAAAATGATCCCATATTTGATTTGGGTGCTAGATATATATGGTATATGTGAGATTTCCAAGCATGAGTCATTTTGGGCTTGGGATAGTTCACGAAGGCCAAAAATAAGTGTATAGGGCCTAAGTGCTAAAATAAATTATTTGATTGGAGGAAAAATAGAGGAGCACACTTAGAAATAAGGGCCAATATTGACTTTTTAAAAGATTGAATCAATATAAGACTTATAATGTTAACTTGAGGGTCTAATACGCATTAGGAGGGTGTGAAATCAATGTGGGAACCCATACATACTAAAATGGGGCTAAAAGGAGCATCTAATTAAGGGTGGTTACTTTTTAGGATAATATAGATGCAATAATTGCACACTTTTCTCTATTAAAACACTCAAATGAGAATGACAACATGTTGGGGTCAAACCTTGTGGGGGCTTATTTTTTCCCACATACTGTGAAATTTATGATATCAATTTAAAGTATTCAATAATGAAATGATACCTATACTTTCACAATGAACAAACACCTTAGATAAAATAATAAACTTCTAATTTATTTCTTTGCTTCCCTCTTTGGTACATGTGATGATTACATAGTTGAGTTGATACATTATTAGAGTTAAATATTCATTTTTTGACTTTTTCATATGAAATGATGAGGAACCCTAAGCTCTAACCCACTTTTTTCTTCTCCTATAGGCACCTTTAGACAAAAAAGCAACATCTATAGAAAAGGATCTGAAGATACATCTGTTCAACTACATGATTCGTCATTCCAGGGAATGATGGGTTCTCCTATTTTCATATGGTTTTTCTATATATGTATTTTTATTTCTCATAGTGTACATATTCAGTTACTCCACGACTTGTGTGGGAAACTCTTCTTTTGAACTAATGAATAAATAAATAATTGTTTTGAATAGTTATGTGATTTCTTTCTTGTATTAGCATTTGTATTAAATTTAGAATTAACTTAATAACATATCACTCTTGTAATAAATAACCTAGCATAATTAAACATGTATCTTTAGCTTTTAGCTATAAATGCCTTTCTGGTTCTACCTGATTAAGATGGAAGCAAAATCAGGTAATAGGTCTAAAAGATCTCAATTCAAAAAAACAAAAGGGAATACTAAAGAATTAACCAAAGTGAGTATTCACACCTTTGGGATAATCTCTTGAATCGGCTATGAAAGAAATCCTTGTGAATAATCTTATTACATTACTTGAAGCAAGGGAGTACAATCCTCACCTAAAACTTCCATGGTGAAATGACAATAACTATTGTGAATATAATAGACATAAATGACACAAGACAAATAACTTTAATATAATTATACACATTATTCAATAACTTATTAATGAAGGAAAAATTATAGTTGATGGACATACTCCTAGTAACTTTGATCATAAGATGTTCAAGGATACCTTCCCTAAGAATGAGAAACTCATGTGACTTGGTTATTTTTGACGGACTATGGAGAAGGATACATACCACTTTGTCAAGAAATACAAGTAATGACAAATTCACGAAGACTTTATACATGCACCAACACAAGAATTACAACCAATCTCTACACCTTGGTCCTTTTTCCAATGGGGACTTTGTTAGGAATAACAGTCCACAATACAACTAAGAGGGGGGGGGGGGTGAATTAGTTGTATGATAGATTATTAAACTTTAAACTTTGAATAGAAACAATATTAAATCCAATGAATAAAATGAATGCCAACACTACAACACAATATTTTTGTGTCGGGGAAAGCATGTTAAAGGTAAAAACTCTAGTGGGAATTAGCACCCATAAATGATGTACTAAGAGTATAGTATCCTTGTTAGAAGATCTAGCCCTATTAGAAGCTTATTGAAACATTAAAGTACACAATCCTTGTTAGAAGACAAAACCTGTTAGGAGTCAAGAAAGAAGGGTGGGCTCACTACCCAAAGAAGGTTAAATCCACCTTCATAACTCACTGTTCACAACACAAGTGTATATGAAGAAATACACAATCTTTTGAACTGTTCGACAACAACTATATTTTCATGATCAATTCCAATGAAGTAAACCAATAATTCTCTTCTGTACATCTAGCAGACACAAGCTTGCAGATTTCACAATCTTCTTTACATCACATACATTCTCACCATATCTTTTCCAAAGAAAATATCTTACATATTGTATGCACCCAAAAATGGTCGCCTAGACTTTGGGCCCCATTTATTCGATTTATCAATCCTGAATCATTTTTATCAAATAATCAATATTTTCAGCATTATCAATTCTTGATCAAATCTTAATTTCGATCATATATTGGATTTTTATCCTTGGGCTAACCATTTATCCTAAGTCTTTATTTGATTAAAAGAAATATTTCCTCCCCTTTTAATTAAATAAAAAGCCCCCCTTTTTCTCTTATCCTAAGTTGCACAAATAAAGCATTATTCATATTTTATAAAAAGGAGAAAAGCACTTTTTGTCTCATATGGACATAAAGTCAACTCTTATTTTCCTATTGGAGGATATGTGTGCACATGGATTGCTCCTCTTTCAAGCTCCACCGCTGATTAAGACTTTTTGCCTCTTAATCTCCATGGTCCATTTCACCTCATTTCTTATAAAAGGAGAGCTCTCTCCTTCATTTGCATATGCCATGTTTTTATGCTAATGTTATGCTGCAGGTTTTAGGTGCATTTGGAGCTTTTGAGAATTTTGAAGACTTGTTGCTTTCATCATTTAGTTGCATATTTGCTTCCATAGTTGCATGTTAATGGCATTCTTA
Source organism: Chamaecyparis obtusa (assembly GCA_027943335.1). Taxonomy (NCBI): domain Eukaryota; kingdom Viridiplantae; phylum Streptophyta; class Pinopsida; order Cupressales; family Cupressaceae; genus Chamaecyparis; species Chamaecyparis obtusa. The sequence continues at coordinate 176,741 of BSBK01002239.1, forward strand.
GCTTAGTTTCCTTTTATGCAATAGAATAAGCTCACATAGTCTAAATAGGAGGCATTGTAATCCATTGCTATTTCCTTTCATAGATTAGTTGCATTGTACTTTCCTTTCATAGCTTAGATTGCATTCTCATTGTAGTTGCATTGCATTGCATTTTCATAGTGATTCTTGAGGATATTGGTACTCTTGCCCTTATCCTCACTTGAATCTCTCATTGTGTGGTTGACTAGCAAGGTCATAAGCTTGTAGTTCTAGCTGAGAGCAAACACATCATAGTCCCTTGCAACTCCATGCATAGAGAGCTATGAACCACTTTGTGAGGCCTCACTCTTGAGCAACCTTGCATGTAATGGTTCATAGAAGTGCACCATTTTAGTGTGTAAATTACTGGCACCCACCGTGGGGAAGAGTAGATAGGCTTTGTCCTTTATTTCATTTGCATTTTTGTCATTTTTTGGATTATTTTTCAAAAATTTTACAATTCTGGTTTTCTGTCTCAGAGTATCGTGCGATACTTCTCAGAAATATCACGCGATATACCTTTGTATAGCGGTGCGACACTTCGCATGAGAGAAGAATCGCCCGCCAGTACTGAGGTATATCACCTGGCATCGAGCGAAGTATCACCTGCCCATAGTGCGAAGTATCACCCAGACTAAGGTATATCGCGCGATTATAGGAAACTGTGTCGCGCGATACTGGTGAAGTCTGAGGTATATCGCCTGATCTGACAGAGACTTGCATTTCTAGTTTTATCATCTGAATTTGATCATTTTAGCTTGCTATTTTATTTTACTGTATTTAGATAGGTCTAACCTGCATCTTTTAGCTTGAATCTATTAGTTATTGCATATTTACATTTGGATTTTGATGTTGTTAACCTTGTTGGTCTAACAAGTTGTGTTTGTAGGTGCTCTCATTGCTTGAAAATTGCTAAAAATGCATGTCAAAGAGGGCTACTAACATTTTTTGCAGGGCTGCCCAAGCATTAAAAAAAACAATTTTTTTTTTTTTTTTGCTTGTTTATTTGCTTTCCTTTGAAGTGTGGCATTCACTAATTGTATTAGAAATCTTTAAAACCTTGTGAAAGAGATTTTGAGGTGGTAGGAGAAGTATGCTCTTCACCTTTAGGTGAACCAGAAAATCTTGACCCACCTTAAAATTTTGGAAGCAAGGGAGTAATTGAACCTCTTTGCTTGGTGTGTTTGGAAGAGATTCTTGAGATAGGGGAGTATGCTCTTCACCCTTGTGGTGAACCAAAAACTTTGAACCTCAAGAGTTGATCTATTCTTTGTTTAGTTTAGGATCTTTTAGCGGGCCTGCTCTTGAGCAATCAAGAGGAATGACTCAAGTGGGGACAACCTTGTCATCATTTTCTTTGGTGGCAAGTGATTCCAACTCACTATAATCTCAAGGCTATCAAGGACACCAAAAAACTTTGTAGACATAACACTTATCTTTGTTTGATGTGAGTAGCTCATAGGATTGCGACAATGGAGAAAATATTGAACAAGAATGCTTAAGGTACTCTTGAGGCCGCAAGGTCCTAGTCCTTTATGAGGAGCAAGAGGGGTGTTGTGAACGGAAATCTTTATTAAGAACCATTAGATAGAAGCCACCTTGTTTAGCCGCTTATCTTCTTAGTGCAAGGATTGATCCAAGTGGTTTACCCAGATCACCTTAAGATACTCACCATATGTGTCCCTTTGGTTGTGTCATTTGACATTTTCATGACAAAGCCAACATCTCTTGTGGGTAACCACTTGGTGTGAGGCAAGGGGACATCAAGTTGTGGGCTAAGTTGGTAAGTATTGAGCCTTGAATTTTTAGGATAGATTTGCTTGAATTGTCTTCGGTTGTGTGATACCAGTGCAAATGTTCTTACATACAAACAATCGGTAGCATTCATAGGGTGCTTTTTCAATTCTGATATCACAAGTGTTTGTCTTGGCAAGGTTGCTTTTGCCCTTGTTTCAAGTGTTTGAGACTATGTTTTGATCCCTTACTGTTTGCAAACCTGCCAAAATTTTGCTGACTTTGTGACTGAAATCAAAAACATCAATCCTCAGACTGAAAATTTTGACCAAACAGACCCAAAAATGCAAATTTTACACAATTCTGGTCAAGAGTTAAATAATTCTGCAACAGTATCGCACCCTGCAAAGTGAAATATCGCGCGATACTTCACGCTTGCTAAAACTATCACCTGCTTTGAAGAGAAATATCGCGTGATAGTTCACCCCTGACGGACTATCACCCAACCTGCCTGTAGTATATCACCCGCCAGTGCTGAGGTATATCACCTGGCGTCGTGCGAAGTGTCGCACGATTATAGGTATATCACCCCAGTAGCCTGGAGTATATCGCCTGGTTAATTTTTGCCGTGCTTACAATTGGTCAGTTTCAATTGCTGTTAATCAGGCTAGGTCTTAGAGTAGGCTTCTCGCCCTGACGTTTGAGACCTATCTTAACTCTAAATTTTTGATTTTAGTCCTCCGGGATAGCATCATTTGATTACGAAATCACTTTGAAATAATTGTCAAGTTAGAAGGTCATTCTTGGTGCCAAGGTTCATCTCTAAGATTGTTAGCTACATTCTTAGAAAATTTTAGTACTCTTATTGTCCAAATCGCTTTCATTTAAATCTCAATTTCAATTATCTTTTGGTCTAGTCCAACCTCCTGATTCAAAAGTGCAAGGGTAGTCACCCTTTGATTTGAAGCACCTCTTTGATAGTGTTGGTAAAGCCCTTTTTTTCTCATTTCTCTTTGGACAATAGAGGACTTTGATTATCCTAGTTTGGCATGGACACTTTGAGAGGTCACCTTATCATTGAGAGTATCTTTCTTTCATGTCAGTTACGAAAAGGTACCAAGTTAATCAAGGGAAGCGACCCCCCGTTGCCTTTAGCCAGTTACCACCCGTCAAGACTCATCGACAACCTAAGGGAAAAGGACCCCTTTTTGATCAATCTCCTAAGAGTGAATCTAAGGTTTGTTTTAATCCGGGAGCTAATCCTAGTGAAGTGAGCACCTCTTTTGTACCACTTTCATCAAGTATGGACATGAGTTACACTTTCACCCAACAATAAAGAGAAGCCATGAATCAAACTCTTGAGGACATCTTCCAATGACATAGAAGAGAGTATGGTGGTTCTTCTCATGCTAGTCCACTCGGGTCGCCTCCCAACAATGCGAGTATTTTGATGCTCATCAACGAGCCGAGAGACATCATAAGCAAGCTCACTCAGATTCAGGGTCACAACACAAAAACTAGAACAATGAATCTAGTGATCACCACATAAACGCAGCTAATGCTATAAGACATTCAAGACAATCCTCCCCACTTAAAGACACCTCTCGATATGCCAATACAAGATTGAGAAGCATTGAGAGAGAGAAACAAGCTTATTTGGATGAACAAGCTGCTAAAAAGGAAAAATTCAGACAACTAGAAGAAGAGGAACGTGCGTTGTTGGATATAAAGAAAAGAGTCACCCAAGAAGAAGAAGATAGACTCTATGCACAACAACTCCAAAGTTGATTCAATGGAAGGGGAACCAATAGTGGGACCAACTCACCCCCATCTACCCCTTCACCAAGTCCTAGAAGAAGATCAAGGACACCCTCACGATCCCCAAGCCCTAGAGGAAGAAGGGTTTCAAGATATGACCATCATAGGAGATAGTCGTCTCATAGACATTCAAAGAAACCCTCCCAACGAGCACATCATGGCTCACAAAATGGAGGAAGTTATGCTAAATTTTATCATATGGATTTCATGACTATGCAACAAGAACCATCCTTTCAAGCGTATGTGGAGCAATATGTGGAACAAAACAAAGATCAATTCTTGGAAAGTCTTATTAACAAAGGCGCTAAAGTTCCATATAATTTTGATGTTCACCAAAAGATCAAGAAACATAACCCTTCAACTGATGAGGTGATCTTACAAATGCAAAAGGATATAGACAGGATGAAGGCTCCCAAGAGCACGTTTCATTTAGACTTCATATGTCCTAACCCCATTGACAAAAGTTTGGTGATGTTAGAATTCCCTAAGAAAGTTGAGTTTCCAACATATGACAAATTTGATGGCACTGGTGACCCTCATGACCATGTTCGACAGTTCTACATAATGAGCTTTTCCTTTCACCATGAAGACTCCTACTTGATGAGATTATTCCCAAGGAGCTTAAAAGGTCAAGCCATGGAGTGGTTCACCAACCTTTCCCCTCCAGTAAAAATATTTAAAGAACTTGTCCAAAGGTTTGTTCAGCATTTTGCTTACAACTTATCGAGGTCAGTCACAATGCTTGATTTGTGCAAACTCAAGCAAAATCAAGGGGAATCTTTTGTCACATTTTTACAACGATGGAGGCGATTGTGTTCAAAATACCCAAGGACAATTCCTGAGGAGGAGAGAATTGATATCATTGTGAGCAATCTAATACCAGAACTAAGATATGAAGTCAAGAAAATCCTGTTTAACTCCTTTGATACTATGGTAGAGGTGGCATGTCGCATTGAGGATGTCCTGAAAGAACAAGGAATTTTGGCTAAACCAACAAATAACAACAATAGCCAAAATAACAATACTAATGGTAACAAGGACAAAAAGAACTCTTATTGGAACAAAAACAAGCAAGTGGTCAACGACAGAGTTGTTGACTCATCTCAACCCAAAAATGAAGGAGTTCTTAACCTCTCTCATGCAGTTCAAGCTATGAAGCTACAAATGTATTCAACACAACAAGATAAACCTAAGTATCAAAGGAGATCTAAAATAGAGAAAAGACAATTTACCAAATTGGGAGAATCTTATGCAGATGTTTTTAAGACATTAGTTGCTCATAATTTGGCACACCCACAGGATCCTGCAAAACATCGTATACCGGATCCTTTACCTCATTGGTGGGATGTGAAGGCTTTTTGCATTTTCCATAATGGGATTGGACATGACATAGAAAATGGTTTTAAACTCAAGCATCTTGTCCAAGACCTTATTGAGAAAGGACAATTACAAGTTGATGGGTTAACCACTAATGCGGATCATAAAGCCTTTAAAGAGCCCTTGCCTAAATATGAGAAAGGAGAGAATTCTAACAATAAGAATGGCAAGGCGGCTATCAACTACACCTACACAAATGTGGAGAACGTTATTAACATGCTTGAAGTTGTGGATGATAGTGTCAACATGGTGAGAGGGAAAGATCCTTATGGACATAATGTGGACTCGACTCCTATGACTGATGAAAGACCCGCTATGGTGATAAGAGGTCCTCACTCACAAAGAATGCCCCAGTCCCTCAATGCTGTCACTAGGGGCCAGGCCCAAGCGCCCATTATCATTAGAGGTCCTAGCACTAGCAAGTCTAAGCAGCCCATGTCCAAAGGTGCTCCTCCCAAATCTACCGTTGGTCCTGATTCCAATTATAATCTTATTGACCAACTACAATGTACACCCGTGCAGATATCCATTTTTGAGCTTTTAGAATTGTCCCCTAAACATAAGCGTGTCCTTGAAGATGCTTTGCGAGCAGCCAAAATCCCTACCAACTTAGATATTGATCAGTTCTAGAACATGGTCAACCATTTGGCTAGCCCTCATTACCTCACCTTCTCAGAAGAAGATGACAAATCCATCAGTCACCCACATAATTTGGCCTTACACATCGAAGTCATGATTCATAAAACCCGTGTTAGGCATGTACTGATAGATGGGGGTGCGGGGCTCAATATTTGTACCATGAGTTTGTTGCTGGCTCTAGGATATTCTGAGAATGTCATTGACACAAGGAAAAAGATCACGATCAAAGCATATGATGAAGCAGAAAGAAGTTCTAAGGGATTGGCTATTTTGCCTATTCACATTGGTCCAGTAGAAAAAGATATCTTATTTCAAATTGTTGATGTTGGACCTTTAGCCTACAACATTTTGCTAGGTAGGCCATGGATTCATGAAATGCAAGCAGTCCCATCAACATATCACCAGTGTGCTAAGTTTCCCCATAACGGTGTAGAAATTTGCATCCCTGGAGATAGTGCTTTGTCAGTTAATAACATTTCTACGAGATCACATATACCTTTGAATAGGGAAGCTGAGAGTCCTAGTAGTTCACTTGAACAATGCAAGAAGAAGTTCAAGACCATAGATCTTGGGATGGGAGATTATAAAATTGATTCTTTTACAAAAATGCCAATCTCTCCTAGGTCTTATGGGAGACCATCACCAAGTACAAAACCTTCATCATCGGCAATGACATTATTTGAGAAATTTTTTGAGTCTTCGGTTCCCATTCAGGAAGAGAAAGAAGAAGTTGCCGTAAGGGACTGGATCTATCATGAGGGAAAATACAAACACAACGAGAATTTTTCTCCTTCACCTGAAGCTTATGGGAGAGGGTATACACTGGTTAAAAATATGGGATATCTGGGATATGGTCCCCTTAGTCATAGGCTGGATGCTAAAGCTGAGCCTCTTGATCATGCTTTTTTCAAATGAAAGAATAAGTCCATGGTTGGCTTAGATTTTGAGAAAAAGAAGAAGAAAGGTGTCCCTGTCCCAGCTGTGACGGGCAGTGACAATGACTCAGATTATACACCCGATCTTTCTAATCAACAAGATGTGTTTGATGATTGGGTGCCCTCAACAAATCTCCTTTGGGGAGATTCCATAGATTTGATACCTGACAGCCTTACTATCCCAGCTGCGACAGATAGTAACTGTATGACTGCTAGATCAACAATGGAAAGTGTTGCTATCCTAGCTGTGACGGATAGTACCAATACTAGCACTAGAGAGGGGGAAACCCTTCCTAACCTTGAGGCTTCTACATCACGAGGTCCAAATGATGACTCAGACATAGACTCCCATGAATATGAATGGGACTCACTCTCAGATGCAATAGTTGATCTGGATGTAGATATTGTCCATGCTTATAGTACCCAACCCGATGCGGCTAACGAGCTTAGTGTAGGACTAGAAGATTGCACTCCTCAAATTTCCTTAGTGGACGACACTTCGTTTGATAGGATGAATCCTAATTCGGGTATCTTAGGAGAAGACTTAACGAACTTTGATTATATGGTCACAAGAGATGACATGTTTCGTATAAATAACATTGAACTAGCCATTGACCTACCCCTTGTTCACTTTGACCTAATTGACTGGTCTCATCACCATCAAGAGCCTATCTTCCTCACTTTTCAAAATGATTACGAAATTGCCTGCTATCTGAATGCTCTTGAACCCATGGCTTCTTCCACCAGTGAACCAACAATCAGCATGACAGAGCCTGATATTAAGTACCTCAGTCTAAAAATAAAAGAGAATGAAAAAAAGAAAAATAGGTCTGATGGCGAAAACCACTTTGTGGTGGTGTTCGAACCAAAAATAGTAAAAAGAAATGACACATCCGAGGGTGAAAACCTCTTTGAGGCACCTAAGGATGGGGTACTTAATAACTTGCCGAGTTATTTCCAGGATAGATCATCAGTATTGATTGAGCTAACAAAGCCAGTCAATTTGAATACAGAAGCAAATCTTCAGATAGTCCATCTTGCTCAGTCTTTATCAGAAGAAGAGACCAAGGCATATGTATAGTTTTTACAAAAAAAGAAAATTAATTTTGCATGGACCTATTCAGACATGCTAGGGCTTGACACAAATCTTATCATGCATCACTTATCCATAGCTCCAGGCATCAAACTAGTGAAACAGAGACTCAAAAAAATGCATCCCCATGTAGCTCTCCTTGTCAAAGGGGAATTAGAAAAACTTTTGAGAGCTGGATTCATTAGAGCCATCGATTATGCAGAATGGATCTCAAACATAGTACCCATCTCCAAACATAATGGGTCCATTCGTGTATGCATAGATTTTAGAGATTTAAACAAAGCATGCCCAAAAGATGATTTTCCACTTCCAAACATTGACATGATAGTGGACATGACAACGGGCTATGACATATACTCTCTAATGGATGGTTTCTAAGGATATAATCAAATCAAAATAGCTCCTAAAGACCAAGAGAAAATAGCATTCACATGTGCATGGGGAACCTATTACTGGAACGTCATGCCATTTGGATTAAAGAATGCAGGAGCAACCTACCAAAGAGCTATGACCACTATCTTTCATGATATGATGCACAAAAACATGGAAGATTATGTGGATGATACCCTGGAAAAATCAAGACAATGGGACACACACCTCGATGATCTGGAAGTAATTCTAGATCGCATGGAATAATTTCAACTCAGATTGAATCCAAAGAAGTGCGCATTTGGTGTCACCTCAGGCAAACTTTTAGGATTCATAATATCAGCAAAAAGTATCGAGGTTGATCCCGAAAAGGTCCAAGCAATTCTAGATATGCCACCTCCTCAAAATATCAGCCAAATAAGAAGTCTTCAAGGATGTCTTCAATCAATTAGGAGGTTTATTTTTCAGCTTGCAGATAGAGCACAACCCTTTAACAAGACATTACATAAGGGTGCTTCTTGTGTTTGGAATGAGGATTGTCAAAAGAGCCTAGATCAGATCAAACAATACTTGGCTAATCCTCTGATCCTAATGCCTCCTATTTTAGGGAAACCATTGATCTTATATATTTCAGCTACAGACACTTCCCTGGGGGCATTGTTGGCTCAATCAGATGATACTGGGAAAGAACAGGCCATATACTATATCAGCCATACTCTAGTCTCCTATGAGATCAATTACAATAATATTGAGAAGTCTTATCTTGCAGTGGTGTTTGCTTCTCAAAAGTTGCGCCACTACATGCTTGCTCATACCATACATTTGGTTGCCAAAATTGATCCTCTTAAATACTTGCTCAGTAAGGCTACCCTCACGAGTAGACTTGCTAAATGGATGATGGTCCTAACTGAATTTGACATAGAGTACATTGAAAGGAAGGCCATAAAAGGGCAAGCTATTGCTAACCAATTAGCTGATTTCCCAATTCAGGATAGTATGCCGGTCCAAGTGGAATTCCCAGACAAACACATCTTGTATACAACTACTCGCACTTGGACAATGTTCTTTGATGGTTCCCGCATGCAAAATAGATCAGGTGCTGGAGTGTTATTTGTTTCTCCACATGGGTACAATATTCCAAAGTCTTCCAAACTATTATTCCCATGTACCAATAATATTGCAGAATATGAAGCTTTAACTAATGGCTTGAGAATGGCTATAGAATGGAACATCATAGAGTTACATGTCTTTGGGGATTCCCAGTTAATCATCAACCAGGTCAATGAGGAGTATCAAACCAAGGATGATAAATTGATACCCTACAAAAAGATGGTTGATTCTTTGAGACGCTACTTAATCTTTGTGACGTTTCAATAGATCCCTAGGACAGAGAACAAAGCTACAGATGCCATGGCCACATTAGCTTCCCTTCTTCAGTTGGAGACACATGAATCTAGATTTGAATTCCTGGTGGAAGAGCTACACCATCCCATCTTTGACTCATCTGAAAGCCATGTCATTTGTACCATTATCACACATGAGTCTTCCCGATATGGTGCTATCTATTCATATCTTCATGATGGCATCATCCCCGAAACATTCAACCACTCTGAATGCCGAAACCTCATCTGTAATGCCTCTCACCACACCCTCATCTCTGGTGATTTATATAGGAGGGGTTTAGATGGGACGCTCCTTAGGTTCTTGGAAAAGGAGGAATCCAACCAAGCGTTAGTTGACATCCACGAGGGCATTTGTGGTGGACATTCTAATGGTCTTGCCATGGCCCGAAGGTTGCTTAGGGCGGGATATTATTGGCCCAGAATGCAGATAGATACAGTCACCTTTGCTAAGTCATGTGAAAAATGTCAGAAACATGGAAACCTGATTCATGCTCCAAGTAGGGAGCTGATCCCTTTTGTTTCTCATTGGCCATTTCAGTGCTGGGCCTTTGATCTAGTTGGGCAGATTCATCCCAACTCATCAGGTGGACATAAGTTCATTATTACTGCCACTGACTACTTCATAAAATGGGTGGAAGCTGTGCCACTTTCTGTTGCTTCAGGGAAAACCATCTCTTTGTTCATCTTGAATCATATTATTTGCCAATTTGGAGTGCCTTTTGAGATCATTATGGACAACGGAGGTCAATTTAAGAATAAGGACCTAAAGCATCTATGCAAAAAGTTTAAAATAAAGCAACATTGGTCCTCCATCTATTTTCCACAGGGAAACAGACAGGCAGAAGTTTCTAACAAAACCATTCTTAAGATTCTTCATAGAACAGTGCACAAGAATGGTAGGGATTGGCACTTACAAATCAATCCAGCACTATGGGCTTACAGAACAAGCATTTGCACACCTATAGGAGCCACTCCTTTTTCTCTTACCTATGGTGCTGAAGCAGTATTGCCTTTAGAAGTTGAGATACCATCACTTAGAGTCTCACTCAAAGGTTTGATTATAGATGAGGACTACCGCGCCATGAGGTTACAGGAATTAGAACTTCTAGATGAGAAGCGTAAAGCTTCCTTTGATCATATGAGAGTGTATCAGAAGTGTATATCCAAGGCATTCAACAAAAAGGTTCACCCTAGAGAATTTCAAATAGGTGATCTTGTTTTGTGAGAGAACCCTAAAAACTAACAGAACCGAGAGCAAAAGGGCAAGTTTGAACCTAACTGGCTTGGACCATATGTCATCACAACTGCTTTTGGTATCGGTGCATATTTACTGTCAGATCCTGATGGAGAATAGCTCCCTGATCCCATCAATATTTTTCACCTAAAGAAGTTCTATCCTTGATGCCCATTTTTGTCTGGGGGCATCCTTTGTATATATCTTATTGATCCTAAAAAAATACCAAACAAATTCATATATGATGCTGAAAAAATCCTAAAAAGTATAAAAAGTCCTAAAAATATATAAAAAAAATATAAAAAAAAATTCAAAAAATGAAAAATGAAAAAAGATTCCAAGTGGTGAAAACCTGGAAACAGGCGCTACTTGAGGCCTTTGCACCCCTATTTGTTAGCATGTGTCCTCGACACTGAGCCTTTCCCTCATACCTTGACCTTATTTGGCTTAGTCTGGAATTGGTCTTTGTCTTTGTCTAGGGGGCATAACTGTTAGCATTGGTCTTTTAGGTGCGTTTGTCTCTTGGGGCATTTCACAACAGGTGTTTTTCAACACCACCCCAAACAGTGTTTTTCAACACTACCCTTGCGTCGAGTGTTTCTTAACACTTATCAAGTGTCTTACCCAACAGTCTCGTATGATGTGATATTTCTCACTAAGCAGATATGATAATCAGAATTTGACTCTATGACCAATACACATGCACTTAAACAATCAACTCGTTGACGATATGATGACTTTATTTTTCTTTGTGTGCTGTCTATGAGGATTTCTTTGATGAGTGGTCTCTCCCTGAGAAGTTTTCAATGATGCATAGCTAGAAGACTGAGGGAATGAGAACATGTTTTCTTTCTTTATCTGCTTGTGGGTATATTTTGTTGGTCCTAACTGTCATGAGCATTTATGTTGGTCTTACTTGATTCTATGGATTGACAAGGTATTATCCTTGACTATTTTGCGAGTGCATGCTTTTAGTTATCCCGACTTTCATGTGTCTTGATACAAGCATAATCTCGCCATATCAAACTTAGGTGATCTTACTACATTAGTCATCTTGACCTATATGTCTTTGATGCCTAGGTGAGATTTTCACATTTCTCTCTGATAAAGATCATATTCATATCCACATAGTTATGCTAGTGTGCATTGTATGATCTTACGATGCTACCAATAATGCTCGATGATGATAATTAGATGTCTATAAGCATTGTGACCTTGCAAGACAAACACTTTTCATAGTAGCTTGCATTCTTAGGTTCATGATAGTCTAGTTTTGCATTTCTTGCATATGGAGAGAGCTCTCCTTTTCATCTTACATGGACCTGTCAGTCGACTGCGCTCACCTTTTCTTCTTCTCGATCATGTATTTCACTCCTTGTCCTTTTCATCTCGAACCTATTCCTATTCATCACAAGAGGTTAATCATATCATCATATCTATATCAAAACTATCATTTTCAAGAAACATAAGTCTATATCATACACATGAGAATTAAACATACATCTATGAGAGAGAACATACATAAGCATTTTGAGCAAAATGACAAGACAATATATATAAACTAGTACATCCATCACAAGTGAGACAAATACACATGATACATCGAACATCCAATAATCTCATAAATCTATAACAATGTCATGATATACAATACAATATAAGATCCCAAAATCTAGATCAAAAGTCTCAAGATATGTCCAAAACATCTAACACCTAACCCTAAGACTCGCTACCACCCTCGTGAGGAGCTCGTGGTGGTAGAGGAGGCATGGCTCTCCTATCGAGTACCACATCTGATACCCCTACCCTCTGAGAGTATGATGGTGCTCTCTCACCCTCTGGGACGACCTACAGGTAGAGTCTGTGATAGTAGGCTGCTCTCACTGACTCCCGTCGGAGTTCCAGTGCATCTGCCTGTGCCATCACCTCACAACGTGCTATCTCTGCCCTGAGATCGGCTATCTACTGATCTCGCTCTGCCCTCAGATCTAGTAGCTACTGATCTCTCATAGCTATAGTAATCTAAAGCTGCTGTATCTCTGCCTCTTGAGCCTGTATCTGGGCTCTCAAATCATCCCCACCCGCAGGCTGCTCCTACTGTGCCTCTGCCTACCGGCAAGCTGGTCTCACCTCATCCTCAGGTGTCACTGATCTCTATCCCTGTGACCATTTTCGGCTACCTGATCTCGACCCCTCCTCTCTCCATCCTCCTCCCTCTCCCCCTCCCACCATCTCCTCCATCCCCTCCCTCTCCTCCATCCCCGTCGTCTCCCCCATCATCCCCTCTGTCTCCTCCCTGTGCTGGTACCTATGCATCTAGTACTATAAACCAAGGGAATGGCACCCTCCGCTGCTCTGCTCTATAGGCTGCATCAGCCCCTACATCTGCCACATCTAGAAAATACTCCCAGGGCTTGCTTCTGATACCTTCTGTCTCTGCGACAGCCTACTGATAGTCCAACATGGGTAGCCACCCATGACCCTCCTCATCCCTAGCCCTAGCATATGTCGTAGTCTCTGTCGAGACTCACTACTGCCTCCCAAACTGTCGCCATACCTAAGTGATGTATAATCTCTCGACTATCTCTACATACCGCCCTACCAGTGGCCGAGTGCATAGCATGTAACTTAGCTCATTGGCTGCATCTCCCCAGACCTCCACCTCCCTGTATGGCCTCCATGTGAATGAGGTTATCTCATCTAGAATCCACCTGTAGTATGTCACATCCCTAGTATGGGCATGTGATATGAATCCTAGGTACCTGTATATAAAGGGGTACCTCCTCTCCCTCGGCTGAACCCTGGGATGCACCACAGTGATGTGCTTCCACGCCCACACCTGTGCCAGGATGGCACCGCATGCCCATGTCCAACCATCTCTGTAGATGATCTCGTGCAACTCATGGTACATCTTTGCCAATATGGTAGGATCCCATGCCATCCGCCGAGGCCTACCGACCAAATCAACCAATAATTGATCCCATCCGAGTGGGAATCCCTTCTGACTACGATCAGTCATCAGGATCTATGAAATAATGGATGCCACTATACATGGCACTGGATAGTCTTTGCCAAAATCATCTATCAGCCTCTCCCAGCTGATATGCCTATCCATAATAGTGACATCCTGAAACATCTCCTGGATCAGTCGGTGCCCCTCAGTGGCATCCTGATCATAGTACACCTGTGCCAACAAATAAATCATGTCAGTTTTCATCATATGGAAATATTACTTTTATGATTATATCTCAAAACATGATTATACTCACCGGCTCGGCATGATAGTGCACTCGTAAGATCTTGTAGACGTCCTCTAAAGTGATCGACGCCTCTCCAGTAGGCAGGTGGAAGGTGTTGTGCTCGCTATGCCATCTTTCGGCAAGAGCAGTCAACAACCCATGGTCCACTCTGATGTACGGATATCTCAATAGATATCTGAATCCCATCGCTCTGATGTCGGCATTGCCCAGATCATCTAGATCACGGACACATCTCAATCCTATCACCTTCAGCGCTCTGATAATCAGTGCCAGAAAGACCTCCTACAAGCCAAAACCAAACTATTTGTTAGCACATATCATGATGGATGTCTAAAAACTCCGTATAAAATATTTCTAAAACGTAACATTGTCTAGACCCATGTCATTTTTGCTAAAAAATGCATTAAAAATCAAATTTTTAAACTGGGCGATATTCCTTTTTGGAGAAGTATCACGCGATACTTCTCCCTATAGCGGGGTGATACACCTTATGCTACATGATACTTCACCCGGTATCGCGTGATCTTTCACTCAGTATCGTGCAATATTGGTGTCTTAGGTCGCGTGATACTTTGGGGACCCGCGAAGTATCACGTGACATTTCTCCCCAAAGGGCGTGATACTTGTAAAGTATCGCGCGATATTTCACCCAAACAAAATTTTTAAAATTTAAAAATTTGAAAAACGTGCTAAAAAAGCTATTAAATGTAAAAAATGACTCAAAAAGCTCAAGTTTTTTGAAAACATACCGGGGCAGGATAGTGTGGTGGCCGGTTGTGCAACCGGGCGCGCTTGAATTGATGCCTGTGGATGGGAACTCCTGCTTGCTGGGCCATTTTCTCTCTCTAAAGTTCTGAAAATTCTCAAATCACTAAAAGATAAATGATTTTTGAAAATGACATTTTGACCCCTTTTATAGCCTTTTGACTTTTTGACCTCATTTTCAAAACACCTCAAAATTGCACAAAAATTGCACCCCTACCTAATTTCGACATCCTGGATCTATTTTCGAACTCGAAATCAAAATTTGAGATCATCTTCATAGTCAAAATCATGTTTCAAAATCTTCCCTTCTTCTGCGCAGTTAATTGATCTTTTGAGGCCTAATCCTTCGATCTTTGTTGGGGCATTGTCATTTCTTCATTTCCATGTCTTCCAAACTTCTAGTCTTTCATTCATATTCATTTCATACCCTCCTTTCTCACGTTTGACTGCATCTTTTCAGTCAGGCTGGGGCATGTTTCATTGCCTAATGGTTAACCTATTGACCCTTACCTTCGATTATGACTTCATTCTGATTTGATCAGCCTTATCGATTTGCTGTCTCTCCTCTACCTGATTTCAATTTCGATTTCGAGGGGGCAGTATTTATAGGATTCTCATCCCTGATTCTCTTAATTTTCCTGATTCAGACATCTTTTGTGAGCTTTTGCTCAAATTTGAGATTCTTATCTCTTACTTTGAATGTGATCCCGAATCGACTTCATGTTCAAAGGCTGTTGTTTATGCTTTGTTTGAATGTGATCCTGAATCAACCTCACATCTGAGTTGTTTTGTGATCCCAGATCGATCTCACATTTCAACTTCATTCTTTGACTACATGTGTTCCCAAATCGATCACACATTCATCAAAGATGGGCAAATGTATGCACCCAAAAATGGTCACCTAGACTTTGGGCCCCATTTATTCGATTTATCAATCCTGAATCATTTTTATCAAATAATCAATATTTTCAGCATTATCAATTCTTGATCAAATCTTAATTTCGATCATATATTTGATTTTTATCCTTGGGCTAACCATTTATCCTAAGTCTTTATTTGATTAAAAGGAATATTTCCTCCCCTTTTAATTAAATAAAAAGCCCCCCTTTTTCTCTTATCCTAAGTTGCACAAATAAAGCATTATTCATATTTTATAAAAAGGAGAAAAACACTTTTTGTCTCATATGAACATAAAGTCAACTCTTATTTTCCTATTGGAGGATATGTGTGCACATGGATTGCTCCTCTTTCAAGCTCCACCACTGATTAAGACTTTTTACCTCTTAATCTCCATGGTCCATTTCACCTCATTTCTTATAAAAGGAGAGCTCTCTCCTTCATTTGCATATGCCATGTTTTTATGCTAATGTTATGCTGCAGGTTTTAGGTGCATTTGGAGCTTTTGAGGATTTTGAAGACTTGTTGCTTTCATCATTTAGTTGCATATTTACTTCCATAGTTGCATGTTAATGGCATTCTTAGCTTAGTTTCCTTTTATGCAATAGAATAAGCTCACATAGTCTAAATAGGAGGCATTGTAATCCATTGCTATTTCCTTTCATAGATTAGTTGCATTGTACTTTCCTTTCATAGCTTATATTGCATTCTCATTGTAGTTGCATTGCATTGCATTTTCATAGTGATTCTTGAGGATATTGGTACTCTTCCCTTGTCCTCACTTGAATCTCTCATTGTGTGGTTGACTAGCAAGGTCACAAGCTTGTAGCTCTAGCTGAGAGCAAACACATCATAGTCCCTTGCAACTCCATGCATAGAGAGCTATGAGCCGCTTTGTGAGGCCTCACTCTTGAGCAACCTTGCATGTAATGGTTCATAGAAGTGCACCATTTTAGTGTGTACACATATATACCCTATTACATTTTACATGATCAGGTCAGCCAATTAGGCTTTCCTAATATACAAACAATTACATAAACCCTTGCTAAGATACACATGGTATCTAAAACAAGTATACAATGATTACATTACAATAATTAAGGACTAACATCCTTAATTTACATTCACCATCCATAATACATGCTACAACCCTCAAGTTGGCTTCCAAATAAGTCATCTCTAGAACACACACCACAACTGACATCATCCAACATTCTGTACCTTGTGCTGACCAATGAACATTCTTTAGTACCTTTTCTATCATCCTCAAGCTCGCATACACTGAATCCATACGTTATGTAAGATATACCAAAAATAAAAAGACTCACTCTGTCAAATTCCACTGTTATAATCCAGTAACCAGTCTTCACCAAAACATATGTAACTCATCTAATATGAAACATTACATGATGCGATATTGGATATAAGATCACAATATCTTCTTGTACTCTCATCTGACTTCGCATGTTCTGAAACATCCGTACATTGTCTATACATTGTAGTAACCAGTATGTTCTCTTCACAAAAACATATGTTGACATCAATGAAAAAATGCTAATGACAACAACAACAACTCCAACATCACTAAACGTAGTGATTAAACATATAAAATGTATCACCATTTCCCCAATGCATTAGCAATATCCAAAAGACTTGACCTTGTGGGTAAGATCCTTCCGCCCTCTTCTAATGGACATAAGTTCATCATCACTACCATTGAGCACTTCATAAAGGGGTTATATGAGTTGTTCCTATCATACATGTTACTAGTAGGTAGATAGTCGTGCATGTAATGCCCCACTAGGGATCCCAGGAGATATTAACCTAAAGCATGTTACTAAGTTTACAGAATAAATTTTTTCTTAAAAGTTTACAAACAATATTGAATAACAAAGTGAAAGTAAAACATAAAGTCCGAATATACACATAAACATAATCTCAATTACAGATTACAAATGTTAAGGGTTCCTTGACATAGAATTACATAAATACAATTTAATCTATTAAGTACAATAATTATCTAAATCTTTTACATAGTACATCATAAATACATTTGAACAATAAAGTATACATGATCACCCACATCCACTGCACAGGTCGCATGATATGCAAATACAACTAAATATAAAGTACAAATAAAGAAAGAATGTGAATAAGTATCCAAGATAAATAGGATAAGAAACAACCACAACAAGGATCATCCAACACAGGAACAAGAACATCAGAGTCTCAAATGGTAAAAGAATCGATACCTCCCGACCTTGTGAAAACCTATGGTTTTACTCCCACCGTACCGAGGACATAACATCAGACCCTAATCAAATAACAATACCAAAATGATGCAGGGACTTCTAATAGTCATAACTTTTGACTCGGTTGTCCATTTTGGCTGAAATTTTATGGGTAGATTCCTCATGAGATTCCATTTGGATTGCTGATGAGCTTAGCTCAATAGGGAGCCATTTCAACACTTTTTCGGGAGCCAGAAAGTTTGTTTAGGCCTCCAAAATTGGCTTTTAGTGTTTTCTTTAAAGTTTTTAGAAAGTTGTTTTTTTTAATAACTTTGAAATCATGTTTCTAATTTCAAAGATTTATTGGCAATTCTTCTTATCTTAGTTTAGGGCAGCTTTAGGGAAAAAATTAGTTTTTTAGGAGTTGTTTTGAAAATTACAAAAAATGGCAAAAAATAGATTTTGTGAAAATCTGCCAAAAAAAGTGATTTTGAATTTGGTTAAATTAGTGTTTTCCTATTATTGTAGGACATAGAGGATAGTTGGAGGAATAATGAAGAATTGTGGATTATGAAATAATATTTGTTTTCATGCTTTTTCTATGATATTGGTTTCTGATTAAAATTGGGTTACATCATTTGGTATCAGAGTAGGAAGATGGCTAGGAGATGATGAGGAAGAGGTAACACAAAGGTGCAAAGGGGCATGCAAATACTCCAGAGACAAGTTTTAGAACTTATAGAAAGGTTTTCCAATCAATAATTAAGACATCAAGAAGATGATTCAGATGACGAACTAAACAATGGAAGAGGAGCTGGACAACAAGTAGAATTTGAA
This sequence comes from Chamaecyparis obtusa, assembly GCA_027943335.1. NCBI lineage: Eukaryota > Viridiplantae > Streptophyta > Pinopsida > Cupressales > Cupressaceae > Chamaecyparis > Chamaecyparis obtusa. Next base: position 195,351 of record BSBK01002239.1, read on the forward strand.
GGAGAGGAAGAAAATAAACTATCTTTTGAAGAAAGGATGCTTAGGGCATTAGAGGGATGAAATGATGGCATCAAAGTGGAAGTTTCTGACTATGTAGGTAGTCTTAAACCAGAGGAGTTGATAGATTGGCTAAAAAACATGGGGACGTTCTTTGAATGGAAACATATGACAAAGGAAAAGAAGGTAAAATTTGTCTGCACAAAGATAAAAGGGCATGCAATGATTTGGTGAGATCACTTGCAGAAGGAAAGAATCTGACAGGGAAAGGATAAAATAAGGAGATGGGAAAAGATGGAGAATAAACTGAAAGATAAATTTCTACCTGTAGATTATAAACAAACCCTCTTACAAAATTTTTAAATTTGAAGCAAAATCTATCTATTGTAGAAGACTATACAAATGAGTTCTAAAAACTATCCATTTGGGTGGATCCCCATGAAAATGATGAGCATATGGCTGTGAGATATTTTAATGGATTAAAATTCTCCAGTCAAGATGAGTTAAGCATGCATCATATCTCTAGCATGAAAGATGCATATACCATCTTGCCTTGAAAGTAGAACAAAAGTAGAGCTGAAAATATTTTCAGAGGACTAGAGGAGAAAGGAGGGGAACATCATCCCCATCTCTTGGAGGTTCAAGTTATGGTCAAGAATAATCATCCCATGGGGTAGAAAGACAAGAAGAAACTCATCAGGCTCTATCAAATCAGCAAAGAGGAAGGGGGTTCCAGTGCGGTAGAGGTTGGGAAGGTCATGTAGAATAGTTATGTCTCCACTACAGATACATCATTGGGGGCATTAATAGCACAACATGATGAGAACAAGAAGGAAAGAGCTATATACTATATCAGTAGAACATTGGTAGCATACGGGAAGAACTATTCCATGATTGAGAAAGCTTGTCTAGTTGTGATCTTTGCATCATAGAAACTAAGACATTATACATTGGCTCATACCACACATTTGGTAGCTAAGATTGATCCACTAAAGTACCTACTAAGAAAAGCTGCCCTCACAAGTAGATTAGCTAAATGGGTGATGCTATTAAGTGAATTTGACATTGAATATGTTGAAAGAAAAGCTACCAAGGGCCAAGTCATTGTTGATCAATTGGTTGATGCACCTTTGTTTGATGATACACCGATGCAAATGGAATTCCCAGATTCCTCTATCATGAATCTTTCTTCTAGAATGTGGAAGTTATTCTTTGATAGTTCTTATACACAGAATGGATCTGGAGTAGGCATATTGTTCATCACTCCTCAAGGATACTTGATCCCTCAAGCATTCAGAATAAAGTTTCCTTGCACAAACAATATTGTTGAATATGAAGCCCTTCTTAATGGCATGAAGATAGCAATTGAGTGGAGAGTGACAAAACTACATATTCATGGAGGCTCACAACTTGTAATACACTAAGTCAATGATGTGTATCAAATGAAAGATGCAAAGCTAATCCCATACAAGAGAATGGTAGATGATCTAAAGAAATATTTCATATCTATCACCTTTGAACAAATTCCTAGAATAGAGAATAAAGCTGCTGATGCTATGGCAATGCTATCTACTTTATTACAGCATCCCAAACATCAGCTACGCTATGAGTTCCTGGTGGAAGCACTATCTTATCTTGCATATGATTCCCTTGAAACCCGCATGATCTACACTATTGTTGGTCATGATTCATCTAGATATAAAAACCTATTCTCCTATCTCCAAGATCAAATCATTCCAGATACCTTCAACTACCATGAGAAATGATACCTTATCTAAAATGCATCCCGATATGTCATCATTGGTAATGATTTGTATAAACGAGGTCTAGATGGTACACTCCTCAGATGTTTAGAATGGGAAGAGTCTCAACGTGCATTAGAGGAAGTTCACAATGGCATTTATGGATCACATTCCAATGGTTTAACACTAGCTCAAAAACTTATTAGGGCTGGGTACTATTGGCCTAAAATGGAAAAAGAGGCTATCAAATTTGCAAAGAGTTGTCAAAAGTGTCAAGTACATGGAAACTTAATTCATGCACCAGGGAGAGATATAATTCCCTTTACTACACAATGACCTTTTCACCAATGGGCATTTGATCTTATAGGAGCCACACATCCTCATTCTTCTAATGAGCATACCCATATCATTACAGCTACAAAATATTTCATAAAATGGGTAGAAGCAGTCCCTTTGACTCAAGCAACCAACAAACAAATATCAATGTTCATCTTGAATTACATCATATGTTGCTATGGTATTCCACATTCTATAGTCACAGATAATGGTGGTCAATTCAAGAATAGAGACTTAGATGATTTATGTACTAAATTCAAGATTACACAACATTGGTCATTGTATGCAAATTAGTTGGATACTATTCTAAATGATGAATTAACTAATAAAAGATTAATAAATCTATCTAATAAGCAAACTACAATGAAGAATGCAATAACAAATGAAACCAAATTAACAATTTACCTTCATCTAGAAATGCAGCTTGTCTCCATTGTCCTCCTAGCTTTGATTTCTTGAAGATGTTGAGCTCTCAGATTTCCAAATGAAGCTCTTTCCCAAGATGATTCCAAAGTGTGGAGATTGAATGAAATGAGTGCACAACTAAAACTTGATTATGCAAATATGGTGAATGAAATGCAAATGATGGGATGATAATATGGATGCTTGGTTGCTTGATTGCTTGGATGCTTGAATGCTTGTTCTCAAAAATACCTATTATCTTTCAAATGGAAAATGAGGCTCCTTTTATAGAGTTTTGGAGGATCTAGGCCTAGGTGGTAGAATCCTACGGTTGAGAATGAATGGTGGAAGATCCTAGGGTTAGAATTGACTTGGTTGAAGGAGTTGAGAGAAAGGGGGATGTAGTTGGAATATGAGAGAAAGAATAAAGATGATGTTCCTCTCACATTGACATGGAGGAGAAGAAGGTGGAAGGGAAAGACACATGTCAAGTGTCTCACAAAGACCAAAGAGAGAAAGAGGGAGAGACCTTTTCCTCATGAGGACTCTTTGCACAAGTGTCCTATGAGTCACCCTTGACCCTTAGAGGTGGCCTGAGAAGACCCTTAGGAATAGGGAATGTCTCTTGACTTGGTTGTTGAGAGGACAAGTGGTCATGAGACCAAGTCCTATGAGGCCACATAGCCCTTAAGAATAGGACATGTGTGGGTGAGGATAAATATGAATAAATAATTAATAATAATTATTTATCTTAGCCAAGGTGATGTGTCAGGTGACTAGGTGGATGAAGTGGACTAGGGGATTTAGTCATATTTAGGTGATTGTGTATTTAATTAAATCACTTTAATAGACTTTTTAGAAGACTTAGGATATAGAATTAGACTATAGTGAATTTATTAAATAAATTGAATAATTTACTTAATAAATAGAGGAAATAAATATTAATTAAATAATAAATATTTAATTAATTTATCAAGTCAATAGTAATTAAATAATAAATATTTAATTAATTAATGAAGCCATTTTTAGGTGTATACATTTTGCCCCTCTTTGAAATAATGTGCTGGTCACATTGTTTCAAAGAAAAATCAAGCATTTTTTGCCCCTGCCCCAGACAATGTCTCAGACGACCTATGGATGCCCCCTCGAGAGATTGATTGACAAAAAAGATTATGTGAATTTTGTAAAATTTTTTTTTTTAAATATATATATATATATATATATATATATATATATATATATATATATATATATATATATATATATATATATATATATATATATATATATATATATATATATATATATATATATATATATTTATGGGGTTGTTCAATCAATCTCACGAACGAATGGTAGGAAAGATGGATGAAAATGGGGTAGAATGGAAGAAAAATGTCAGGTAGGGTCCACACACCAAGCACATCAGGTCCATAAGCTATAAATACAGCCAAGGGGTCCACAATAGGCTCATTGTGCACACTTGTCACTTGGAGATTAGAGCACGAGAGAGAGAAGAGAAGAGCCACCAGGATGCCGTTCCCCTTGTCAGATCATCGCTTCGAGAGAGTTAGATGCTTCCAGCGACCACTCGATTCGGGTGAACCGGTAGGTGACTCGATCTTACTTTGTATTTCCATGATTTGATGCATGTTAGATTAGATTTGGAGTATGTTTAGGGTAGATCAAATGATAGATTAGATTATAAATTTTAAATTTTCATAGCGGAAGATGAATGCGCAGTTTCGGCGCATCAATGCGCAGCAACTTGTGGCATATGCGTAGAAACTTAATTTTACTGCGCATTCATGATGGATATTTGCGCATTCATAGTAGGATATTAGGTCTGCTACGCAAGCATGAATTAAAAGTGTGCATAGGTACTTATTGCGCATGTGTTAGGAAAAGCTGCGTAAATGGTCAGTAAAAGTGTGCGTATGTATAAAACTGTGCAAATGCCGATAAATGTTGCGCAAATGTGGAAGAAGACTGCACATCAGTGAAAACCTAGGCAAAGGTGAAATAAAGTTGCACATGCATGTTTCAATGCTGCGCATATGTTTAGGTGGTAGAAGTTGGTCATAATGGATAGTCAATTAGGTCAAACTTGATGTCGAGAAGCCGATTTGATCTATCGGTGGTTGATTGTGATCGATTTGATCAAGATTGGCAACATTATAGCATGTTCTCTAGTTAGCCAGTCTAAAATAGACAATTGATAGAATCATCTGTTGAAACACGTGATAAACATGTTTGAAATTGATATGATAGGATAGATAGATTGATAGATCAGTTTATCAAAATTTGATAGGTTGATTGTTGTTGACTTGAATAGGAGGATATCACAGATGTTCTAATGTCACGGGAGAGATATCCCATCACACAGAACCTGAGACTAGCATTATCAGAGATAGAGAGACTAGTGATAGGAGCATCGAGACTTTACCATGTGATCTACACACTTGAGATTCGGGTGAATCTGAGCATGATGAACACATTAGCTGAGAGATGGCACTCAGAGATGAGTACGTTCCATCTTCTGATAGGGGAGATGATAGTGACACTAGAGGATGTATATCGCATCCTCTAGCTGCCCATCACAGGAGAGTTAGTGTAGTATGATCGACACGGCAGAGTCACAGAGTGCAGAGCTGTCTTTGGGGATGATGACATAGAGGATGGGGAGATTAGCTGGGAGGAGATGGTCGACATGTATGACCCTCTTCTAGTGGTTCTAGTAGGTGCTATTGGGGGATTCGTATGCCCTGATCAGAGGTCACACAGATCATCTAGGAGTTCATCTAGGAGTTCCAATTCAGTCAAGCGTGCAACTCTATACTCTTCATCAGGAATTAAATCTTTAAGAGTAACACGAAGTGAAGGAAACTCGACCTCAAGGGGTAGGACTACTTCAGATCCATAAACAAGGGAGTATGGGGTGGCTCCAGTAGGAGTATGGATGGAGGTGCGGTAAGCCCATAAGGTAGGATTAAGTTGAAGATGCCAATCACTGCCAGCGTCATTGACAGTCTTTTGTAGGATTTTAACAATTGTTTTGTTTGACGCCTCAACTTGGCCATTTCCTGAGGATAGTAGATGGTGGAATAGTTGTGGGTAATGTGGAATTTGGCACACAGTTCATCCATGTCCTAATTTTGGAACTGTTTCCCATGATCAGTAATGAGATACATAGGTATACCATATCTACAGATGATATAGTTTAAGATAAACATGGATATTTGTTTCCCTATGGCGGTAATCAATGGAACAACCTCAATCCATTTAGTGAAGTATTCTATGGCAGTGAGGATCCATTTGTGAGCATTGGAAGATGGAGGATTGATAGCGCCCACGAGGTTGAGTCCCCACTGACTGAATGGCAAAGTAGTTGTAAAAGGATGTAACTCTTGTGCTAGAGCATGGATAAGGTTTCCATGTATCTGACATTTCTTGCATGCCCTAGCAAAATGAAAGGAATCTGCTTCCATGGTAGGCCAATAATAACCCATACGCATGAGTTTCTTAGCCAAAGAGGGATCACTCGAATGTGTCCCACAAATACCTTCATGTACATCCTGTAAGGAAAGTTGAGCTTCATCATGTTTGAGACATCGCAGGAGAGTACCGTCAAAACCTCGCCGATAAAGGGTATCAGACATTAAAATATAGTGGGAGGTTTGGCGGAGAAAAGTTTGTTTTTGATTACGGGATAGGTCGGGAGGTAAAGTGTTATCTTTGAGGTAAGAATAGATCTTTCCATAGGTTGGAGAGTCATGTCCAATCAGATGACATATAATACTCATATCAGGGTCATCATATGAAGGACAAGTCAGGGATTCCACCAAGAACTCAAAATGGGCCTTGGTATCTTCAATATCAAATAAAGAAGCAATCATTACCATGGCATCAGCAACCTTGTTTTTGTGCCGAGGAATCTGCTCAAAAGTGATGATAGAGAAATAATTTTTAAAGTCATCCACCATACGTTTATATGGAAATAACTTGTCATCTTTGGTCTGGTAATCATCATTAACCTGGTTAACAATCAGCTGAGAATCTCTGTAGACATTTATTTTAGATACATTCCATTCTAAAGCCATTTTTAACCCAATCAGCAAAGCCTCATATTCTACCACATTATTAGTGCAAGGAAATAGCAACTTGAAAGATTTTGGAATAGTGTATCCTTGTGGTGTGATAAAAAGTATACCAGCTCCTGAACCCTATTGAGTGTATGAGCCATCAAAGTATAATTTCCATGTTTGCGTGGACAAAGCTAAGATATGAGCATCAGGAAACTCTGTGTGTATAGGCTAGTCATCCGTTAATGGAGCATCAGCTAGTTGATCTGCGATCACTTGACCTTTGATAGCCTTCCTATCTACATATTCAATATCAAACTCACTAAGTAGCATGACCCACTTAGCCAACCTGCCTGTCAATGCAGTCTTGCTTAACAAATACTTTAAAGGATCAATCTTTGCAATAAGCTGAGTAGAATGTGACAACATGTAATGTCACCACTTTTGTGAAGCAAAGATAATAGCTAGACATGCTCTTTCAATAGGGGAATAGTTTAACTCATATCCCACTAGAGTGCGACTGATGTAGTAAATGGCTTTTTCTTTTCCTTCATGATCTTGCTGAGCGAGAAGAGCACCTAGTGAGGCTGTCGTGGTTGAAATGTAGAGCAAGAGTGGCTTGCCTAGAATTGGTGACATCAAAGTTGGAGGATTCGCTAGATACTGCTTGATTTTGTTGAAAGCTTCCTCACACTTATCATCCCATTGGAATAAGATATTTTTATCCAACAAATGTTGAAAAGGATGACTGCGATCGGCTAATTGAGAAACAAATCTTCGGATTGATTGAAGATGCCCCTGTAAAGATCTTAGCTGATTGATGTTAGTGGGGGAAGCCATCTCCAATATTGCTTTAACCTTTTCTGGATCTACTTCGATTCTTTTAGCTGAGACAATGTACCCTAACAGTTTGCCAAATGTGACTCCGAATGCACATTTCTTTGGATTGAGTCGAATCTGATATTTTTCCATCTGGGTGGATATTTTATCTAACACTCTCAAATGACCAACTCTATCTTTGGATTTTGCTAAAATGTCATCAACATAATCTTCCATGATGGTATGCATCATGTCATGGAAGATCATGGTCATGGCTCTTTGGTAAGTTGCTCCAGCATTTTTGAGGCCAAAAGGCATTACATTCCAGTAGTATGTACCCCACAGACAAGTAAAAGCAATTTTTTCCTAATCTTCCGACGCAATCTTGATTTGGTTATAGCTAGAAAATCCATCCATTAATGATAACATCTCATGCCCAGCTGTTAGGTCAACAATCATATCAATATTTGGCAAAGGGAAGTCATCTTTAGGACAAGCTTTATTTAGATCTTGAAAATCAATACAAATCTTGATAGACTTGTTTGGTTTTGAAACCGGGACAATATTTGAAATCCACTCAGCATAATCAATAGCCCAAATGAATCCAACATCTAGGAGCTTTTTCAATTCTGCTTTCACCATTAGAGCAATGTGAGGATGCATTTTGCGGAGCTTCTGCTTAATTGGTTTTACACCTGGTTTGATAGATAAATGATGCATAATGAGATTGGGGTCCAATCCAGGCATATCAGCGTAGGACCAAGCAAAGTTGATTTGTCATTCTCTGAAGAAGTTTGCAAAAGCTTCTTTCTCTGATTCTATCAAGGATGCTGCTACCTTGAGGATGCGTGGAGACTCCTCTGTTCCAATGTTAAGTGGTACTATCAGTTCTAATAGAATGGAAAATTGCTCTCGATCTAGATAGTTTGGAAGAGTGTCAATCCTTCCATCGTCAGGCGCCTCAGAGAGGTTTTCACCATCAGATGCATCTTTTCTTTTTACTATTTTTGGATCTAATACTGCCACTGAGTGGTTTTCACCATTAGATCTACTGATTATTTTTATATTTTTATGACTGAAAGGATTGGCACTCTCTCCAAAATAGGCCATGTCATTGAGTTCTATCAGAAATCCTGACTTGTGATCCCCTGGTGGTAAATGATCCCTGATACCAAGATAGTCAATGATTGCATCATCATTATGGAAGACATCAAGTTCTAGATGATCGGGAGAATCCCAATCAATAAGGTCAGGACGGACAAGGGGCATTGGATCATTTAGGTTGGTTTCAAAAGAAGAGATGGTATTGATGGAAAAGTTGTCAAGGTTTATGATAGTATCAGTGAGGTCTATTTCCATACTCTCATCTGAATTATCAGTCACAAGATAACACTCACTTCGCTCATGATCAACATGAGTAGTATTACATGGGACCAATCCTAGTGAGTCACTCATTGAACTCTCACCCTCATGGTAATTGTTACTATATTGATGGACAACATTGACTCCTATTTCTTCAGTACCATCAGATAAGGAATCCCATTCATAATCATTAGAATCAGAATCATCATTATCCTCAACTCTATCAATGATTCTTTGAGCTATCCTTTGTTTTTCTGGATCTACATACATGCCATGCTTTCTGAATTGTAAGGCAGGAGCTTTAGATGTCTCATGAAAAGGTGGCATTTTTGCTTTTCCTTTTATTTCTTGTGATCCTTCTCCCTTATATCCTAATCCTGTAGTGTCTCGTTGATAATTAGGATTTTGCAAAAGTGGTTTTATAACACCTTCTCTTTGTAACCCTAGAGGTCCAACACCTTGATATCCCATCTTTTGTAGCAAAGTATACCCTTTTCCATAGACATCAGGTGATATATAATCATGTTTAATATCATCTTCAATCTTCTGTGTCTTAAGCCAATAATTTGCATTACGCTCAGCTGCCTCTTTGGATATTGTGCCCCCACTTATAAATGTGTTATAAACAAGTGTGGAAGGGGGTTCTGATTGTTGTTTAGTGATCAAAGACCTACCATATGATTTAGGAGATAAAGGTAACTCAGTGATGCAAAGAGCTTGACCTAAAGTATATTCACCAATACTTCTTTCTTTGATATCTATCTTGATCCCGTTTGATTTAGAAGTTGATGCTATATTACTAGGGTCACCAAGTGTAGTTGTAGAAGATCCAGTACGATTATTGGGAACCAAAGAATCAGAAATCTGCACATTGCTACAATATTGAAAAGGATTGGAATCTCCTTTGATAGTGATCTCCTGACCATTGTGAGGAAATTTTATACATTGATGATAAGTTGATGGCATAGCTTGCATGTAATGAATCCATGGTCTTCCCAAAAGAATATTATAAGCAAGATCCATGTCCAGGACTTGACAAGATACATCTTTAACAATAGGACCGATTCTAATTGGAAGAACAACGGACCCCTTGGATGATCGCTCTTCCTCATCATAGGCTTTTATTGTGATTTTATTTTTTGGATCAATGACATTCTCAAAAAATCCCAATGCAAGGACCAACTTTAACGTGCAAATATTCAAACCAGCTCCCCCATCTATTAATACTCTTTTAATCTTGTGATTTTGGACAAGGACTTCGATATGTAAAGGAGCATTATGAGGTTGGGTAATGGCTAAATCATCATTTTTAGTAAAGGAAAAATAGTGTGGGGTCATTAAATGGCCTACCATAGCTTGAAATTGATCAGGATCTAGAGTTGTTGGAACCTAGGTCTCTAAGAGAGCTTTTTCAAGGATATCTTTGTGAGATGGAGAAAGATGCAAAAGCTCTAAGATGGATATCTGGGCCGGTGTCTTTTTGAGCTGTTCCAAAAGATTGTACTGGTTGGAAGTATTGGGTATGGACTTTGGAACATAAATGAACTTGTTGTGAGTAGTGCTTGGTTTAGACTGGACTCCTTGGAGAGTGACCTTGGCTTGAACATGAGTAGTAGCATGGATTGGTTGACTCTCTGATTTTCCCTTTATGGTAATAACATTGGCATAATATGCAGAAGGATGACGGTCAGAAATGGTACCAACATATCTATAGGGTGTGTTATTATAATTGGCTTGGTTGTCACCCTTATTGTTGGAAGAACCTCCCTTTTCATGCTCAGGAAGTGGATCTTTGAAGGCCGTATGTGATTCATTCAAAACATGTCCGTCAACACTAATTTCACCACTTTCGATTAAGTTTTGGATCACATTTTTAAGTCTTTGACATTCATTAGTTATATGTCCTTTTCCTCTGTGGAATTCACAATAATCATTTCCATTCCACCAAGAAGGCTTCACTCTAGGTTCATAATCTTTCGGTTCAGGAAGCGTGATGAGTTTCTTGGTGATTAACTTCCATAATGCTAATTCGAGAGATTCCCCTAAAGGAGTAAAGTTTCTTTGAGGTGAGATAAAAGGCAATCTTGGTTTAGGTGAATCCTTGGTGGTATTTTGACTTTCTGACTAATTGTTGTATGTAGCTTGAGTAGCGTTGGTCGTACTTGTGAGATTTAGAAGAGGTTTTGTTGGTTGGACATTATGATTATCAACAATTTCGTCATTAACAATGTTTTTGTTTTTATTCCAATATTTCAATTTGTCATTGTTGGAATTGGAGTTATAAGTGTTGGAATTGGAATTTGAGGATCCAGCATTGTCTTTGGAATAAAGTTTTATCTCACCTTTTCGGACCATGGCTTCCTCAATCTTGATACCATTTTCTATGAGCTTATTGAAATTTGGTGGACATTGCAATTGTAACCTATAACTCATTTCTAGTGTAAGGTTATGCACAAAAATATCCATCTTTTCTTGTTCAGGAATTGTTCATGGATACTTAGAAAACAATTGACGCCATCTTTGCAAAAAAGTAAGGAAAGGTTCTCCATTCTTTTGATGTGCATTGCAAAGATCAAGCATAGTGACCTCATGTTTGATGTTATATGAATAATGAGTCGCAAATTTGTCAAGAAGCTCATTGAAAGATTTGATGCCAGGGGGAAGTTTGGAGAACCATTCCATGGCTTGTCCTCCTAAACTTCATGGAAATAGTCGCATAAGATAAGTGTCATTGTGAGCGACTTCAATACAAGCAGCACAAAACTCACGAATATGGTCTTGTGGATCCGACTTCCCTTTGTATTTGTCAAATTTCAGTACCTCAAAATGAGGAGGGAATGGAATCATTGCTAAATTCTTATCAAAAGGATAAGGACATATATCATCCAAAGAATACTTCTTAGTTGATGATCCAGTTTGAATATCATGAATTTGTTGTTGAAGCATCTGGATTTGTTGTAGGACGGGATCCAAAGATAATGTGTTTCCTTGCAAGTTTTGGGAAACATTACACTATTGAGTATGTTGAGGATCATTGGATTGCTGATTATTTTGAAAAACATTTTGTTGTTGATCACTATGGGGTGCATTGGATTGTTGATTGATTTGAGAAGCATTGGATTGTTGATTGATTTCCTTTGCTCCATGAGGATCTTGAGAACCTTTAAGGATATCTTGATTTTGTGTAGGAGTTGGTTCTCTAAGATTGGTAACATCAAAATCACTTGGTAACTTAGCTCCTTGTTGAGCAAGCATGAGGAAATACATCTCTTTATCCAAGCCTATAAGTTGTTCCATGACTTGTAAAAATTTAGGATCTTGTGCAGCATCCCTAAGTTCCTCATCAGTAGGTTTGTCATCAAATGTGAGAGGATTAGTTTTCTTAGGAGGCTGTTTGGGCCAAGGATTCTCATCATTGCTGTTATTGCCGTCCATTTTATCTAGGGATTCTAGATTAATAGGTTGTTTGAGTTTCTGAGATCGAGTTTGAACCATAAAATAGATGAAATTGATTGCGAAAAAGAAAGATTCTTGATAAAAAAATATGGAGAATGATTGGTAGAAAAGATATGATAAGTATTAAAAATTGGGGTCAAGAAACAATAATCTAAGTAAGCTTGATGGTTAAGGATGATATATCCTGATATGATAAGCTCACCAAGGTCAAAGTCTGATAGATAAGATAAATCTTCAACACCACATTGAAAATCTTAAGATTGGAAGAAAGTGATTTGTTGACACTAGAGGAAGGAATGATGATGAAAAGTGATGAAAGTGGTCAAATTAGAAATCAGAGGTCTATGTAACATAACTATTTTTCCAGAATCTTACTGAAGATGAAAATGGGTATTTGAAAAAGTGATTTTGAAATTCCAAAAGCCTGTGAGAATGCTCTTTGTTGTAAATGCGCAACAACAAATGCACAAGACAGTGCAATATATGCACAGTAAAATGAAACAAATGCGTAGCAAATTTTGACAGATGCGCACTGAAAAATGTAAATGCGCAGTAACTTGAATCGTATGCACAGAAATTTTGAATGTATGCGCAGGTTGTCAAATTTTTGATGATTTTTCTATTTTGATGATAGGAAATTTTTTTTGGTTTTTGTTTTTCTAATGTTTTTTGGTTTTTGGCAAAGTAAAAATGCATAAACACACGCACGCAAGACAAAGATGATTTTAATCTAATTTAATCTAGTATGAATGCACAAACATGCTTACAATCCTAAGGTTGGCAAGGACGATATCTGCTGAATCCCCACTAGGATAATAAAATCCAGCCACGCAAATCCACAGCGGACAGCCTAGGAACTTGGAGGCACGGGCCCCTCCTTACAGTGCACTCACTTCTCAGGCACACCAAGTTTCAAATTCAATGGGTCATTACTTCCCAAAGAAATGCTATCTCTACTATGAACCGTGAGTAATGTGGGGTGTCTTCACGAGCTTGGGTGACTCCTTGAGCCAGTAGATAGAAGGTTTTTGGCCACTAAACAAAAGTTGTTAATAAGGACATCCATTCAGCTGGTTGTGATCAAGTCATTTTCCCAATTAAGGGGGCTCCCCAATCCTCTCAAAGCAAGGCTTTCACCTCTACTAAGTAGGACTTTAACGCACCACTGGGGTACTGGAGGAGATTTTGGTTGCCACAATGAATTCACACCTGTCTAATGTGAGACTAATCACACTAGCATTTTTTATATACCAGTTTGGAAGGGCTTGGCTTTAGCCTGTTACCGGTTGGGTCGTTCCTTGGGGTGAGTACCTCTTTTCCCACCAAAGACCACCCTCTAAAAATTATAACAATTTCTCTTACACCCAAGGTCCACGAATGGCGAGGGGAGAGGATACGTTGTTATAATTTTGGGATTACAATTATGCTATTAAGCAAAACACAATAGACACGTGAACCTATGCTAAGGAAAACACACAAAACAAAAACATGTCATATTTTAAGCCCAAACGAGATTTTAGTTTATTTTGCAAATCCCTTGGCAATCTGCAAATAAAATTGTTAGAAAAATGTTTTTAGCAATGGGGTCTTCAAAAGATTTACGTCCTGCAAAACAGCCTCAAAAAAAACTACCAGAACGAACAGACACTTGTCAAAATGTTAGTTAAAAACAAATCTAACAGAAAATTGAATTTTTCTATAGAAACTGATAAATGCGCAGAACAGTGTGATATATGCGTAGGAAGTATGAATGTATGCGCAGTAATTGTATATGTGCAAAATAGTTTAATGAATGCACAGCTTGGTGGAATGTATGCACAATTACTGTGGATGCGCAATGAAAATGAATAAATGCACAAGAACATCGGATAAATGTGCAGCAATTATAACAGAGAGGAAAACAAATGAAAATTTTATACCAGAGAATGGATGCGCAGCGAAAATGAACAGATGCACAGGAATCGTGGATGAATGTGCAGAAATAACCTGTAAAAAAAACTTGCACACGGAAAACTAAAAACTGAAAGTGAAAAGCCCAGTCGGGCCCTCCTTCTAGCGCCAAAAATGTATGCAAATTAGTTGGATACTATTCTAAATGATGAATTAACTAATAAAAGATTAATAAATCTATCTAATAAGCAAACTACAATGAAGAATGCAATAACAAATGAAACCAAATTAACAATTTACCTTCATCTAGAAATGCAGCTTGTCTCCATTGTCCTCCTAGCTTTGATTTCTTGAAGATGTTGAGCTCTCAAATTTCCAAATGAAGCTCTTTCCCAAGATGATTCCAACGTGTGGAGATTGAATGAAATGAGTGCACAACTAAAACTTGATTATGCAAATATGGTGAATGAAATGCAAATGATGGGATGATAATATGGATGCTTGGTTGCTTGATTGCTTGGATGCTTGAATGCTTGTTCTCAAAAATACCTATTATCTTTCAAATGGAAAATGAGGCTCCTTTTATAGAGTTTTGGAGGATCTAGGCCTAGGTGGTAGAATCTTATGGTTGAGAATGAATGGTGGAAGATCCTAGGGCTAGAATTGACTTGGTTGAAGGAGTTGAGAGAAAGGGGGATGTAGTTGGAATGTGAGAGAAAGAATAGGGATGATGTTCCTCTCACATTGACATGGAGGAGAAGAAGGTGGAAGGGAAAGACACATGTCAAGTGTCTCACAAAGACCAAAGAGAGAAAGAGGGAGAGACCTTTTCCTCATGAGGACTCTTTGCACAAGTGTCCTATGAGTCACCCTTGACCCTTAGAGGTGGCTTGAGAAGCCCCTTAGGAATAGGGAATGTCTCTTGACTTGGTTGTTGAGAGGACAAGTGGTCATGAGACCAAGTCCTATGAGGCCACATAACCCTTAAGAATAAGACATGTGTGGGTGAGGATAAATATGAATAAATAATTAATAATAATTATTTATCTTAGCCAAGGTGATGTGTCAGGTGACTAGGTGGATGAAGTGGACTAGGGGATTTAGTCATATTTAGGTGATTGTGTATTTAATTAAATCACTTTAATAGACTTTTTAGAAGACTTAGGATATAGAATTAGACTATAGTGAATTTATTAAATAAATTGAATAATTTACTTAATAAATAGAGGAAACAAATATTAATTAAATAATAAATATTTAATTAATTTATCAAGTCAATAGTAATTAAATAATAAATATTTAATTAATTAATGAAGCCATTTTTAGGTGTATACAATCATCAATCTACTATCCTCAAGGGAATGGACAAGCAGAGGCTTCAAACAAGAATCTATTTAAAATCTTGCATTGCACAGTTAATAAAATAGGAAGAGACTGGCATCTCATGATCAATCCAACTCTCTAGGCCTATAGAACAAGTATTAGAACACCCATTGGGGCTACACCATTCGCTTTAGTTTATGGGTTTGAAGTGGTACTACCTATCGAGGTTGAAATTCCATCACTAAGAATCAGAATGCATGATCTAGTAACTGATGATGACTATAGAGTGTGTAGGTTGCAAGAACTTGAACTACTAGATGAGCACAGACAAGCAACGTATGATCATCTCAGAGTATATCAGAAGAGAATGTCTAGAGGTTACAACAGGAAAGTCAGACACAGAGAATTTCAGGTTGGCGATCTAGTCTTGAGAGAGAATCCTAAAAATCAATCACATAGAGAACGCAAGGGGAAGTTTGAACCCAACTGGTTGGGTCCCTTTGTTATCATTGCTACTTTTTTCTCTAGTGCCTATCAACTCTCAACGACTGAAGGAGAACAGCTCTAAGAACTAATCAACATTCTCCATCTGAAGAAATTTTATGCCTAAGGCATTCAGCATTCAAAAATGTCCTGAAAAAATTATAAAAATCAGAAAAAGTCCTAAAAAATGATCATCCTGGTGAAAACCTAGCAATAGGCACCTTGATGTATCACCAAAAAATTGAAAAAATGAAAAATACAAAAAAATGAGAAAAAGAAAAAGTGCCTTGGTGAAAACCTGGAAATAGGTGCCTTAGTAGCAAAAATAGAATGTTTGCCAAGATGGTGAAAACCTGGAAAATGGGTGCCACTTGTTCAAAATGCTCCATCTATCAGCACAATCTTAGTGTTTTCCAGCTTTTAGTCCTACTTTAGTTTGTACATATCTCCTGGTTTGTTTCTGCATTCCTATTTTCAATAAAGTCGATCTGTACACCAATCAGCAAAAATGTTTGTATCCTATCAATGTTTCAAACTTGGGTGCAATCAATGTCATATCTTATGGTCTCCACTATACCTTAGATGAGTCATATCTAGTCAGAGTCCTTTGAAGCTACATCCGAGTCAGTCATTCAGTCTCCTCTCCAGAAAGGATTTTGCAATCAAACACACTCTAACATCACCAACAAACAAAAACAATATGTGCTTCATTGCTTTTATCTCCTTGTATGCTTACTGATTCACATTGAGATTTTTGCATATTGTGTCCTTTTGAGCTCTTCAATGATGTCCTTTATAGGATTTAGAGAGTGATGACTAGGGGCATAATCTTTCCTTTATTTTCTGCTTTGAGTGAAAATCTAACAACTTTGGAAATTTTGGATTGAAATGGTGTCCATCTCTAAGAGCCTCCATCTCGTATTGGATGGCCATGTGTACTTCGACCATTGATACCCATAAAATTCAAGGAAGTTTGATCTTAATATTTTTGAGTGATTTCTTACTCCTATTGTGAAACATGATCTTACCTAAGGATGTGAACGATAAAGGGTCACTACGGGTAATTCACATTGGATTTCAAATGATCTCTTGACTATTTGATGTGTTTGTTATGCAAGGCGTATTCAGGTCATCACAACATTTATGTTTTGATGCTTCTACAAATTGCAATATCAAAATGGATATGATATTCAGGTCATCCTAACGTTTATGCCTTGGTGCTTATATCTAATCTGACATTCCGACAAAAGTCTATATTCATATGCCCATGGTTGTCTAGCCAGTGGACATTGTATCGACTATCCGGTTACCTAAAAATTCAATGATGAAAAATACTAACACATGATCAATGACTAGGTCCTAGGTCTTAGGTTTGCATTTCACTTTGCACTTTGCATGATTGCATGATCTCATGATTGCCACATCAAACTTGAATGCTTAACGATTCTTCAAACCTAATCCAAAACATGATACAAGAGTTGAGTCTCACACAAAGGTCTTCTTAACAGATCACCAAGCAAGTACCCCTGGCTAATTTCAATGTTTTGAACCCTTTTTTGGGATCAAAATCAAAATCTGAGATCATTTACTATTTCAAATTTTCAGACCCAGGACGATCGACTGCTTGCATATTCGACCTTCAATCATCACATAAATCCAAAATTCAACTTAACTGATTATCTTACATCAAACAATCAAAATTTCAACTTGGTCACCCATGGTCAACTCATGGTCAAACCTAGTCAAAATTTGTCTCCAGGACCTCCAAACGATGCAGAACACATTCTCGAATGTGTATAACCACTTCTTAAATCAATTAACATGCTTCTAAACTATTCAATGTTGACTTTTCTTGTCAGATTTCAATTTTAATCCTGAAGGGGGCATGGTATTGCACATCATTCAAGTCTGTAAATCTAATTCTATCAATCAAATCTTTCCTCAGTAATCAAGACAACAACCATGTCTAGTTGTTGATTCATCAAAAGACCTCGTCGCTTGGGGCATATCAGATTCATCGAGATCCATATCAATCTAGTATCCTAATTAATCTTGTAAACTATATCAACTTTTCGTAACCATCGATTCATTAGTTTTATTTCCTTGGTTCTTCTTAACTGAAGGGTTCAGATGTGATACCGTTTCCATTCCTTTGGACAATCAGGTTTGGAATCAGGTCACTCACTTCTTCGTAATCATAAGGTTCAGAATCAGGTGTTTTGAGACTTTTTCATAATCACCAGTTCATTGTTGCTATAGTTAACATCATCTTTGGTCAATCAGGACCTAACATCTTCAAATCTTTTAAATTGATTTCTGTCTCAGAATAGGTTAATCTCTCAGAATCTTTCATCATCATCAAAAATAGATTATTCTTTGAACCACTGCGCTTTGCACAGTAATTCAAAGAGGGGCAAAATGTAATACCCCAAAAATGGGCTATAGGTTCATTAACCTCTTACATCAATAATTTGATCAAAATCGACATCAAAGTCCTAACCTAAGGCACATCTGAACATCAGTTTATCAAAAACCTAATTGATTATCTTAATTTTGCATCAGGGAATATTCCTTGAATATTCCTAATTTATCATAATTATCTTTAATTGAATATTATTTTTTGATAAATGTCATTATTTATCCTAAAATTGATTAATTGAATATGATGAATATTTAATTAATTAATTTAATTCTGCCACTTAATTATTTAATTAGATTTAATTGGCATTTATTCCTAATTAATATTATTTTTATTTTGACAATAAATTAAAATTCCTACAAACAATCAATTGAATATTTATTTAATTGATTTAAAATCAAAGTTGTCAAATTTAATGATTTAATTGGAATAAAGTTTGATTTAATAATTGATTAACCCATAAATCAATTGTTTTAATTCAAAAATCAGTTAAGTGGAAAATAAATCACTTTATTTATTAAATTAATTCATATTAAATCATACACAATCAGAAAAGTAGGTAATTTTAAATCAATTTTCAATTTTAATTTGTTAACTTTCTAAACTGAACATTTGATGATGAGTTGAAAAAGAGAACTAAACTCTATTTTATGATAAAAATTGCTTTTGCATGATTTTATGAGTTATTTATTCTTAATTTCTTGTTAACTCAAAAATCAACCTGAGTTTATCAAGAGTGATTTATGGCTTTTCTCAATGCATCCTCAAGCCCTGAAATTCTATAAAAACAAGGCTCAGTGCTTCATAACATATCTCTCTAAATCCCTCAAATTTGCATACTTACTATGGCGAATTGACATCTGAAGAATCAAGCTCTTGCACACAAGGCGATTGTGAGATTTTTGTTATTATTTTTGAGGGTTCATAGCATTCATTCATAGCATATCATTGTTAAATTAATTTGCATATCATTCCAAATCATTCTAGATTAGTTTCATATCAAGTTTTTTATCTTATTGCATTCAAAATCCAAAAAAAAAGAAAGATTAATCTGCATTTCATCTTCATTGCTTTCAATCATTTAAATCCTTCATTTAGGTGTTGCATTGTCATTGATCTCGGTCTAATCTGAGAATACCATACTCACACCTACTAGAAGGCATTAAATCACCTGGTTAGCTTATTTCATATATATTGCAGATTTTTTGATTTGCTAACCTCTAATGTTTTACTGAAGTGTTGTGTCCACAGCTAGGTGCAATTTCACACACACATTTCTAGCACCCACCGTGGGGGCATTACTAGAACAACATGATGAGAACAAGAAGGAAATAGCTATATATTATATCAGTAGAACTATTCCAGTGATGTATATGCCAAATAAATGTGTGTGTGAAATTGTACCTAGCTGTGGACACAACACTTCAGTAAAACATTAGAGGTTAGCAAATCAAGAAATATGTGATATATATGAAATAAGCTAACTAGGTGATTTACTGCCTTCTAGTAGGTGTGAGTATGGTATTCTCATATTAGACCGAGATCAGTGACAATGCAACACCTAAACGAAAGATTTAAATGATTGAAAGTAATGAAGATGAAATGCAGATTAATCTTTTTTTTTTTTGGATTTTGAATGCAATAAGATGAAAAACTTGATATGAAACTAATCTAGAATGATTTGGAATGATATGAAAATTAATTTAACAATGATATGCTATGAATGAATGCTATGAACCCTCGAAACAATAACAAAAATCTCACAATCACCTTGTGTGCAAGAGCTTGATTCTTCAGATGTCAATTCGCCATAGTAAGTATGCAATTTCGAGGGATTTAGAGAGATATATTATGAAGAGTTGAGCCTTGTTTTTATAGAAATCCAGGGCTTGAGGATGCATTGAGAAAAGCCATAAATCACTCTTGATAAACTCAGGTTGATTTTTGAGTTAACAAGAAATTAAGAATAAATAACTCATAAAATCATGCAAAAGCAGTTTTTATCTCAAAATAGAGTTTAGTTCTCTTTTTCAACTCATCATCAGATGTTGAGTTTAGAAAGTTAACAAATTGAAATTGAAAATTGATTTAAAGTTAACCATTTTTCTGATTGGGCATGATTTAATATGAATTAATTTAATAAATAAAGTGATTTATTTTCCACTTAATTGATTTTTGAATTAAAACAATTGATTTATGAGTTAATCAATTATTAAATCAAACATTATTCCAATTAAATCATTAAATTTGATAACTTTGATTTTAAATCAATTAAATAAATATTCAATTGATTGTTTGTAGGAATTTTGATTTATTGTCAAAATAAAAACAATATTAATTAGAAATAAATGCAATTAAATCTAATTAAATAATTAAGTGGCATAATTAAATTAATTAATTAAATATTCATCATATTCAATTAATCAACTTTAGGATAAATAATGATATTTATCACCAAATAATATTCAATTAAAGATAATTACAATAAATTAGGAATATTCAAAGAATATTCCCCGATGCAGAATTAAGATAATCAATTAGGTTTTTGATAAACTGATGTTTAGATGTGCCTTAGGTTAGGAATTTGATGTTGATTTCGATCGAATTGTTGATGTAAAAGGTTAATGAACCTATAGCCCATTTTTGGGGTATTACAGGTCAAAGTAGACCATTTACTTGTTTTAGATGTGGAGAAGAAGGCCACAAAGCCTTTGAGTGTTATAATGATAACATGTAGGATGTGAATCAAAGGGGACCACCTAGGTTGAATCTAGTTCAAGCTGAGACTGAAGGAGTAGAGCAAGAGGTAACTCTAAATCTAGGGGAAAGTCTCATGATTAGGAGGACAATGGTAAATCTAGAAATAGAGAAGGCAGCAGAAAAAGTCCCTGATAATTCATGGTTCAGTACTAATATATTCCGTACAAGGTGTACTTCAGGGGGAAAGGTATGTCAAGTAATTGTAGATGAAGGTAGTTGTGAGATTTTTGGTTTCTAAAGAAATGGTAGACAAATTAAATTTGCAGTGTGAAAGGCATCCTCATCCATACTGTATTGCATGGAATAAGAAGAGAAATGAAGTCATAGTAGATAAGAGGTGTCTTGTTACATTTTCCATAGGGAAGATCTACAAAGATGAGGTATGGTGTGATGCCATTCCAATGGATGCATGCCATATCTTGTTAGGAAGGCCCTGTCAGTTCGATAGGAAAGTCATTCATGATGGTGAAAAGAATACATATACCTTTTGGAAGGACAAATCCAAAGTCATCTTGTTACCTCTCAAGGATGACGGGAAGGGTGAGAATTTGTTGTTCGAAAAAGAACTTGTCAAGGAACTAAAAGTGATAGGGTGTTGTTACGCATTGGTAGTGAGGAAAGGGGAAGAGGAAGAGGAAGACTTGTCAATACCATAGGAAGCATCTACAATATTGAATTAATTATTTAATGTTATTATAGAGGAATTACCTGATGGTATTCCACCAAAGAGAGATATCCAACATCATATTGATCTTATCCAGGAACAATCCTTCACAATCAAGCAGCTTATAGGATGAGCTTGACACAACATGCTGAACTAAATAAACAAGTGACACAACTTGTAAGGAAAGGCCTAGTACAAGAAAGTATGAGCCCATGTGCAGTACCAACATTACTAACCCCAAAGAAGGATGACAAATGGAGGATGTGCATAGATAGTTGAGAAATTAATAGGATAACCATCATGTATCACTTTCCTATACATCATCTTGATGACATGATGGATGTGCTTGTAGGAGTGACACATTTTACCAAGATTGATCTACGAAGTGGGTATCATCAGTTTCGTATCTGAGAAGGAGATGAATGGAAAACAAATTTCAAAACTAGAGATGGCTTATATGAGTGGATGGTCATGCCATTTGGCTTATCAAATGCACCTAGCACTTTTATGAGGCTGATGAATATTGTGTTACATCCCTACATTGGTAAATTTGTCTTAGTGTATTTTGATGATATCTTAATCTTTAGCCAAAGAAAGGAAGACCATATAAAGAACCTAAGTATCATACTCTGAGTTTTGAGGGTAGAGAAACTCTATGCCAATTTTAAGAAGTGCAGGTTCATGCAATAGAGTTTGGTTTTTCTAGGATTCGTCATTTCTGTAGATGGAGTCACAATGGATACAGAGAAAGTTAGAGCCATCCTTGAATGGCCTACTCCACGTAGCATAACTGAGGTGAGGATCTTCCATGGGTTAGGTAATTTCTATAGAAATTTAATTCATAATTTTAGTAGCATTGTAGCACCCATAACTGATTGTACCAAGGGTAAGGAATTTTTGTGGACTAAAGAAGCTAAGGAAAGTTTCCAGAATTTGAAGAAGAAGGTCATAGAAACCCCCATATTAGCCTTACTATATTTTGACAAAGCATTTGAGGTGGATTGTGATGCCTCAAATGTGGGAATTGGAGCCGTTCTTAGCCAAATAGGTAAACCCATTGCCTTTTTTAGTGAAAAGTTAAATGATGCGAGGAAGAATTATTCAACTTATGATATTGAGTTATATGCAATTGTGAAAGCTTTGAGACATTATAAACATTACTTGGTACCCAAGGAGTTTGTGTTGTTTACATACCATATTGCCTTAAAATATCTGAACACCCAAAATAAATTGAATAGTAGACATGCAAAGTGGATCTCTTTTCTGCAAGGTTTCACTTTTGTTTTGAAGCATAAATCAGGGAAGCAAAACCAAGTAGCAGATACCTTGAGTACGCATGTAGTATTTTTGACCACCATGGAGACTGAGGTAATTGGTTTTGATGAAATAAGAGAATTGTATGAGTTTGACACTGATTTTTGGGAAGTTGTGGACCAGTTGAAAAATCCAGTACCTGGACAAATGGAGAATATTCAAGAAGAATATATTTTGCAGTATGGCTACTTATTCAAGGGAACACAATTATGCATTCCTATTGGTTCAATGAGGAAAAATATCATTAGAGAATTTCATAGTAGTGGTATGGATGGACACTTTGGGAAAGATAAAATAATAGCCTTGGTAACAGATAAGTACTACTGGCCAAAGATGAAGTGAGACATAACCAGATTTGTGAAGAGGTGCAGAATTTGTCAAGTTGCAAAAGGGCACTCACAAAATATAGGATTGTATATGCCATTGCCTGTACCAGTAGAACCATGGACAAATTTAAGCATGGACTTTGTACTGGGGCTGCCAAATACACAGTGAGGTAAAGATTCAGTTATTGTTATTGTTGATAGATTCTTGAAAATGGCTCATTTCATTTCTTGCAAGAAGACCAGTGATACTACCAGGGTGGAAGAGTTATTCTTTTCAGAGATTGTTAGATTGCATGGTGTTCCAAAAACCATCACTTTTGATTAGGATACCAAGTTCCTAAGTCATTTTTGGAAGGATTTATAGAAGAAGATGGGGACAAAGCTGTAGTTTAGTAGTTCCTATCACCTACAAACATATGTGAAAATAGAAGTGGTCAATTAGAGTTTGGGAAATCCATTGAGGTGTATTTTGGGGGAGAAACCAAAGAATGGGATTTAGCATTACCCCATGCAGAATTTGCCTATAATAATTCAATAAATAGGTCCACTGGTAAATCAGTTCAAATTATTTATGATAGGAATACTAAGGGAGTCCTAGATCTGGTATAGTTGCCACTAGTTGATATAATCAATGATGGTGGAGAAGCATTTGTAGAACATCTCCACCAATTTGCAGAAGTAAGGCAAAAGTTGTAGGAAAGCAACGAGAGGTACAAGGTTGTGATAGATACCAGTAGGAAGCATCAGATTTTTAGTGTAGGTGATCTAGTGATGGTATATCTATGAAAGGAGAGATTTCCTACAGGGACATATCACAAGCTCAAATATAAGAAAATTAGTCCATGTGCAATTCGTAAGAGAATCAATGACAACGCCTATGAGATAGATTTACCTGTTGGTCTTGATATCTGTCCTATATTTAATGTCTCTAATTTATATACCTCCCACAATGAAGATCATGCTATAGGTGGTGAGGATGAAGTGAATTGGTAGTAAACAATTCCCAACAGGAAAAAGGAAGAGGTTGCACAAGTTTTAGACAAGAAAACTGTTCATACTTGCCAAGGAGAATACAATAAATATCTAGTACAATGGGAAGGATTATCTCCAGAAGAAAGTACATGGGTCACAGAGTGGGAATTAAAGAAGCTAGATCAGGCTAAATTGAAGTAGTTTGAGGTCAGGAACTTGCAGGAGTTGCATTCTCTTCAACAAGAAGAGAATGACGTAGGGACTTCCGATAGTCATACTTTTGACCCAGTTGTCCATTTTGGCTGAAATTTTATGAGTAGATTCCTCAGGAGATGCCATTTGGATTATTGACTATGCTCAACTTAGTAGGGAGCCGTTTCAACACTTTTCCAGAAGCCAGAAAGTTTGTTTAGGCCTCCAAAATTAGCTTTTAGTATTTTTTTTGAGTTTTTAGAAAGTTATTTTTTTAATAATTTTGAAATCATGTTTCTAATTTTGAAGATTAGTTGGAAATTCTTCTTATCTTAGTTTAGGGCAGCTTTAGGGGAAAATCATTATTTTAGGAGTTGTTTTGAAAATTACCAAAAATGGCAAAAAAATAGATTTTGTGAAAATCTACCAAAAAAGGTGATTTCAAATTTGGTTAAATTAGTATTTTCCTATAATTGTAAGACAAAGAGCATAGTTGGAGGAATAATGAAGAATTGTGGATTCTGAAATCATTTATGTTTTCATGTATCTTCTATGATATTAATTTCTGATTAAAATTTAGTTACGTCGCAAAATCAATCATCAAGTAAATCTAAGAAAGGGTCTTAGAAGTTCCTATCTTAAGGGTACAACTCAATAACTCAAATATACAGATACTAATCTAGAGGCAACCAACACACGTAGGGAACCTAAGATGAAATCAGGGAAGTGTCATCACATATGTCAACCCCCTTGAGATGATCTCACTAGACTCCGACTCCCAAGTGTGATCATATGCGGAACCTAAAATCCTCTCATGTAGACAAGGATAAGCGATCATGCCAGAACTCACCGCCGCTTCTAGATGGGAAAGAATCTTCTCTCACTCCCATCCTTAGCCTATAATAGCACTCCTGGCATGGGCGAGGAATCTATTATCTTATTAATTTATTTTAAAACCCCATTTAGTTATATTACCTCTTACTTAAGTAACCTACTAAGGATACCCAAGTAGCCACTTTTGGGCTTCGACGACTCCAAAGCAAGCCACTTCCCCTTTAACACCTAGATAACCTACCCTAAGTTCATACATCTCAAAATATTACTCATAGGTCATCATGAATCGTAAGATCAAAATCTGGTTCCAAAATATAACATGAATATACATAAACAACTTCCAACATAATAAAATCAAAATTCCATAAGGTTGGGTTATAACACAATCAAAAACCACAGAAGTATGCAAGGACAACAAACATACACATTAACCCTAACCTTGCCTCTGGTAACAATCCTAAAAGGATGACATAAAAAGATCCCATCCTAACCCATAAACACAGAGGGAAAAAAACATACATAAGAATTTAATTAATAATAAATTAATTTGTAAAGTACCATTACACAAATTAATTTATTAAATAATCACTAACAAAACTATAATTACATTATCAAATTAAATTCCAATACTAAGCAAATCAATTTATACTGTTAATTAAAAATAAATTGATTCTCAATTTAATAATTACTAAAGCAATATAAAAATGTTTGCAAATCTATATAGCACATAAAAAAACCTTTTTGCTCTGCTTTGCACTTGCGAGTTTGGTTTGTTAGCAGCAGCATCTTCATTTTACATTCTAGGCCTTCAAAATTTGCAGATCTGGAGCAGCGCATTGAGCTTGTACAGAGAGTGGTAGGGTTGAGGAGACCATCACAATTGTGGCGTCTTTCATTTGTTTGTAGACAGTCATTAGAAGACATCCAAGAATAGCCAAGCACCTTTGGTTTCACCTTTGACACCATCAAGCATCACTCTCAGAACACTATTCCGGTTTACACGACTTCAATTTGTGCGACTGTTCTAATAATTTATGCGACTTCAATTTAGGCAGATCCGAATTTGGAGGGAGGGCAGAACTTGTTTAGTGGAGCAGGCCTGAACATTAGCCGAGGCTATAGCAGAACTGATATATCTAAGAAGGGCAGTCCCGACACTTTTAGAAAATAGTGAAATACAAGTGCAGTGCTGTGAATCTGACATTAGAGGACCAAGCAATTTTTGAATTGGCAAAGGAGGCCAGAATTTTCGGTTTAGAGGCTAACAATTCTCAGATCTAGGGCATCTGAAAATCTGATTGGGGGTAGAGATTTGAATATAAAGCAGCAATTTTGAGTATAGAAAAATTCAAAAATCATCAAGAGGAGGTTTTACAAATTGCAAGAGGCCAACAATTTCCAGAATTCAAGGTCAAGATCTATTTTTTTTAAGAATTTGGGGGCATTTCAGATTTGAATTTTCCAGATTTGTATGGGGTCCTAAATTTTGAAGAGGCTTGCCATTTGATTTGAGCCATAAATTTGATAGAGGGAAGTTACATCAATTTGACAAAGAAGGCTACTGATCTGATCATTGCCCATGCCATAGGGATCAACAAAATTTGCAAATGAATTGAATTTTTGAAAAATAGAAGGCATTCATGCTCAGAATTTCAAAAGATTTGGAAGGAAGGTTCAGATTTGCAAATACTAAGGCTCAGAATTGATAATTTTCAAGCATCCACATTCAAAATTTTCAATTTGCAAGGTGGCAAAGTTCAAATTTTGGTGAGAGAATTCAGATTTTCAACAAATTAGAAGCCTCAAATGTGAAGCAAAGATGAGATCCTCACATGCAAAAAGGAAAGCTTCATTTTATAAAAGGAAAGTAGACATTGGTCTTTTGCATTTTCACATAGCAAAGAATGCGATCTCCTACAACAAAGCAGAAACTAGGGCAGAACGGGCCAATTCGGGTGCAAAGGGTGCTAGCCTGCAAGGAAAGAGAGAGGTATTTGCAAGCTACTACTATAACTGTTATCTATACAGACATAAGAAGAAGGAATGCAGAACACTGATGCAGCCTCACCCTACATATGATCATCTGAAGGAATTCATAGCTAAGCAGAAGAAGCTAGCGGATCAAAATGTTGATTTGAAACTACATGCATTATTCAGCCAAGAAAGACCAAATCCCTTCATTGATAATTTAGCTCTAGCTAATTACGTCCCTGCAGACCCTAAAGTAGCACTACAACCAGAAGAGAAAGATCTGGCATCTAAGAAAGAAAGACAAAAGAATTATGCTAGGGTTGTAGAGCCCGATTCTGATTCTAGGGTGATTATGGTAAACCCTAAAGAAAAAAAAGGTTGTTTGCCAAAGGTTTTCTCAGTTCAATCATTGGATCGATAATTGAATATTTTCGCACAAACCAAATATGCAAAAAATGCCAGAAGCTACGGAGATGCCAAAGGGGGAAGATCTGAGAACTATTGTAGACCCTTTGAACCCCTATCTGCAAAGGGGGTAAGCAGGATCTTGCCTTCTCAAGCACCTCCTATGGGCACAACGAAGAATGAGCTAACTTGGCAAGTGGTAAAAAATAGGAAAAAGGGGAACAGGTACCAACACTCTCATAATCCTTTTAATCTATCTATCAGTAATTTATTTGATGTGCTTAGAGAGGAAGATAATGGTAGAATGAAATACTCTCCTCCCCACAAAAGGAATGGGACCCTTGAGGATAAGGGCTATAAGGTGGGACAAAATAAGCTCCATACTAATGTCTCAGAGCCCTACCCACATAATGAACAGACACACAGAAGGAATATGAAAGAAGGTCTAACAGGTAACAATGGGTCAAGGTTGTTTCAAGAACAAAAAAAATAGGTATACACGCCCCCTCATAAGCATAATAAAACTATTGAGAGTAACAATGGTAAAATAATAGGTAATTTCTTTCAGAATCCTAACATGATTAGAATAGATCTAGATGGAAAATGCATAGAACAGAGACAAAATTCTTATGCAGATACAGGGTTGATCTGCCGATGGTCTGGAGTAGGAACTTCTATCACAGATTTGGTAACTTGGCTAAAATCTCAACTCCCGAATGAGGTAAGTATATCTATCTTATTAGAAAATTTTATTTTCATTAATTGTAAAGATAGAAATATTAAAAGTAAAATTAGAAATGAAGGGTTAGCTAAGTATAAAGACTCTGATTTTCATATTTTTGACTGGGTTCCCCTATTCAACCCAATAAATCTTAAGGACTTTCTTGTAGAAAAAGCTATTATTCTTAGAAGTCTGCCTATAGAATTATCTGATGTAGAAACTGTCAAATTAATAGGAAAACAAATTGGTGACTTTTTAAGCATTATTGATAATGATAATAACCAATCTGAAAAAATCATCATAGTAAAGATCAACTATCATCAAAAATGGATTCATCCCATTAGATTATGCTTTAATTCAAATTCTATTATTATTAACCCCATTATTCTAGAGGATTTTGTAGAAAGACAAAAAAGGATCTAGAAACCAAAAATTTAGGACAAATTGACACTCATATTTAGAAGACACCGGAATTGATGGTGAGCTTTAACTCAGATAAAGGAGGTTTCACTCTGACGTCTCCTAAGGAAATTAATCCGATCAGCATCTCCACACACCCTTCAGACTCTTTGTGTCAACCCCCTTTGGCTATTGAAAATGATATATCAATAAATGAGACCTTAAAGGTTGAGGTCAAATCTCCCCTACCGTTATCCCCTGAGCATAAGA
Organism: Chamaecyparis obtusa; assembly: GCA_027943335.1. NCBI lineage: Eukaryota > Viridiplantae > Streptophyta > Pinopsida > Cupressales > Cupressaceae > Chamaecyparis > Chamaecyparis obtusa. Next base: position 224,490 of record BSBK01002239.1, read on the forward strand.
ATAACCTTAGCATTCAGAGTATCAAGCAAGGAATTAACATTGAAATTACCTCTTACAGCCTGAATAGAATCTCCAACAGTCCAGAAGATCAAGAGAGATCACTTCTAAACGAGAACCAAAAAATAGAAGAAGAAATAGTTGAGATCACCAATGAATTAATGGATAGCCTTATAGACGAAATATGTGACAAAGAGGAACTCGATCACCAAAAAAGTTTGCTAATTAAAAGCATTAAGGAGATGTTAGCATCAAACAACACTCAGGAAAATGGAGAAGAAAACATGAAAATAGAATGCTTACCAAATCTAGATGAGATAGGAGCTATGGAAATGGATCTTAATGATATAGAAGATCCCTTGTATGTTAGGAAAGAAGATATAAATAATACAAGAAATTAAAAAGAGGAAGAGATCAGAATTTGCCTAGAAGAATTCAATAATGATGATAGACAATTAGGCATGGCAACAACCGTTGAGGGAATCAAACCCAGCAGCAATCTTTCATCGGTTAAGGACTCCATAGAAGGCCTCTTTGGTATCACTAACAAAGACAGGCAATTAGGTATAGTAATGAAAAGAGGAAGTCTGAGTACCCCTAATATCAATAGAATTAAAAAGAAGAGGGGGAGGAAATCCGCAGTGGAGTTAAGAACTATGAATGTTAATGTAGGAATCCAAAAAGAGATTGCAGATATTCCTAATATTGAAAAAAAATCGAAACACATCCCCTCTGAATCGTGCCATCAAACAAAAGAAATGCAAAAAGAAGGAATGGAAAAATCCCCCTTAGTGGAGACCATTGACCAAGGCCCACTGCTAGACTTTTTAGGATTAGACCCTGCCTCTATTCTGGAGGATTCTAGGAGTAATGATATAATAACAGGAATATTATGTTCGCTATCGAATGAAGAACTCTGTGAGGAAAACAAAGAGAACACTGTTAGGAACAATACATAAACTTTAGGTTTAGGAAAATCAATTAAGGGCAGGTTAGAAGCTGACACGAGGAAACTAGTCAAACCAAGAGGAAGAAAATCCCTTGCTGAATTAAGAGCAAAGGAAGGAATGGCGCCAAGTCAGGTTAAAATTACCGATATTCTATACTCTGGGAAGGGGAAGGTCCTTCCCGAGTCCTCATGAAGATCATTAGTTGGAATGTTAGGGGTTTAAATGCCCCTAACAAACGACGCCTTGTGATAAGGCAATTAGCAAAAATTAAACCAAACATGGCTATGATACAAGAAACTAAATTTTCTAAAGAAGGATATGAGAATATAAAAAAGAGTATAGGAATAAGAGAATTAATAGGATATGAGGCAGAAGGCGCTTCGGGTGGAATTGCTTTTATTTGGGACCCAAGAGAAATAGTTTTCAATATTCATGAAAAACATAAAAATTGGATGGGAGGTCAAATCAAAATTTTAAAGTCAGATTTAAAATTTAATCTAATAAACATGTACGCTCCTAAATTCCTACATGAAAAGAGAACTGTATGGCAAGAGATTAAGGATTATATTGAGAGCTTCCCAAATGAAACATTTATACTAGGAGGAGATTTTAATGCTATTCTATCCTTGGGAGATAAACAGGGTGGGACAAAACACATATCAAAAACTACTTTAGAATTCCAGGAATGGATAAATATTATAGGGGCTTCAGAAATTGAATCAGACCGAGGGAAATACACCTGGACTAACAAATGTAAAGACACTGAATTAATAGTTGAAAAATTGGATAGGTTCTTCTTTATAGGGGAGCTGAGGAACTTTGACTTTAATCTTACTAATGAGGTCCTACCCATTGCCGGTTCCGACCACTTTCCTATAGAACTAGTAATTTCGGAACCAATCAGAAATTAAAAAATCCCGTTCAGATTTGAAAAAATGTGGTTACTTAATGAGGAATGTTTGGATCTAATTAAAAAATGGTGGACAGAGGCAAGGTTTGAAGGTTCCAAGATATATAAAGTCATAAGGAAACTAAAATTAATAAAAAGAAATCTGTCTCAATGGAGTAAAAACACTATTGGGTATATATTTGTGAAAAGAGACCTTATAGAAAAAGAGATGGAAAATGTGAATAAGGAGATTATTGAAGATGGAAAACAGATTTTAGATGATAACATAGAGCAAGAACTATTATGTAAATACTATGATTCTCTTTCACAAATTAGCACCTTTTGGGGGCAAAGAGTGAGAGAGACATGGCTCAGGGAAGGGGACCGAAACACAAAATTTTGTCACAATAGCGTCAAAGCTAGAAGGAATTTAAATAAGATTTCCAAAATCAAAGATAGAAATGGAAATATAATAGAGGATCCCAAAGAAATTGCAGATTCAACAGTCTCTTTCTTTGAAAACTCTCTGAATAACTTAGGGAGTGTGGATATGTTGGACCAGGCCAAGCTTTTAAGAAACATCCCTCGTATAATAACCCCACTTCAAAATAACTTCCTAAATGCCACATTTACGGAAGATGAAATTCTCAAGGTTCTAAAAGAAATGAACCCGGATAAATCCCTTGGTCCTGATGGATTCCCAACATTTTTCTTTCAAAAGTGTTGGTCATTTATGGGCAAGGAAATTACCAATGCTCTAGAGGGAATGAGAAACTCAGGACATATTCGTAAAGAGCTGAATAACACATTCATTGCTCTTATTCCCAAAAAGGTCAATGCAGAGAACTTTAACGAGTACAGACCTATCTCCCTATGCAACACTTTGTATAAAATATTCTCAAAAGCTTTGGCAAGCAGAATGAAACAACTTCTCCCATTAATTATATCTGAAGAACAAACTGGATTTGTCCCTAATAGGTCAATTATGGATGGAGTGATTATTGCTCACGAGGCTATACATTCAGTAACAAATAATAAGGATTTGAGTATGTTGATTAAGTTAGACATCAGTAAGGCTTATGATAAAGTGGACTGGAGATTTTTGTGTAAATGTATGGAAGCTTTTGGATTCTCAAAACAATGGATCAATATGATTTTTGAATGCATCTCCACCCCTCACTTCTCAATCATGGTGAATGGGTCCCTTGAAGGCTTTTTTAAATGTTCTCAAGGTTTGAGGCAAGGTGATCTGTTATCACCTTTTTTGTACATTATTATGGCGGAAGCTTTGGGGAGAGCAATTAAGAAACTTCAAGAAGAAGATAAGGTAAAAGGAATCAAGATTACTTCGGGAGTTGAGGCAACTACTCATCAACAATATGTTGATGATAATCTCCTTTTTGGAAAGGCACTTTTAGAAGAAGCTCAAGCTTTCAAAGAAATCCTAAGTACTTATGCTAATGCTTCTGGACAGTGTATAAATGAGGAAAAATCAGAAATATTTTTCATTAATATTGAAGAGAGACGAAAGAATGAGATTAAATGAATACTAAACTTCAAAGAAGGATTCTTTTCGTGTAAATATTTAGGTTTACCTCTGGATAAGGGGGTCAAATCAAATCACCTATGGGAAAATACAATTCAAAATATCTCCAAGAAACTAGATCAATGGAAAGGAAAATGGTTATCAAATGCAGGAAGGGCAGTTATGATCAAGTCAGTCCTCTCTGTCATTCCTATTTATCAGATGATGAGCATGAAAATCCTGGTAGGTATCAATAACAAGATAGCACAAAAATTGAGAAGTTTTTTCTGGCAAGGGTCGGAGGAAAAATCAAAACTAGCTTTAATTGCATGGAATAAGATTTGTAAGCCAAAAGAAGGAGGTCTGGGATTTAAAGACCTTACACTACAAAACAAGGCCTTGGGGGCAAAATTAGTATGGAGAATGATTAAAAATCCAAAGGCAAAATGGGTTAAAATTCTAAGATATAAATACTTACTAGGAGAAGATGAGGAAAGTGTATGTCATTTTGATAACTATTTGACGGGCTCACGCATATGGAACTTCATAAAAGAGTGTAAAGATATAGTACTAGAGTCCCTTTCTTGGGATGTGAAAAGTGGGGATAAGGCTTTATTCTAGGATGACTCATGGGGTGGAAAACTTGCCCTTAGGGAAATTCTTGGGAATGATCAGCTAATTGAACTGATCAAACAAAGTAAGGGTGAGCGGGTTAAAAAATATTTTTCACAAATTAATAATAGTGGGGGAAGCAGCTGGGCATGGAATTCTCTAGAAGAATTCAGACTTCCCCTCCATTTCCAAGTAAAACTAAACAAAGCTTTACAAGAACGAAACTTCAATCCACGTTCTGGGGAGGACATAATCATATGGGTTGCCTCAAAGAGTGGTGTATATAATTTGAAAGAAGGTTTCAAAGTTATTTCAGGGATAGATAACCCTTCCACCAGTCTTCCCATTGATCTATGTTGGAACATAAACTATCTTCCTAAGGTAGGTCTATTCTCATGGGCTGCACTACAGAAAAGGATTCTCACTGCTGAATGGTTTGAAAAAATAGGGTACCATGGTCCTTCCAGATGTGCCCTATGTGAGAAGGAAAGTGAAATGATTAATCATATTTTGTTAAATTGTGAGTTTGCTAATAAATGCTGGCTTTGGGTACTGGAGAAATTAGATCTGAAGACCGCTCTTCAAAACGATATCATAGAAGTATTTAATTCTTGGCAAAGGTCATGTAAAGAGGACTTATACAGTAAAATGAGATACATAATCCCATCTCTGTTAATATGGGAATTATGGAAGGAAAGGAACCGTAGAATTTTTCAAGATAAAAAGATGAACATTGAGAGATTTTTGAACAAATTAGAGGCAAATATAGTAGAAATTACAAATAATAGAAATATGCTGGGACAATCTAGGATGGAATTCTCATTAGAAGACAACAACCAGAGGAAAAAGTGGTATGGTTTGAAAGTTCCACCCTGGATTGGTCCTAGCATTGACAATAAATTGTTATTAAGGACAAACTGTAAATGGAAACCACCGGAGCAAGGGTGGATTAAGTTGAACTTTGATGGGGCAGCCAGGGGAAACCCAGGGGTGGGAGGAATTGGAATATGTCTACATAATGTGGAAGGAAAGCTATTAGGAAGGATAGCAAAACCTATAGGAATAAAGACAAACAATGAAGTTGAAATAGAAGCTATAAGAATAGGTTTGGCATGGTGCAAAAAATGGAAGCTTAAAAGAATAGTGATTGAAGGAGACTCATCTATAATAATAAATGCAATAAGACAGGGTAGAACACCGAATTGGAAACTAAATAGTGCTATAGAACAAATAATGGAAACTCTTGAAGATATAGGAGATTATACAATGAATCACATCTATCGGGAGGGCAATACAGACACAGATAAATTAGCTAACCTAGGAGCCGATGGGCAAGAAATTGAAGAAATTGATGTATGTGTGAGAGAAGCACACGGAAGGTGAAGAAAAGTGATTTCATAATAGGAAATCAAGTATAGCGGTAAATGATTATATACGAATTTAAAGGTAAACAAATGCAGATACATTTGTGAGTATAATATAAATTGTAGATATATAGACACATATATAAATAGCATATATACATAGATTAAGGTGTCATCCAGTCCTTTAATTTATGCTCAAAAATTTCCTTGAAATTTACCTATGAATATAGAAGAAGCAAATCTAATAAGATCAAAAGTATAGTCACCAAAGATTTGAGAGTAGCTAAATAAATACATATGTTAGTAACTTCTCAATATGAATATCTAATGTTTAGTAATTTTTATGCAATATAAGATGAATATGAATAAGGTGAATATGAAATAATTCAGAATTATTTATAACCGTGTGGTGGGCAGAGTTGGTGTAGTAGATTCTTATCTTGCAAGAACAAAAAAGTGTGTATTCATATGAATATAAATTGAAGATGATGTGATAACAGCAATAATCAGTCTATGATGAAAATGAATATGTAAAAAGTGGTAATGGTTTTGATTGCAATATGGCTACTAACACAAATGTCAATACTTGTAGCATCATAGTATAGTTAACTCTTTACTTGGACTGGCACATTGAATTAATATAGACAGAATCATAAAAATTTAGCTAGAAGAATAGAGGTGGTGGGATGCTATCCTATTTTGCAGATTTATAGGGAAAGTATAACAGCTCATAAAAGCATAAACAAACACCAGAAGGCTTAAAAACACATTAATGTGAGGGCAAGTCATAAAAGGCAATGGCAAGAGAAAGCAATGGCACGACCACACAAAAGGACAGCTGAAAGAAAAACAAGATACATTATTTACAAAAGACAAGGAATTAGAATACGAAACATTGATAAGTATTAATGTATTGTAAAAGATGGGTATGCCCATTAGCTCGATATATAAGAGTGATGTAATCAAAGTATAATAAAAGCCATGTTTTGAATCATGGACGTATGCCTCCATTAACTTGTATTAGAAAGGGAATGCCCTTCTCATCTCCATCAAAGGGAGTTTGTAAACCTACGCTTGTAGGAATTTTGTACTTGCTAATATTTTCTGGACTCATGTCTCGGGCCAGACTGGAGGTTTTCTTCCCCGTTCTTTCCTACCAGTGCCCACATGAACGGAGAAAAAATGTAAATTTATTGAAAATTAATATAATAAAATTAAGGCCTCGGCCATTTACTGATCAAAAAATAAAAAAAATAAAAAAATAATAATTACTAAAGCAATATAATTTCATAAAAATTCTCATTTTAGAAAGTAAAACTAATTCCCTTAGTTACTAATAAAAAATTTATTAATTAATAATTAAATCATTTCTCTACATTTTCATTTATCAGAAATAATCAAATAACATGGAAAAAATTACAAAGTACTCTAAAAGAAATAATACATTAAATAAACACACACACACACATGCATATATTTATATCTCCAACATCTACTATGGTTATATTATTTATTTATTATTAAAATTTTATTTTTAATTATATTTCATTTATTTATTATTATTATATATATAAATTTTTTATAATATATATTAAAAAAATTACATATAATTTTTTATATAAAACAAAATCAAACTCATGCCAAGCTACCGACCGACAACAAGTGTTGTCAGGTGGGGGTGGGGTGAAACCCCTCCTCCACTAATTTTGTTTTAATAATTTTAAAAAACAAAAAAAATTGAAAATTTTCTGATTGCAACATCTGAGATATATATATTTTAAAAATAATAAGATATATATATATATATATATATATATATATATATATATATCCCCTATATACATACATACACATACACATACACATACACACATATACATATACATACATATACATATATACATATATACATACACACACACACATACATATACATATACATATACATATCCATACATACATAGATACATAGATACATATACATATATGTGTGTGTGTGTGTGTGTGTGTGTGTGTGTAATGATGAATTCACATAACGGGTTATTACCAGGAAAATATTTTAAAAATTCAATTGATACAAACCCTAAGATTTTCTACCATAAAATTTTCAAACCCTAGTTGAATTAAAACAAAACTTAATTTTTGAATTCATACCAAGCACAAAATCTCATAAACTTAATTCCATAATTTCAAACATGATAGGAAAATTAACAAAATAGCAATATCACCCAAATCTAATTGGTAGGAAGAAAACAATCTTTCTGAAATACAAGAATTAAACCTACGAGGGTTTTCAAACCCTACTTCAAATCACCAATTGAAGAAATATGATGAAGATCAGAAAAATGCTAAAAAATCTTAAGCTTTCCAAAAATCCTTCAATTCAATCCTTCCTCCAATACCTACAAACCAGTGTGTCGAATAATGGCCAAATTCCTCCTCATAAAGCAAAAACCTCTAAAATTCCAACTCCACCATGCAAATCTGGAACTCAACTTAACTCTACAACTTTGTTTTTATCACATTCTCTTTTTGCCTGATTTATTCTATTTTCTCATTAATAACTCCATGTGCTTTTTTTTGTAATTCTTGTTTATATCAGTTCACTCAACTAATAATATTTACTTTATTTATTAAATATATTTAAACTGAATGTGAAACTAAATGTATATTAATTTTAACTAAAAGAATATTATTTTAATACACTTTATTGTTTTGTTCAATTTTCCTCAAGTTTGAATTTAATAAATATTTAAACCTTTAATTCCACCATTTGACTTTTAATTAAGTCTTTTTAATTAATTATTATATTTAATTAGTTTTCCTCAATTAAATACCTTCACATTAATTTTTTATTTATTTAATTATTTAAACCACATAATTAATCTTAATAATTTATTTAATTATTTCACAATAATCATACCAACTAGTCAAAGACCATCTGAACTTATTAAAACAATAATCATGCTCAAGGGAAAAGCTTATGGACTCATGTCACCTATACGAATTTAGAAGGGAAAAAATATTAGAAACTTGTCCACTATTTGAGGACAATAAAATAGCTTAGGTTGGCATTTGAATCTAAATATTATCTCCCCTCTCTTATCATTGAGACTTTGCAATAGGGCACGCTCATCCTGACAATTCAGGGAAGTCGATGCCCAATACTTGCAAACCTACATAAAAGATATATATATATATATATATATATATATATATATATATATAGAGAGAGAGAGAGAGAGAGAGCGATGATATGGATCAAGACATTGTGTGGATCCTGCAAGCACGTAACTATGACTTCGTCCCTCAACCATATCAAACATGTGGTGTATGTGCTTAAAGGTGTGCTCACACAAGTGCTATAAGGACCTTGCTTGTCCTCTCCAAAGGATCCTACTCTCTTCTAGGATCTCACTAGTCTTAGGTGACCAACCTAAAACCTTTCCAAACTCTAATCTAAGAGTCAATCTCCTTGTTCTTAGCCTTGAAGGACATCCACCTTTTAGTTTTGTCTCAATGCTTCTTTAACACCTAGAAGACTCTAAGTGCCTTTCTCTCAAACATGCCATTGTGGTTGCAGGGGTGCCATATTACTTGAAAACATTCATCTTGTTTCCATTTGAATCCATTTTGATGGATCTCAAAGCTCTTTTTAATCAGGTTCAAGAATTAGTCTTCTAGAGGCCTAATTAGGCCTAGTTTTCTAGTAGCCCTTGACAGGGTCTTTTTCCCATCCCAAGCCAAAACTTCCCAAACAACCTAAAAAACTAGTTTGATATTAGGATACCCTTTTGGAAGTTTCTTTAGATTCAGAATATTTTAGGGTTCTATGGCCTCCATACACAGGCTTCCTACAAAGTAGGGCTAATAGGGCTAATAGGCTTGATTTCTAGGACTTTATTGATTTCTTGCTTGAAAATCAACCAAATGGATTGATCAATCCTCAATCTCACCAAAATGTATTGAAAAATTCATAGGCTATCTGGAACCATGCTTTTTTCGTACAGTCTTCCTTTCCCCTACATACAAATATTCAACTCTTCACTATCACACCTCTAACCAGGATCACCAGTCTCGCCTAGGGCATGACTTTAAAATTAGCATCCTGAATCTTCATTCCTCCAAACTCCATATTTACACTATATAATGGCTCCCTAACCATTTTCATTCAAAATCGTAGGTTTCCCTTGGTTAGAATTCAAGGGGGAGCCATGAAACTAAAAACTACCTAGGTTTAACTAGTGAACTACTGATTCACTAAAAGATTTTCAAAAGACTATTGAATCAACTCTAAGCTATATGATGACTGAATGAAAAAGACTTAAAAATACCTCTAGATCATGATTCCACTATCACAGTTCACATTCTAACTCATTAACATGCTATCACCATTAACACAACTCGACTGTACCTTGAAAAACCAAGAAACCTCTCTATTCACTTATCCAAAAACTTACATCCTCTAACTTCTACCTCTGGAAATGAACCACAAGGTATCATAAGATGCCTATCCCATGATTTTAGGCCTTTACATTGATTTACCACTCCTAGAATGAGGGGAATCCAAAGATGTCAAACTGCATGCAACATTTGCAAAAAATGCTCACGTTGTCATGATAATTTTTATCATCTTTTACATTTATGATGCCAACTATTTTCTAGGACCTCTATCCCACTTAGTTTGATGAACTAACTTCTTTAAAGCCATTTTAGGCATCTCCCATACATTTCTCAAGATTAAGACATATTTAGATTTCATTTCCCAACTTTTAAGACTATCTCTAAGGACTAACACGAAAGCAAACTAGCCAAGCTAGATTAGATAGTACTAATTAATAATTCATCTAGGCACACACTTAGCAAGACCTATTAAGGGCCAAATGAAACACACTCTGACTTGAAAAAGGTGAGATACAAGCCAAAATAGTTAAGAACTAGGAGGTTAGCCTAGGTGCTCCTGCACCAACATGCCAAATAGAAAGGTAAAATATACATGATAGCCATACACATGCAAGTATGGGGTAAGTAAAATCATAAACATAAATGACATTTTAAACATATAAATAATAATTATCAAAGTAACTAACATAATCTAATTGCAACATATGATATCTCATAACTATCCAATATCAAATCACCATGTAATGTCATACATCCAAAACCACATAATAAAGTTGAAATAAGCAACATACACATAAAAGTGGCCTAAAATATTTTGGCAATATAAAACTAAAAAGTAAAATATAGGTGGGTACTACATCCCTCCCTTAAAATTAGGTTTACTCCCGGAAGCATACAAACAAATAGGGATATAAATTCCGTAATCTCACTGTGTCCTCCCAAGTCGATGGCGACTCATTAGTAGGGTCCCATTGGAACCTTACCTGCTCGATGGTGTGATCCTTTAGGGTCAACTCTTGTCACTGAAGAATGTGAACAAGCTCCAAATCTAGTTTCCCATCCTCTACCTATAAAGCATTCCAGTCAAGAACATGTGCAAGATCTGGTATATACTATCTAAGTACTCAAACATGGAAAACATTGTGAGGCCTCACCCCGAGCCTATCATAGCCATTCAGTTTTGCATTTGAGATAGACATATTTGATGAGTATATTTTGATGCTCTATGGTTTTTATTGATACTTTATGTTATGGTTTTATCACTTTACTAGTTTGATGCACATTATATTATGATAGGATGATGATTACTGAGACATTAGTTTGGAACTTACATGTGTGTTTTTAATTCTGTTTAATGAATGAATTATGACGTCATGAGGATATTTAATTTTTAAATTAAATTATATATGTATGCAATGATTATGTTTCAAGTTTAATTTAGTGACGAATTGTATATTTCATGATGAGATGTATGTAGGTTATGGATGAACGATTATTGTCATGTGAATTATGAAATGACAGATGAATTATCTTGATTATTAATGTTATGAATTTACATGTTTTATTTCCTTGGACTACTGATATTGGACTTGAGTGTGTAGGGAAATAGGCCATGGTAAATTCAGGGAACCATCACAGAGACTAATGTGAAAATCAGTTTGAGCCAAGGTTGCTTCTAGTGAGAAGCCAAAAACCTTGTTGTAATGTATTTAATTCATAAAAGTATGATGCATGAATGTATTTGATTTATATGTTAATTGTAAATGTTATTTATGTGAGAATGCCCAAGTGGACATGCCGCATGGCTTGTGGTGTGTCATTTTTGTTTTGTCACTTGATACATGTGTGTGTACTTGTGGCCATGACATGTCCACTTAGGGATTGGTTGAAAACCAACTTAGGAAGGTACCCTTTAGGATCCCCATGAAAATCAATTGGTTAGAGAGCTTGAGGTTTTGTCATATCAATGAATTTCAAATTTGAGCTTCACATGAGTTTTTGGGGGGCTTAAAAGGTGCCTAGGGGTATGTTTAGGCCATTTTTAGTAAGCCCACTTGATATACCTATGGGTAAGGGAATTTTTTAACCATAGGACAACCCCATGTTGACCAAAAGACCCTTCCAAAAGTTGAATTTTCAAAATGGCCGAAAACCCACTTTTGAAGCAAGGTCTTGGGTAGAGTTTCATCCAATAATGATACAAGTCTTTGGTCCACTTTTTGGGCAACCTTTTTAGGAATCCATATTTGGAAACCATGTAAGAAGCTTGGGAAGGTCATCCAATTATAGTGAGATCCTATCCCTAGGAGAGTGTGTGGAGGCCTTTTTAGAGGGGACTCTTCTTTTGGAAGAGTTTGACACCCACTCTCTAGATTTGGAGAGGACTTTGGAAAGTGGAAAAGCTCTTCATCAACTTTCTTCCATAGCTTGGATCAAGGTTGGTGGTATTCTTCATTTTTCTTATTCTTGTTTTCATGTTGAGAGAAAGAGTTCTCATGTATGTTATTGTTTGTATGCTAAAATTTAGTTATTGTGTTCTTGTTGTGTTTGTGCTTGAGATATTGCTATTTTGTGTGATAGTGGATGTTATATGAAATTCTAAGTTTTGTTGTAGTGTTATTTCCTTTGTGTTGTGAAAGTGAAGTTTTCATGGAGTTCTTGAGTTCCTTGATTTGCTTTGTAATATGGGAGTGTTCTCAAGGCCATACTCACCCTTGGGAGGGAAGAGTAGCCTTGGGGGTGAAGGGAATGTTGGGACAATCAAGGGTGTAGAGTCTCTCCTTGGATAGGAGAGGGATGAAACATGGATGTATGGGCTCCATGTAGCCATCTCCTTTGTTTGTTTTGTATATTGGGGGGCATAAGGAGTTATTGAGATTGTGTTTGTGGTGAAAAATACATGATGAGGAAGCCAAGTGATGGCTTAGCTCTTATCATGAGATGTGCTTTCTTCTCTTGAGTTTGGTTCCACCTTCACCCCTATTTTTGAGTCATTTTGAGAGTCGTTGTTTTAGCCTTGGAAAGGAGATTTCATTGTGAGTTATGTTTATGTTGTTGTTATTGTGGGTTTGCTTGATTGTCTCCTTGTCTTTGTGATGGTTCCCCTAGCTCGGGGGTGGCTTTATAGAAGCCTAGGTTGGGAGGTGAGCACTCTTTGGCCTATGTATTTTTATTGCAGGATTTGGAGCCATTGAAGACTTCATGGTTGGAGTTGAAATCTTGAAGAGTTGACGATGTATTCATATTTGGGGTTGGATCACTTTTGTTTAAAGATTATTGTTATTGTAAGGGAGTTTTGAGAATTTCTTGAGTTCCATGTTTTTTTTTGTAATAGAGTTGTCATTCCAAGTTTTGTATTTGTAATAAGTGTTGTTGTATCAAGTTGTGAAGAAATTGTATTGAAATTTTGTTGGTAGCTTTATCTTTTCTAAAAATGTAGTATATTGTTCAAGGGAAGTTTTGTGTATTGAAGTTTTATACAATAAGGGATATACATTGTATTTGTTTTATAAAAGGATTGTAAAGATTTTGTGGATTAGTTTATGTGAAAGAATTGTTTATCTACTCATGAAGAAATCTTTGTGTATCCATGTTGATATAATATAAAGAGGAAAAGTTATTGCAACTTCATTGTTGTTCATTGGAAAATATTTCATTAAATAGAATTATTGTTGCTAGGAAAGATTTGTTTAAATATATAAACTCTCTTCCTCTCTCATGCAATGCAAGTCTACTTGTTTTTAAAGACTAGTATCTTGTTAGAAAAAAAAAAGACTTGAGTAGAGTTGGCAACTAGTTTTGGTAAACTTATCAATCTTAGATCAAATAGACATAAAATAAGGGGATTAAAGTGATAGAATCCTATAAATTAGATAAATCTATATTCCATTACCATTAGTAAAAAAAAGGAAAATAAAACAAATCAAAAAGGAAATGAGAAGAACTAAGAGATACAAAAAAAAAAAAAAAATGTGAAAAAGAGAGACCTACAGGTCTCTGGAAAATGTATGGGAAAATTTTCCCATACATTTTCCATCACACAGTCATTAAAATATGATATCCACTCACCCACTTGTAAGCTTAGTGTGAAAGTAAGAATATTCTAAGTTCTTTGTGTATTAAAAAATAATATATATAATAATATTCTAGTCAATCAAGTCATCTTCCAATGAGCATGCTTGGGTGGGACCCACCTGGGTCACCACCCAAGAAACCCATCAAAACTACTTGAAGGTCTTTCAAAAAAAATATAATTAAATATATTTTTAAAAAAATTGCATATGATAAAAAAAACCCTATGCAAAAAAAAATCAACCCACGTTGAAAAAAAAACTTTATTGTTTCAAAAAAAAAGCTTTCAAATTTTTTTTAAAAAAAAAAATTGATTGAAGAGGGGGGACCCATGGGCCCCACCCCCTTGGAACCCACCTCCACCTCCTACACACTGCCATGTGCAGGAGTAGTTGCCATGGCAGGTACCCTGTGCAGGGTAGCGTGGGGCCCTCTTGCGTAAGCCCCTATGGGAGCGCATAGATATACGCTTAGGATATTTGTTTTAGTTTTTTTAATTTATTTTTGTTATTATTAATTTTATTAATATCAAAGTTAGTTGTTAATAATTTTTGGTTTTTTTTTAATAATTATTATTTATTATAAATTTTACTTAATAATAATTTTAATTGTTAATAATCTCATTTTATTAAGATTTATTTAATATGTTAATTTGTTTAATAATTTAATAATTATATTAATTAGTATATAATATTAATTAATATAATTAATTAATTAGTTTTTATTTTATTTTATTTTTAATAGTTATTAATTGTATTAATTTAGAAATTAATACTATTTTAATATAAATCATTAATTAATTCTTGTATTTTTTTTATATAATGGTATTAATTAGTATAGTTAGTACCTATCTCTTGTTTGATTTATTAATTATAATTTTTTTAGTTAATAGCTAATATTAATTAATGTATTTATTAATTAATATATAGTTATTTCCAATTTCTTTTAATAAGGAGTCTTTTGATAAGGATTGAATATTAGTAAATTGGTTAATTGGGTAAGTGATATTGATTTTTTTTTTCTTACCAGCATTAAAATTAATCTAAAATTTAAAGGAGGATAGTGAACCTTTTAATGTTAGTAGGTTTTGTTTATGAAATTTAATCTCATAATGATTAAGTTTGGTTGAGCTAGTTAATTAAGTTCCTTTTTATACATATTTACTAAGGTTAACAATTGATTATAAATGACTCATTATAGATGATGTTTAGCTAAAGTTTAAAGTTGGTCATTAGGTCTTAAGATTTAAATCCATTTAATACATGTATATTCATTTGGAATACAACTTGAACTTATTAGTCAACCCAAGGGTATTAGGTGAGACACTTGTACACCTAGGGGTGAGCATTGTCTATGACCCCTCATCTCACTACCCCTCAACCGTAGGTCAACCAACTTCCTCTCGATTTTAACCATACAAACATTAGACAACTGTTAAACTTCAACTTTTATTCCTTTTTAAAAAAAATGTTGGTGTGTTTTAGAGTGAGAATTTATGGGCATGACAAACATCATGAACACGAGATAAGTTGGGTGGCAAAGAAAGACAGTAAGTAATCGATCATATCGTCTCAAGAATCTCAAATGGGCCAACAAAATGAGGTGCCAACTTAAAAAACTTCCCATAATAGATCAAAATCTTCCAAAGACGCACTCTTAAAAACACCTTAGCACCAACTGCAAGCTACCTATCCACTCTATGAGCACTTGTATACTTCTTCTGCCTATCCTAAGATGTGGTCACATGTTCATGGATGTGTTCCACCTATTATTCCATGTCTCAAAGAATCTCAGGACCTAACAAAATACAATCCTCTAGCCTATCCCAACTC
Source organism: Chamaecyparis obtusa (assembly GCA_027943335.1). NCBI lineage: Eukaryota > Viridiplantae > Streptophyta > Pinopsida > Cupressales > Cupressaceae > Chamaecyparis > Chamaecyparis obtusa. Next base: position 240,134 of record BSBK01002239.1, read on the forward strand.
AAAGGTGCACAATAAGGATGACCATACAAAGCTTGAAAAGGCAACATACAAATCGAGCTGTGATAACCATTATTGTAGGAAAACTTGACCAAATATAAATAGTCCTCCCAGTGAGTCTGTCTATCCATGACATACATCCTCAACATATCCTCAAGCACCTAATTAACCTACTATGTCTGACCATTAGTCTCAGGGTGATATGTCGAACTAAAACTTAGTTGTGCTCTAAGATCATGTTGCAAGGAAGTCCAAAATGTAGAAGTGAATATTGGATCCCTATCTGATATAATCATGTGCAGAATACCATCTAACCTCACAATATCTTGCATAAAGACTCTAGCTACTAAAGTTTTTGTATAGGATGCTCTCATAGGAGGAAAGTGTACCACTTTGGTCAATTGGTAAACTATAACCATGATGGTATCATGTTTGTGGGGAGTCATATGCAATCCTATGATGAAATCCATCGAGATGATATCCCATTTCCATGATGGAACTAGATTAGGTTGTAAAAGTCCTGCTGGATGTTGGTGGTCTACCTTAACCCTTTGACACTCTAGACATCTTTCCACAAAATCAACAATGTCACGTCTCATACCGATCTAGTAATATAGATTTTGAAGGTACAGGTGCATCTTCTTAACACCTGGATGTGCCGAGTAAGGTGCACAATGAGCCTCAGATAAAATCAAGGTACAAAGATCATCTGATGGAGGTACATATATATGGCTCATATAATGCAAAAGATTATCTAACTCTAAAACATAACCTGAAAACTTTCCTTCCAAATATTTCCCTGACTTAATTTTAGCTCTCACTTCCTTGTACCAAGTATCTGTAGGAAGTGCTTGGAGTATACAACTCCACAAATCTACAAAAAGATTCAAAGTTGATATCTCATGCCTCTTGCAAATCAAGGCATCAACTACTATATTTTCCTTATCTTGGATGTACTTGACCTCAAAGTCATACTCACAAAGAAACTCCACCTATCGCCTCTTCCTAGCATTTAGATTAGGCTTGGTAAAGATATACTATAAGTTGCGATGATCACTATGAAGCTCAGATTGATGTCCTAATAGACATTAGACTAGTACATGAACTATTGCTACTAACTCAAGATCATATGTAGGAAATTTCAATTCATGCTCCTTGATTTTACAAGATTCATAAGCAATCACACATCCTTCCTGCATAAGGTCCACTCCTAGACCTTCTTAAGAAGTATCAACACACACCATGAAATAACTTGTTGGGTTAGGTATTGCTATGATAGGTGCACTGGTCAGAAAATTCTTGAGTTTCTAAAAAGCCTCTTCACACTTCTTTATCCAAATATACTTCTTCCCTTTCCTTTGGAGAGAAGTAATTTGATATGCAACCCTAGAGAAGTCTTTAACAAACCTGCGATAGTATCCTGCCAAGCCAATAAAACTATGAACTTTAGATACATAGGTGGGGGTTGGCCAATCTACTATAGCCTGAATCTTGGAAGAATCCACTAAAATACCCTCACCTGAGATTACATGCCCCAAGTACTGAACTTCAGACTGAAAGAAGTCACACTTTACTACATTGACATACAACTAGTTGCCATGAAGACACTATGAAACCATTTGTAGATGTTCTTCATGCTCCTCTATAGATTTAGAATATATCAATATATCATCCAAGAAGATGATAAAAACATGATCAAGGTAAGAATGAAATACTCCATTCATCAGGCACATGAAAATAGATGGAGCATTTTGTCAAACCAAAAGGAACTACTGTGAACTCATAATGTCCATAGCGAGTGCGAAATGCAGTTTTGTGAATATTTGCATCCTGAATGAGTAATTGCTGGTATCTTTACTTGAGATCAATCTTGCAGGATATCTTGGACCCTTTTATTTGATTAAAGAGATCATCAATCCTTGGCAAATGGTACATGTTCTTGATTTTTACCTTGTTCAACTATCTATAGTTGATGCATAAGCGTAAAGATCCATCTTTCTTCTTAACGAAGAGTATAGGTGCTCCCCATGGTGAAACACGTGGCCTAATACTACCTTTTACCAAAAGATCCTCTAATTGGAGCTTAAGCTCACTCAAATATTTTTTCACCATCTGATAAGGAGCTCTAGATATAGGTTGTGCTCCTGGAACAAGATCAATGCAAAAATCTATGTCACGCTTTGGTGGCATACTTGGAATCTCATTAGGAAAGACATCAACAAAATCCTGAAGTATAGGATGATCAAGAGTCTTTTCCTCTATTTCTACTTCATCCAGCTCATTCATAGTCATAGAAAATACCATCCCTTTCGCTTGTTTTTCTTGAGTTTCATAGTGGAAATCATACAAAGAGATATAGGACGTTGAATTCCCACTATCTCACAATATTTTCCAACATCATCCTTGCATTTGATTATCTTTTGTCTATAATCAATGCTGGCTCAATGAGAACCTAACCAATCCATCCTGAGGACAATATAATATGATCCCAAAGGAATCACATGAAGGTCAACTAAGGTGATGAATTTACCCAGGTTCACTCACATTTATGCACTAGAGGGTTTATTGATATCCTTTCCCCAGAGGCTAACTCTAGTTGCCAACCAATGTCTTTCTTTACTACCACTAGCCCACATTCCTCTACTACAAAAGGAGATATAAAAGAATTTGTAGCTCTTGAATAAAAAAAAATAGAAAGATAAATACCTCTAGTAGCACCAAAAGTTTCTACCACAGTACCCTGATGTTCTGGTTGACGATGATCCACTAACACAAATAATCTGTGAGATTTTCTGACATCCCCTATAGTAGGTTTAGAAGCTGCAAGTCTCTATCCTGAAAACTGTGATGCACGCCTAGGGAAATTCACTGCAATGTGACCATACTATCCACATGAGAAGAAACCATTTCATCTACTATGACCTCTCACAATGGAGGGTTCACTAGATTGTTGATAACTACCTCTACTAGCAACTGAATGTGTGCTCTGTGCAGGATGACTGGGTTGGTTGTGCCTGTTGAGTGGAAAGTTACATAAATTATTAGATTGAGGACCACTATTCTATGATGGAGGGTTCATCCCCTTCTACTCCTGACTATGAAAGTAGGAAGGAGGTATCCTAAAGTTCCCTAAACCTTGGTTCTAATTTCCTCTATATCTTGAAGGTGTAGGAACACCAATCTGAACTCCTACCTATCCACCATGCCGTAGATTCAAATTTGCACCCACCAAAGTAGCCTTAATAATCATTTCCTTGAGGGTCTTAGGTTCGAGAACCTTAAATCCTCTGATGATGTGACCATTAAGCCCTTTGATGAAGTGTTGCAACACAAGTGGTGACTTATCACTAAATCCTACATAGGGATTAAGCTCGAAGAAACTACGCTCATAATCCTGAACAAACATAGATAATTACCACAAATTATGGAACTCATATGCGTACTTATCCTACCACTAATTAGATAAGAAGCGTTCCCATAAGTTCTTGAGAAATAATTCCCAAGTGATAGTCTCCATGGTTAGTCCCAATTTATGCTCTTCAATTTTCCACCAAGAAGTTGTAAAACCTTCGAGGAGCAAAATGAAACATCTTGCCCTAACATTGGTATCTAATTGTTGAATGGAAAAACATTGATCTAATGCAATGAGCTAAGACTCTACCTCAAAACTAGTGCCAAAACCATTCAAAGGAGGTGGTATGATCTCATAAGGTCTCTCACCTAATTAGCCTTTATGATTCCCTGTCCAAGGGTAGTGTCCCTTCCTCTTGGACTTCTAGATCTCTATCTCTCCTCATTATCAAAATGGTGTGATGCTTCATGTTCAGCCTTGTCTTGCATGGGAAGACATTCTAGAATAGTCTAGAGAATCTGCATAGCATTGAGTTCTCTTGAATCACCATGATGTTCACCACCATCCTCTTCCCTGCTCTCCTCAACTCTCCGATTGACAGGAGGGCTAGGAAGTCTTCTTTTTCCATGTCCTCTTCTATGACCTCCACTTCAACCTCTAGCAACAGATCTAGTTTCAGTGACTATCTTTCCTACAACATTCAACAAGAAGGACAAAATAAATAAGACGTGAAGAAATCATAAAACAATAGTCTGAAATACTAGAGTGTTATATGTCTAAGTTTTATTTAATGTTTTAACCACTAGACACCTAATGGGCATTCAAAATTCCCAGACTTCCCAGTGTAGAAACATGGGTGCTAATACCAAGTGTAATGCCCCACTAGGAAACACAAGAGATATTAACGTAAAACATGTTACTAAGTTTACAGAATAACTTTTTTCTTAAAAGTTTACAAACAATATTGAATAAAAAAGTGGAAGTAAAACATAAAGTATGAATATACACATAAACATAATCTCAATTAAAAATTACAAATATCAAGGGTTCCTTAATGTAGAATTACGTAAATAGAATTTAATATACTAAGTACAATAATCATCTAAAACTTCTACATAGTACATCATAAATACATTTGAACAATAAAGTATACATGATCACCCACATCCACTACACAAGTCACAAGGTATGCAAATACAACCAAGTACAAAGGACACATAAATAAAGAATATGAATAAGTCTCCAAGATAGATATGATAAGAATCAACCGTAAAAAGGATCATCCAGCACAAGAACAGGAACATTGAAGTCTCAAATGGTAAAAGAATCACTCCCTCCTGACCTCATGGAAACCTGTGGTTCCATTCCCACCATGATGAGGAGATAACATTAGACCCCACTCAGATAACAATACCAAAATCAATCATCAAGTAAAACTAAGGGTCCTAGAAGGTCCTATCTTAAGGGTACAACTCAATAAATCAAAGGTACACATACTAATCCAGAGGCAACCAACACATGTATGAAACTTAAGATGAAATCAAGAAAGTGTCATCACATATGTCAACCCCCTTGGGATGATCTCACTAGACTCTGACTCCCAAGTGTGATCATATGTAGAATGTTAAATCCTCTCATGTAGACAAGGATAACTGAGCATGCCAAACACTCACCACCACTACTAGACGGGCAAGCATCTTCTCGCGCTCCCATCCTTAGCCTATACTAGCACTCAAGGCATGGGCGAGGAATCCATTATCGTATTAATTTACTTTAAAACCCCATTCATTCTATTATCTTGAATGGACATTGAACTCTACATTTTAAAAAACTATTTTAGATTCAGATGCATATTGTCGTTAAATTGTTTGAAATCGGAAGATGAAGTAAATTATAATCTTTTATGATTTTCTATCTAGATTCTAAATATATTTTTTATTTCTATTTTTGAATTGATTTGAATGGTATTTTCTTTCTCCCACAAAAACTGGTATGTTGCTGAAAATGTCATTTTCAAAGAGTTACATTGTTTTCATAGAGCATAACTTTTTTTCTAAAATAGATATCAGTGTGATTTTTTTGAATTTAGTTTTGTAACATTCTATATGCAGGGCATGCAATTGATTTTATTTTATTATCATGATTATTTCATATTTTATTAACATTTGAAGTGGACTAAACTATAATTTTGACATACCTTGACTATGTAGCTTATAACTTATCGTGTATTTGTCTAATTTAATTTTTATTTTTTTTAATAGAAAGATAACTTCAATACCTAGGGCATAGATATTTTTTAGAATTTTTTTTCTCTCATTTACTATTTTTCCAGAAGTGTCAAACATAGAGGTAGACATACGGTGAAATATCTGTGTTTAGTAAAACTAAAAATACAAAGTCATAATAAACTTAATATATATTAACATTATAATCATTGGAAGGATTTTTCTCAGTAGTACCTCACTACAAAAATAGGTTTGTCAAATGGAATCATTTGATCTGCCAAAAGATAAAGTTGAAGTGATTTTTTGTCAGCATTATAATAGGTGCGAAGGAGACTCGATTGTAGGTATGAATGAGGAGTATGGATGTTATATCAATGTTTTTTTAATCTAAGAGGCTTTGAGCTAACCATTTGTAATCAATTCCTTAAAATGGAACCTCTCAAGGCTTAAATCATCATATTTTATTAAAAATGTTTTATTTCAGCAAAAATCAGCATGTCTAAAAAAATGTAACCCACTATTGTGGGGTCACCCTTAAGTACTCTACTAAGGATACCCAAGTAGCCAATTTTGGGCTCCAACACCTCCAAAGCAAGCTACTTCTCCTTTAACACCTAGATAACCTACCCTAAGTTCATACATCTCAAAACATTACTCATAGGTCATCATGAATCATAACATCAAAATCTTGATCCAAAATATAATAGGAACATACATAAACAACTTCCATCATAATAAAATCAAACTTCCATAAGGTTGGGTTATAACACAATCGAATGCCACAGAAGTATGCAAAGCAAACACACATACACATTAACCCTAACCCCACCTCTAGTAACAATCCTAAAAAGATGACATAAAAAGATTCCTTTAACGCAGAAGAAAAAAAAACATACATAAGAATTTAATTAATAATAAATTAATTTGTAAAGTATCATTACACAAATTAATTTATTAAATAATCACTAAGAAAACTATAATTACATTATCAAATTAAATTCCAATACTAAGCAAATCAATTTATAATGTTAATTAAAAATAAATTGATTCCTAATTTAATAATTACTAAAGCAATATAATTTTATAAAAAAATTCATTTTAGAAAGTAAAACCAATTCCCTTAATTACTAATCAATAAAATGTATTAATTAATAATTAAATCATTTCTCTACATTTTCATTTATCAAAAATAATCAAATAACATGGAGTAAAATTACAAAGCACTCTAAAAGAAATAATACATCAAATAAATACATACACACACACACATACATACATGCATACATTTATATTTCCAACATCTACTATGGTTATATTATTTATTTATTATTAAAATCTTATTTTTAATTATATTTCATTTATTATATATATATATATATATATATATATATATATATATATATATATATATATATATATAAAACAAAACCAAATTCATGCCAAGCCACTGGCCGACAACCTTGGCTATTGTTGACAGCCCTTGCTGCCTCCGGCAACCCTTATTGGCAAGTGGTGGGGGTGAGGTGAAACCCCGCCTCCACTTGAATTTGTTTAATATATATTTTTTAATTTTTAAATTCCAAAAATTTTCTGATTGCAACATCTGAGATATATAATTTTTTTTTAAATAATAAGATATATATATATATATATATATATATATATATATATATATATATATATATATATATATATATATATATATATATATATCCCTCTCACACACACACAATTCTTTTCTCCTCCATATAATTTCAACAACGATGAATTCACATAATGGGCTATTACCAAGAAAATATTTGAAAAATTCAATCGATACAAACCCTAAGGTTTTCTACCATAAATTTTTCAAACCCTAGTTGAATTAAAATGAAACTTAATTATGGAATTCATACCAAACACAAAATCTCATAAACTTAATTCCAGAATTTCAAACATGATAGAAAAATCAACAAAATAACAATATCACCCAGATCTAACAGGCATGAAGAAAATAATCTTTTTGAAATACAAGAATTACACCTACGAGGGTTTTCAAACCCTACCTTAAACCACCAATTGAAGAAATATGATGAAGACTACAAAAATGTTGAAAAATGCTAAGCTTTCCAAAAATCCTTCAATTCAATCCTTTCTCCAAAACCTGCAAACCTGTGTGTGGAATAATGGCCAAATTCCTCCTCATAAAGGAAAATGCTCTGAAATTCCAACTCCACCATGCAAATCTGGAACTCAACTTAACTCTACAACTTTGTTTTTATCACATTCTCTTTTTACCTGATTTATTCCATTTTCTCATTAATAACTTCATTTATTTTTTTGTAATTCTTGTTAATATCAGTTCACTCAACTAATAACATTTACTTTATTTAATAAATTTATTTAAATTGAATGTGCAACTAAATGCATATTAATTTTAACTAAAAGAATATTATTTTATTCAATTTTCCTCAAGTTTGAATTTAATAAATATTTAAATCTTTAATTCCACCATTTGACTTTTAATTAAGTCTTTTTAATTAATTATTATATTTAATTAGTTTTCCTTAATTAAATACCTTCACATTAATTTTATATATTTAATAAGATTTAATTATTTAAACCACATAATTAATCTTAATAAATTATTTAATTATTTCACAATAATCATACCAACTAGCTAAAGACCAATTGAACTTAATAAAACAATAATCATGCTCAAGGGAAAAGTTTATGGACTTATGTCACCTGGACGAATTTGGAAGGGTAAAAATATCATAAACTTGTCCACTATTTTAGGACAATAAACTTAGGTTGAGATTTGGATTTGAATATTATCTCTCCTCTCTTACCATTGAGACTTTGCGATAGGGCACACTCATCTTGACAATTCAGGGAAGTCGATGCTCGGTACCTGCAAACCTACATTAAAGAAACTATATATATATATATATATATATATATATATATATATATATATATATATATATATATATATATATATATATATATATATATATATATATATATATATATATATATATATATATATATATATATATATATATATAAAACAAGCACTGGTAGGGATCGAGACATTGTGTGGATCCCGCAAGCAGTTAACTACGACTCTGTCCCTCAACCATATCAAACACATCAAACATAAAAGTAAAACAAACATGACAACCATATACATGCAAGTATGGGGTAGGTAAAATCATAAACATAAACAACATTTTAAACATATAATAATAATCATCAAAGTAACTAACATCATTGAACTGCAACATATGATATCTTATAACTATCCAATATCAAATCACCATGTAATGTCATACATCCAAAACCACATAATAAAGCTGAAATAATCAATGCACACATAAAGTGGCCTAAAAGAGTTTGACAATATAAAATTGAAAATTAAACTATGGGTGGACACTACAATGCATTTATCCTCAATTACATTATTCAATAGTACGATGTTCCCCTTTCTATTATCACACATAATGGGTGTCCTTTCAAGAACTAGGATGTTTGTGAACTTTGTGAGAAACCCCATATCTAACATCATTTTCTCACACCCTATAATCTCCAAGGTAATGGTCAAGTTGAGGCCTATAATAAAACTATATTAAAAATCCTGTAGAAGATGATTAATGACATTAGCTATGTCTGGAACATCCAACTCAACCTACCTTTAGGGAAAATCACATGAGTGTACGCACTCCCATTAGTGCCACTGCATACTCCCTGGTCTACATATTTGAAGCTATTTTACCCATTAAGGTTTAGTTACCTTTCTTGCAGGTCTCCTTACATGATCCAATCAACAATGAAGATTATAGAGTCTCTTGCTTATGAGAGTTGGAATTGTTGGATGAACAATGACAAAATGCCTTTAATAATCTATGAGCTTATCAACAATGTATGTTTCAAAGCTACAATCACTGAGTAAATCCACACATATTTGAGATTGGTAACCTTGTCTTGGGAGAGAACCCACAAAATAAAAAAGACAGAGAAAAGAAGGGCAAGTTTGAACCAAATTGGCTTCGTCCATACATTATCATAATAACATATGGATTACGGGCAAATAAATTGGCTATTCCCGAAGTTGAAGTGTTAGATGATCATATCAACACCTTACACTTGACAAGTTCTACATCTAAGCTTTTCATTGTAATCTCTTAGTAGTAAAAAATACAAAAAAAAAAATATCATTCAGAGCATAAAAATTGCCGCCTTGATAGAAACCTAGCAATCAAGCATCTTGTGTGACATAAAATAAAATAAAATAATAAATCTAAAAAATAGTAAAGATAAATAATCTTTCATATGGTGAAAACCACTTTGGTAGCACCTTGGGAAAGTACCATGGTCAAAACCAGTCAACCACTGCCATGTGTAGTGACTTTGCTCCCCCCTCCTTCAGATTTCTACTTGATCATTCCATCTCACATTCACTCTCCTTACGTATCATAATAACCTTTCCATCCCTACTATGGTTGGTCATTGTTTCACAATCAATAATCTCATGCTTCATAAAAAATATCTTGAAAAATTAAAAAAATTAAAAAAATAAAATCAAAACATCTTTAAAAAATGAACAAAATTTGATAAAATGTCATGAAAAAATAAAAAAACATCAGATAAACAATCTCAAAGACACAAGCTTTTGAACAAACACAACCAAATTATTATCCAAAATGTTGAGTTTAACAAATCACAAATCAATAGAAAAACTACCAAGCTGGTCTACAATCTATCTGATCGATTGCCTAATCAACATTATCAATCTTTATCAACTACCATTTGTCTTATACAAGATGAATCACTATAATTATTATCAACCTATCAAGAACACTTAAAATCATGACAAAAGATCTACATGTTCATTGGATTGTTTGGTTCAGTAAGTCTTATCTTTTACTTGATTTTATCTTTTGTGACATGCTTTCTATGCTACTGAAGGATGTCTTTGACTAGAGGGACAGTGATGAGGCATGGTCACTTAATTGTTGTTTGTGGATTCTTATTTAGTAACATGATGATTTTTCTTAGGACATGATTATGTAAGATCATCAAAGCCATAAGAGTATAGTATGAACACGGGCATTTCTTATTGTTTGATGTGTCTTCTATCCTTGCAAATATTATGCGAGTTATCTTGGTTTTGTCATACCGTAATGTTTGTATCTACTTTCCATAATAAATTCAATGATGATATAACACTATAAAAAGTACATTTTTCCATCATTTGCCTCCATCCATTCATATCCTTCTTATTTTTCACTCCTCTCCATGACCACTTTTATGGTAATTGATTTATCACCTCTTTATCCATTTTTCTTCTAGCCTTGATCCCCTATCTTTTTCTTTCGATAGTACATGTGTGTTTCCTAACCCACATGTCCTTTCAATGGGGCATCATGTTGCTAACTCATTATTCTTCTTTATCGTTCCCTTGATGGGGGCATCATCTTTTAACATTTTAATCTCCACCCTTGATTTTCTTGAGGACTTTTATAAAAGAACATCTTTCTTCCTCATTTGGGCCTAATTTGATCTTATACACCCTAACACCCTAATTAAATTTTGGAGAGCTATTGCTTACTTGAGATCTTGATACCCTATCTTCATATCACTATCTTTGCATCAACATCAATCTACTACATTTTGTTCCTCTAATGTCATCTTGTGCATGTGGTTAAAATTCTAAGAGTAAATGATATTCAATCCAAGGTCCTTAAATGATAGGATAACAATGGAGTCAAGCATTTTGCATTCATGGAGAAGTGCTATATTAGTATGTTGTCGAATTTAGTTTGTAGACTTATACTAGTGGTTGGGTTAGAATAGGCTTACCAATACTTGTTCAAATCTGGCAACATCAATATTAATATTTCATTATTTTTTAATTTTGTATCATGTTGTCATTTTGACATAATTAAATCAAATGTCTACCTTGTTTTTCTTTTAATACAATTAGAATAACATTGTATATTCTATAGGCTAAAATCACTTTATTACTACTCTTTGATTGTTATCTCATTTTGGAATAATTATGTAGTCACATGCTTATCCCATTCCAATTTAAAATTTAATATTCAAGTTTGGCTAATTAACCTCCTTCACCCTTCCACCTTTAATTAGCTAGACATACATTTTGATTTAATTTGAGGGTACATGGTAGTATTTATATACATCCAATGCATTCATTTTAATAATCAAAAGTATTGGAGTATTAGAGCTATCAGATTTCCACAATCCATATGAAGGTTCAAGACAATTTTTGGATTTGATTGTGTAAGATTTATTTATCATCAATGTTTTAGATCACACTACATGATCCATCATTAGGATGCAAGAGAACATAAGGAAAAGAAAAATTATAATACAAAGAATAAATAATTTGCATAGTTTTGATTATTAGGTACATGCATGTTGTCTTTAATGCAACAACAATCCTTTAAGGTATTTTTATATATTGCTAAGTCCCCAAACATTTGGAATGAGTAGACTAAAAAGTTGCATATCAAAAAACTGTGCAAGTTAGAACATTATTGATTACCAAAACAAATATGGAGTTCAAGTATATTTATGTGATTATGGGTTTTCCTTAGATGAACTTGTCATTTGACAGAGTATAGATTGAACATAGACTTGAGAGCAACTCACTAGTAGCGATGATGTACTACTTCCATATTTGGAATGAGACAAATTTTGAATCTTAATTATTTAATCTTCATTATCTAATTATTGAACTAAGTAACACCCTCCATATTATTCAAATTCTAAAATATAATATCCAATTTAGTAACTACTTTAAAATTATATTCAATTAATCACGCCAAAGGCAATTAGCTCTTTCATATACAAGGCCATGTGTCCATGTTCACAAAATAAAAAAGTAACATGTCATTTAATATATTTTAAATATTATTCTAGATTCTAAAAACAAGATGTAATTTAGAATAGGATAATAAAATATTAAAATGAGATTTTATTTAAGATAAAAGAGGTTGAATATTTTTTTTAATTAGAACAATTTAGATAATAGAATAAGATTTTTAAGATTTTATTTAAATAATAACATAATAAGGTTTGATTTTTCTGAAATTTTAAATATTAGTTTAGATTTCAAAAGTAAGATGTAACTTTCATAATAGAATAAAAAAATATAGAAATAAGATAGAATACATTTTTAATTAATTAAAATAATTTAGAAAATAAAATAAGATTTTAAAGATTTTATTTAGGTTACGAAAATTTTAAATATCTTTTTAGATTTTAATATCAAGATGGAATTTAGATAATAGTATCAGAATAAGATTTATTTTACATAAAGATTTTCAATATTTTTAATTGAAAAAAAATAATTTAGAGAATATGATAAGATTTTTAAGATTTATTTTAGTTATATTTAGGATTAGAAAATAGGATAAGTTTTTAACATAGTTACACTACCGTCGGGGCGAGGGGACGGTGGAATGGGGAGACGGGTTTTTGGGGCGTTGGGACAAAGTGCCTCAATTTGGGGACAACAGGGGGGGGCGAGGGGGCAACAACAAGGGGTGGGTGTTGTATATACTATGTACTATATATATGATACTTAAAATGCTAGTTATGAAAAGATGTATAAGACTATTAAGAAGTAAAATAGCAAAATTGCAAATGCCAAATAGTAAATAGTAAATACTTGAGAATTGAAGTTTTGAATATTGAATTACTTAGTACTAATTAGTAATTAGAAATAAGAATACTAAATACTAAATAAAATTTAAAACTATTGAATTGGCAAATGGAAGATTTCTATTATATCAAAAATATCATAAAGATGATTATGTAATGAGTAGCACGATATCAAAACAAGCACAAAATGTCAAAATATAGTGAAGGGAGGCCTCTAATCATCCCTCGGGTCACTTCTTTTTTACTTGTAATCACTCCTTTCACTCCTCCAATCACTCTTTTCTTAGATCTTCACTCTTCTTCTTCTTCTTGCTATAGAAAACAATTAGAAATGAAAATGTGAATCAAAATGAAGCTTTGAGGGCTTTTTGTAGGTTTGGAAGGCCTTAGATGGGCCCCACATCCCCTTAGAGTTTGAATAGAAAACAAAAATACATTAAAAAAAAAAACACATTGCAAAAAAAACCATCGTCGAGGATGCCCAAAAGTCCTCGAAATGGTCATGGGATGCCTGAGCGTCCCCCTCAACATTCCGAGGATGCCAAGACATCCTTGTGTCTTGACGGTTGACGGGTGATTGGCCGACGACGCCACTAGAACTTGGGAATGACATTAAGCCCCAGGGACTTCCCCGTTTCAAGAATGCCTAGGTTTAGGGGGCATGTGCCCCAATGTAACACTAGTTTTTAATAAGAGTAAGTGTCTAATCAAGGTTAAGATTATAGTTTAATTATAATTAGGATTTATAGTTCATTAAAGGGAATTTTTAGGGTAATAATTGATATTAACGGTAAAAAATTGATATTAATGTTAAAAAATTATTACAATTCATTTAAGGTTACATATGCCATCATATAGTACAAGTATAGGTAAATAGTAAAATCAATAATTATGTCTAATAACAATTTTATGACATGTAAGTTTAATCTACATTTTTTAATAGCTCTTCTAATCAATAAAAAATAATTTAAATAAATAAAAATAATTATCTCCATAAGTAACATGTCATTTAATATATTTTAAATATTATTCTAGATTCTAAAAACAAGATGTAATTTAGAATAGGATAATAAAATATTAAAATGAGATTTTATTTAAGATAAAAGAGTTTGAATATTTTTATTTGATTAAAATAATTTAGATAATAGAATAAGATTTTTAAGATTTTATTTAAATAATTACATAATAAGGTTTGATTTTTCTAAAATTTTAAATATTAGTTTAGATTTCAAAAGTAAGATGTAACTTTCATAATAGAATAAAAAAATATAGAAATAAGATATCATAAATTTTTAATTAATTAAAACAATTTAGAAAATAAGATAAGATTTTAAAGATTTTATTTAGGTTACGAAAATTTTAAATATCTTTTTAGATTTTAATATCAAGATGGAATTTAGATAATAGTATCAAAATAAGAATACTCAATACTAAATAAAATTTTAAACTATCGAATTGGCAAATGGAAGATTTCTATTATATCAAAAATATCATAAAGATGATTACAATGAGTAGCAAGATATCAAAACAAGCACAAAATGTCAAAATATAGTGAAGGGAGGCCTCTAATCATCCCTCGGGTCACTTCTTTTTTACTTGTAATCACTCCTTTCACTCCTCCAATCACTCTTTTCTCAGATCTTCACTCTTCTTCTTCTTCTTCTTGCTATAGCAAACAATTAGAAATGAAAATGTGAATCAAAATGAAGCTTTGAGGGCTTTTTGTAGGTTTGGAAGGCCTTAGATGGGCCCCACATCCCCTTAGAGTTTGAATAGAACACAAAAATACATTAAAAAAATGTTATTTAAAAAAAAAAACACATTACAAAAAAAGTTGTCATCGGGGATGCCCAAAAGTCCCTGGAAGGGTCATGGGATGCTTGAGCGTCCCCCTCAACATTTCAAGGATGCCGAGACGTCCTTGTGTCCCAACGGTTGACAGGCGACTGGTGAACGATGCCACTAGAACTTGGGAATGATGTTCCCAAGCCCCAGGGACTTCCCTATTTCAAGAATGCCTAGGTTTGGGGGGCACATGTCCCAATGTAACACTAGTTTTTAATAAGAGTAAGTGTCTAATTAAGGTTACGATTATAGTTTAATTATAATTAGGATTTATAGTTCAATAAAGAGTAGTTTTAGGGTAATAATTGATATTAACATTAAAAAATTGTTATTAATGTTAAAAAATTATTACAATTCATTTAAGGTTACATATGACATCATATAGTACAAGTATAGGTAAATAGTAAAATCAATAATTATGTCTAATAACAATTTTATGACATGTAAGTTTAATCTACATTTTTTAATAGCTATTGTAATCAATAAAAAAATAATTTAAATAAATAAAAATAATTATCTCTACAAGTAACATGTCATTTAATATATTTTAAATATTATTCTAGATTCTAAAAACAAGATGTAATTTAGAATAGGATAATAAAATATTAAAATGAGAATTTATTTAAGATAAAAGAGTTTGAATATTTTTATTTAATTAAAACAATTTAGATAATAGAATAAGATTTTTAAGATTTTATTTAAATAATTACATAATAAGGTTTGATTTTTCTGAAATTTTAAATATTAGTTTAGATTTCAGAAGTAAGATGTAACTTTCATAATAGAATTAAAAAATATAGAAATAAGATAGCGTTAATTTTTAATTAATTAAAATAATTTAGAAAATAAGATAAGATTTTATTTAGGTTACGAAAATTTTAAATATCTTTTTAGATTTTAATATCATGATGGAATTTAGATAATAGTATCAAAATAGGAATACTCAATACTAAATAAAATTTTAAACTATCGAATTGGCAAATGGAAGATTTCTATTATATCAAAAATATCATAAAGATGATTACAATGAGTAGCACGATATCAAAACAAGCACAAAATGTCAAAATATAGTGAAGGGAGGCCTCTAATCATCCCTCGGGTCACTTCTTTTTTACTTGTAATCACTCCTTTCACTTCTCCAATCACTCTTTTCTCGGCTGTTCACTCTTCTTCTTCTTCTTGCTATAGCAAACAATTAGAAATGAAAATGTGAATCAAAATGAAGCTTTGAGGGCTTTTTGTAGGTTTGGAAGGCCTTAGATGGGCCCCACATCCCCTTAGAGTTTGAATAGAACACAAAAATACATTAAAAAAATGTTATTTAAAAAAAAAAAACACACATTGCAAAAAAAGCTGTCGTTGGGGATGCCCAAAAGTCCCCAGAATGGTCATGGGATGCCTGACCGTCCCCCTCAACATTTCAAGGATGCCGAGATGTCCTTGTGTCCCGACGGTTGACGTGCGACTGGCCAACGATGCCACTAGAACTTGGGAATGACGTTCCCAAGCCCCAAGGACTTCCTTGTTTCAAGAATGCCTAGGTTTAGGGGGCACGTGTCCCAATGTAACACTAGTTTTTAATAAGAGTAAGTGTCTAATCAAGGTTAGGATTATAGTTTAATTATAATTACGATTTAGAGTTCAATAAAGAGTAGTTTTAAGGTAATAATTGATATTAACGTTAAAAAATTGATATTAATGTTGAAAAATTATTACAATTCATTTAAGATTACATATGACATCATATAGTACAAGTATAGGTAAATTAAGTCTCAACATACATAAACAGTAAAATCAATAGTTCTGTCTAATAACAATTTTATCACATGTAAGTTTAATCTACATTTTTTTAATAACTCTTCTAATCATTAAAAAAATAATTTAAATAAATAAAAATAAGTATCTCCATAATGATATTCTTCCAAGTCTTTGCAATTTTTAAAAATACAAATATACAGTTCACAATAAATGTACTTGTTTATTTAGATCTACTCAATAATTGTAGTTATTTACTTAGATCTACTTTATAAATATACAGTTAACATGGGTGTTATCGACTTAGCTCAACGCGCAGTGTGGCGTGTGCCAAGTGCCGGCTTTATTCTTGTTATAAATAAATACAAATATCACGACTCATTCTTTCTTACCGAATGACGCGAAAATTCTTCTGGACAGATGTTTTCCCAATATATTTAAAAACAAATCAGAGTCTAATGACATGTAAAGTAGCAAATTTAATGATATTAAACCAAATATTATGCGATTACTTGGATCTTAAAAATATAGTACGGTAAGCAATGTACCAAATTAAATCATTTGCAAATAAACAGAAAATATTTACATATTTCAGCAGCAAACGAAGACCGACGTTTGAAAGTGATTCTGAATATAAAAACAGCCTTGCAAGGATCCCTTAGTAAATGTCGTCGCGCAGTTGGGCTGACTTGAAGAGAAGAATAAGTATTTTTGTAAATTACAAAGAGTCTTTGGAAGTGTAAAAATAATATAGTTAAAAAAATCTAAAAAAACAGAGCTAAGTTTGAGGGAAGAGACACTTGGAACAAGGGGGGCCGGCCATGGAAACCGGCTGAACAGAGAGACAATTTCAATGAAGGAAAGCTGGCATACAGCCATGCCGGACGGTCCAGATTTTGGTCTGTTCGATTTGCTCTACGATTTTAACCATGATGACAAAAACATCATCTGGGATTCTACACCCCAGGTGTTCGGCCGTCCGCATCTATATTGTTAGTTCCACAACATTCCTCGAGGCTGGAGATATGATTGGATCGAGAGTTTTAGTTTTCGTTTAAGCACTTTATTTGCCCATGCCGGTTTCAATTTTATAATCACCCCTCAATTCTGTGCGAGAAGTGTCATCGAGGTCTGTCATTTGGATTCTGAGCTCAGTTTGAGCTCAGTTGTTTGGAGAAGTCGCTCAGACATTTTTGAAGTAGGATGTTCGAGAAGTTCATACAATTGAAGAAATCCAAGAGATTCTCGAAGTTTTGTTTGAAAGGAGAAATCTTGGCCGCTGTTGGAAGTTTTTCAACAGAGGGCATTTCAATTGGACATTCCAATCCTGTAACCAAGCGCTCCTAATTGTGGATTGGATTCCAATTCTGTAGCCAAGCACTCCTGTAGTTTATTTCCATTTCAATTGAACATTCCAATTCTGTAACAAAGCACTCCTGTGAGCTGATTGTAGATTCCAATTCTGTAACCTAGCACTCCTGTGACCTGATTGTAGATTCCAGTTCTGTAACCAAGCACTCCTGTGAGCTGATTGTAGATTCCAATTCTGTAACCTAGCACTCCTGTGACCTGATTGTAGATTCCAGTTCTGTAACCAAGCACTCCTTCAGCATAATTCCATTTCAATTGAACATTCCAATTCTGTAACCAAGCACTCCTGTAACCTAATTGTAGAAGGAATTAGAAGGAATCCGTAAAGCCAGTGTGAAGTAACTCTGCCATTAGTTGGAATCACTGAAGCATCTAGCTGAAGAACCAGGGGATTTGTATACCTTTGTACACGAGGGAAAGAGGGCATTTTTAGGGGCTTTTTGAGGGACACGATTGATTTTCCAACGGAAGATATTTGTGAAAGCTGTTGAGATTGGAGAATGGATAGATTACTCGCAGTTCAGCCCAAGGAGGTCGTAATCAGATTCGAACCGGGGCAGAGATGCTCGGGGTTCGTGGAGCTGAAGAACGTGATGTACACGATGCCGGTGGCCTACAGAGTGCAGCCGATGCAGCAGAAGAAATACACAGTTCGACCGACCTGCGGCATAATTTCTCCTCTGGGGAAAGCGAGTGTGGAAATAACGATGCAGCCGCAGACGGACCTACCGGAGTTCTTCCCGCACTCGGAGGACCAGTTCGTAATCCAAAGCGTGGTGGTTCCAGGCGGAAAAGAGACGGAGACGGTGTCGCTGGAATGGTTCTCGGCGCGCAAAAAGCAGGTGTTTGAAGACAGCGGGCTGAAGGTCATGTTCACAGGGGGCGCCATTCTGACGAAGCTTGTGGCGGACGGTTCTGTGGACGAGATCAGGGAGGTGCTGGAGAAGGACGAGGGGACGGTGGATAGCTGTGACGAGCAGAGCAGGAGCTTGCTCCATATGGCCGTGGCAAGCCGCAGGCCAGATCTGGTGCAGCTGTTGATTGAATTCAAGGTCGACATGGAAGCGACGAACAAGAAGGGCCAAACAGCCCTGCATGTTGCAGCGGCCAGAGGAGAGGAGCTAATTGCAGAGCTCCTGTTAGCCAACGGGGCTAAACCAGGGACCAAGGATCTGTCCAACTGGCAGGCGCTGCACTTGGCTGCTGCAGCAGGCCATGTCGACGTGTTGCGCCAGGTAGTCCTCAAGGGCGCCGAGGAAGTGAATTCTGTAGTTAGCGACGGGCGTAGCGCGCTCCACATGGCGGTAGAAGGCGGGCACAGAGACTGCCTGAAGGTGCTATTGGTCGCCGGTGCCAACGTGGATGCCAGATCAGACGACGGCGATACGCCTCTGCACAAAGCCGCAGCTCGAGGGGACGGTTCCATGGTGAGATTGCTGATGCAGAAAGGGGCTACAAAGGACATCAGGAACAAGCACGGAAAGACCTCATATGACCTTGCGGTGGACACCGGCGATTCGGGTTTGCTCGATTTGCTGCGTCTGGGCGATGGCCTCCGTAGGGCTGCACGGCGCGGGGATTTGCGAAGCCTGCAACGTTGCCTTGAGCAGGGCGCCGCCATTAATGGCAAAGATCAGCACGGCTGGACTGCGCTCCATCGCGCCGCCTTTAAAGGATGGATCGAAATCGTAAAGGCGCTGATCGACAAGGGCGCGGATCTGGACAGCAGGGACGATGAGGGTTACAGCATCTTACACTGCGCGACGGAGTCTGGTCACATGGAGCTGGTGGAGCTGCTGTTGAAAAAGGGCGCAGATGTGAATGCCAGAAGCAAAAGAGGCGTCACGCCGCTGCAAATCGCTACTTCTCTGCACTATTCCGGAATCGTCCGCTTGCTAGAGGGAGGCGGCGCCGCGAGAGAAAATATCAGCATTATCAACACAAAGTCCGAAACCCTAAAGTCTGAAACCCTCCGCCATTACGAAATGCCGCCATTACCTGCTAAGAAAATCTCGCGCCGCATCCAGGGGCTTAAAAAGCCGCCGGCTTTGTCTGTGCAGTATGGGAGAACGGCCGTCGCATGATTCATTCCATTGCAAGGACTAGAGTTTTTCATCCTTGTTTTGCTTTGTCTATATTTTTACAGCCTAGGAGTAGAAGGCGCATGAGATTAGGGAGGGTTCTTGTTTGGGTAATCTGTAGAATTCTTTTGAAGCATCAGATTTGAGGTGCTAACTGAAAAACCCTGACTAGGGATCGGGAAGGCAGAGTGAGTATCTGTCAAAATTTGCAGGAGCCTCTGCAATCTTCCCAAATGTCTGAGAGTCTTTGAAGTCTTCTTTCGTCTCTTTGTTTAAACGGTGTCAGATCTTGTACACTGTATAATATTTGTTTTGTAAGGAATTAAATAAATCTTGGTAATTTTTTCTTCTTCCTGATGAAGATCACCACCTAATTGAACAGGGTTTACAACGAAATTGTAAGGTCGATCCAATTGTCTGTAGACTGCAGGTAAATATTATTGTAATGAGAACCGTTCATTTGGTTATTCATTTTGGTATATGAGTAATCGATTGTGTGCAAATTTCATTGAAAAGTTGAAGGTCTCATTGCAAATTTCATGAAAAGATTTGAAGGCTCAACATTTTACAGTAGATAAGATCTATGCAGCCATACCGTTAGAAAACTTACACTCATTACACTCAGTGTTTTTTTTTCGAAGTGTCCCCTTGGTAAGTTTTCTAACGGTATGGCTGCATAGCCGTCAGATAAGATCTTCCAATGGCCGTCCCACCGACCATATCCATATGGCCCACGTGGGCCCCATCGAATCTGTTTTGGACTCTACTTGTCTTATTTTTGGGAGGCCTACAAAGGTGTGGATTATTGGAGAGGTGTTCAAATTTGTCCTCGGCTGTGATGCTTTGAATTGACATTGAAGAGCTTTTGATTTTGTCGTATATGTTAGCCAATAGTTAAAAGATCAATTTGCATGTAATCTCAAATAGTAATAGTAGCTTGTTGACATATGTAATGAGCTCCCCTTAGAAAGGCACGCTTTAAGTTTAATTAATTAATTAATTAATTTTTTCCAAAATTACAAAAATTGTGCTCAAAATTATACATATATATATATATATATATTGTGTCAATCTATTTTTATGACAATTGCTATATGTATAGCTTATTGTTTCTCTAGGCTACTAGTTTTATTTTGTTGGACTATTTACATAGTTGAATCAACTGTTGTTTATGGTGTATCTTCGTTGTTGCTACTAAATGTTGTAAATTACTTAGTATTGTATCTTTTCTTCTTCTTTTGCAGTTCTCTTTGAATTGCTATTCTTTCCTTTGTAACTTGCATTTTTTTGAAATAAAAATAAAAATAATTTTAAAAATTAGAAATAGTTGTATTTTTTTTATTTATCACTTGAATTTAGTGTCATAATTGCATTTATTTACAATTTCACAGATAGTTTGGATTCATTTTGGCAGTTGTGCCTAATGTGGACCTACTTAATGTTTGATCGTGCTCAATTCTAAGACCGTTTCAATTAACTTGGTGCATTCCCTTATTGATTGCCTTTTTTTTGGCCTAAATTGATGGACCTAGGGCACCTAGTACTCTTGTCCAAGCAAGTTGGCCCCAAAATTTGAAATACAAATTCAAGCTTTGAAAGTAGCTGACAAGTGTCCTTTGATGTTGACATTCCCCAAAAATTAAATCCAAAAGGTGTAAGTTGTGTATAAATATAACTCCCTCTCTCATTAAATCTCTAGGTGATCTAAGTTACACAATTAAGCATTCAATCAAGCATATTCAAGGCATTTGAGCATGGTTCTCAATCAAGGAGTCAAGCATTCAAGTCTACATCTTTGTTTTGACAATAATGATCAATCATAGTGTGCTCCTTCATGATGAAGAAATGCATTAGCATCGTTCAAGCAAAACCAAGTTTTATTTGAGACTTCAACCCAAGGGTTTCACATCTAATGTAACATTTGTCAATTCAAGCATTTCTATTATTGTTTTAGCTTATATTTTTATGAGGACAAACTCTACTTTTCTTCAATCTTTGTTGTTGTGGATGTGAAAACGCCAAAATGAGGTTTGACTTAGGCATGCCACTATACAACACAACAACTTTTTCCAATTTTTCGTGTGTGTATGTGCAAATCCAAGAGTAAAGAGTGTTACAGGTGCATAGAGAAGAGGGCCAAAAACATACCCATATTTTGAATAGGCAAAGACCCCCGGACTAGACCACCCAGCACACATGTCCAACACATTTTGGTTGAATTTCAGAGAGATAGACCTACATGACCTCTTGATTACAAATCTACTTCATTTTGTTTGCATAAACACCCTCAATTTGGGGCATCCAACATACCAATCTAACATTTTCAAGGTCAACTTATAGTTAAGGTTATTTTGTGTGTCCACTTTTTGGATTTGAGCTACTATGTTAGTTTGTTGTCTATAATTCACTATTATTGCTTAGAGTTATTGATTTCTTATCAATAAACCTAGATTTTAAAGATGCACTTTACAATTTTGATTCGAAATACCAATAAAAAAGGGAACATTAATCTAAAGTGTTTAGCTCTTCTATAGGACTGAAGTCAAAGCTTATTAATTTTTTTAAAAATGATTTGTATCAACAATTGAGATCTTAGTTTAAATTGATTGTAGTAATTTTGAGTGGTAATACAAATAGGCGAATGCATTGCTTATAAGTTATGTTTAATTGACATTGGAGAGCTTGTGGTTCTCCACTTCTTTTTTTGATTTTAATTACAAAATTGACCTTTTTAAATATAAAAGAGATATCCATTGTTAGAGATGCATTCTTCATTTCCTAGAAAGTAGAAAATGATTAGAGAACATCTCATGTGATCTGACATCATCTATCTAGCATTCAACTAATTACTAAATAAGATTAAATGTGCATTTAAAACGCTGAATAAACAATATGTGTGGTCAACTTGTCCCAAGAACAAGTGGGAACAACAACATTGAGATGGGAGTGAACACACAAAGCCAACTATCTTTGTACTTTTTACTAAAAAGATATAAAAACTCCAAATCTATAACATTATGTATTGGTACAATTTCCAAATCAAGAGCAATATAAATATATTCAAGAACATAAATATGTAGACAAAGTTGTGCACAGTCAGAAAATATTCAGCTAAAAAAATAGTTCTAATAAAACGTATTCATATGCTTCCATTGGTACATGTGTATTGACTTTATATATCTTTGTGAGGCCCTATCTCGACCCTTCATAGCATTACTTTTATTATATGATGGACATAGTATTTGATACTCTATTTTGATGCATTATGGATGATTACTCTACATGCCAAGGAATTGGATCGCATTTGATTGTGATACATTTCACTTATGTTATTCTCCACACTCTTGTTGAGGATTTATTTTGACTTGTCTGGCATATATTTCCTATCAGTAGATTTAATGGGCTTTATATTAGGATTGATTCAATACTTATGATTTCTATGATGATGACTTTATGCTATATTATGATGGTGCATTGTGATGGATTGATTTAGATGATTATTATGATGCAATTGAATTATAGATTTCATTGTTAAACTATATTGACATGTGAAATTACATGATGATTTGATTTTGCATATGCTTTTGTGAGTAAATGTGTTTCATGTAGAAAATTTATTACAAGTATTGTTTTGATTAATGGTGAATTATGTGAATGCAAGTGTGAAGGACATATGCTTAAATGTTGTCAATTATTTACATTATTTTCATGTATGATTTTCTTGGACTACTGATGTTTTTTTAGTTGTGCAGGAAATTTGACCATGGAAATAAGTCGAGGAACCAAGGTTAGACCATTGTGAAATTAGTGAAAGCCAAGGTTGCATCTAATGAAGAGACAAAACCTTGTTATTGTGTATTTTATTTCATAATTGTGATGTGGTATGATTGTATTGATTATAAATTGTAAATATGTGATCATCATAATGGTCTTGCCATGTGTATATGTGATGTGTAATTTTGTAGTGTCACTTGACACTTGTAATATGTGTTGAGTTGGCATGACAAGACCTTGTGAGTAGGATGGAGTGTGACACTTACCCTGAGGTTAAATTGTAGTGTTCCCATGTATACCCCTTGGTTAGGAGGCCATAAATTGAGTCAAATCTTGTTGAGCCCGTAAGTAAACTTCAAGGGGGGTTTTGGATGGTTTTTAGAGCCACTAGAGTGTAGTTTGGGTCAATTTTAACCACCCCAATTGATATACTATGGGAAGGGGTTAGATTTTGGTCAAAATAGAGCTCATAACTCAATTATGACCCATCTAAAATGTCTCTCAAGTTAAGTGGCAAATTTTGGGTTTGGGAAAAGAGGACAAGCCCATCCATTTTTCCCCATTTTGGGTCTCCATCTCATTTATGAGGGGAGACACGAAAGGAGAAAAGGACTTTCTTGAGTCATACCCTCTTTATGAAAGTTGGTTGGGAGGTTGGTAGGAAGCCTTTTAGAGGGACTTTGGAGAAACATTTCCTTTTGATCACCCACTCTCTATCTTTAGAGACTGCTAGAGTTAGTGAGGACCTTGTAAAAAGGACTTGGACAAAAAGGGAAGCTCTTTTTCAAACTTCATTGCCATAAGCTTGGACTTAGGTTGGTGGAAGCACTCCTTATCTTGTTTGTTCTTACATGTTAAAGATGAATGAATGTGGATGAATAGTAGTCACTAGTACATTTGACCTAGTTTTTCTACCAAAATTTTCAACCATCAAATAAAAAGGTTTTGGTTGGTCGGATTATAGAAGGAAAACTTTCATTTTTTTTAATCCATGTCCGTGTTCGTTGAAATTTTGATGAAGACCCTGTAGGTCAAAATTTCGATGAACACAGGCATAACTTAAAAAAAAAGATTTCATTTCTCATTTCATTATTACCTGGGATGACGAATTTTTTCAAGGGTTGTAGCGCACGAAACCTCATCGGCCAGGGCGGATTCGACACTGTGTATAAGGGAAGTCTTTTTGACAGTCAGCTCATAGCCAATGTTATTTTTTGTAAAAGGAGGACCGCCTGTGAGGATTGCCACTGTTATTTGGTGTAAAAGGAGGACCGCTTGTAAAACTTCAAATATAAATATAAGTTTTTTGTAAAAGGACCACCTGTGAGGGTTGTCATTGTTATTTGGTGCAAAAGGAGGACTGCATGTGAGGGTTGCCACTGTTATTTGGTGTAAAAGGAGGACCTCCTGTAAGGATTTCCTTACCTTAACCTACGGTAAATCAATTTTTTCGACCAATACGGGCATGGAAATCAAAACAAAAAATTATTCTCATCAGCAAAATTCTATTATATGCCCAACATCCATCAACAAAACATATTAAAGAAGTTGCGTATATACTTGGAGTAGTCATTGGGGTTACACCTGCACCTGTGGAAGAACTAAACCATTAGAACTCTTTATATGCTTTACTTATGCAAACATTTGAAAAATTCAATGGCCTTTCAGTAGCACTTTAACTACGGTGTGTTATCTTCAAGATTTTCCATTCAATCTTGCATAAAGAAAAGGAATGGGTTTGATTTAATCCATGCCCGTGCCTGTAAGGATTTCCTTACCTTCTCAAAGATGACTTTCTTGTCCTCCCCTTCATCATAAATAAAATGAAACTAAGCATCGATATATACTCCATTCACATGTGAAAAGATTGATTCATTGTGAATTTGATAGTACTTTGACTATCCTCAAGTTGACACCGTTGCAAGTTACACCAACACTAATATGTCTACATTGATTTGTAGTATTGATACTAAATTTTGTTGGCTATAATTGAGTTATAGTACAAATTACAATAAAATATTGAATAATGTCTAGTCTAATGCAAAACAGTGTATACAAGGTATCCAAGCACACTAGCATGAGGTACATGAGGTACAAACTCTCACGTTAAACAACTACAAAATAAAGTCAACATAGTTCCTTTAACACAACCAAAGTTAAAATTAATAATTTTGGTGAATTCAAGGAAGTAAGTGTGAGATCAAAATCAGTCAAGTCCTTGAATCTAAGTCAAAGTGTAAAAGGGAGGGCTTTTAAAGGCATTAAAATGACTAAGTCTGGGATGATGAAGTAAAGGTAAATTCCGAAGGGGTAGAATCTGCCCTCTTCTTGGGATGTTTATCCCAACCACCCATTCATTTCCACCCAGGTGTAGGACTGCAACAAACAAGGCATGATCGAGGAGACAAACATAAATTTTAATTGCCATTTCTGACAAGTTGTTGCTTATAATCCCATGAATTAACTAACTGATAAACAAGGTAAGGGTTTACAAATTTGTTCACTCTAGACAATGTTTTCAAATGTCTCAAAACGTCTAAATCTAAGAGGAATTTAACCGAAACTATTGAGAACACCAAAAGCCCCAAATCACCTCTCCTAAACCCTTGATTCAAGGGTTTCTTCAACCTCAACCCTTCAAGCTCTTCCAAGATCAATTGGTGATTGATTCACCATTCATACAATAATATAAGACTACTCCAATCATAAAAACACCATGCTATTCAAGCCAAACTCCCACTGCTATACTTGTGCCATGAATTTCAATGAAAAACTTCTCTGTTATAGCCAGTGATCACTTCCTCTCATCAAACTTTTGCAACTTCAAGATGATAAAACTATTATACATGTTAGTGAACTTCATTTCATGGATTCTAGGCCTTTGAGTCCATGGAATGGTTATTTTTCACAAATAAAATTCAAAACAATGAAAGAAAACTAAACATAGCAAGGTTAATCCGATGTGTGTGAGGGTACAGTCATGTTAAATGACTCTCAAAGCCTTCAAAACGTGTGAATTAAGAATTAAGGAACACAACAAAAACCCTAAACTCCCCATGATACATAAAGTGATTATCCTTCTCATGATGTAGTTCATGAAAGCTCTCTCCCCAACATTTGATATTAAGAGTAAATTTGAGGCTCATAAGACATAGGGACATTTTGCCAACCTTCACAAGAGCTTTTACAAGCCTCTAAAGAAAATGCAATTTGGTTCTTTGTTTTTGTATTCTTGGTGTCTTGTTTCTTTGTGTTCTTTGTTGGTTGGATATTGATCTAGGGAAACATAGTCAAGCTTCACATGCAATTACCTTCTTCTAACAAAAAAGATTCATATTAGGAGAGTTGATGATGATATTATTGCATTACAATGATGTCTTAGAAAGGGTATTATATATAACTTTACTTAAGAATTTCTCAATACAATACATATTCGAGCCCAATATCTTATTCAAATCATATTTAATTCATTACTAGGGGAGGTAACCTATCATGGAGGAATTGATGCACACTCACCTAGCCTCTTGTGGTTAGGTTGCATAAGTGTGTGAATAGGCATGGTATGTGTATGTTTTCCTTACCAATAGATAAAACTACATAAAGATATAATCTTTTTATATAAATATAGACTAATTAAATAATTGAGAGAGTTTGGATCAACATTTGATTATATAAGTCAGACCTAGCACACGAGTGTGCTACTTGTTGTTAAGAGAACACATTCAAATCAAAATGAGTCCAAACTAAATGGGAATTGGCTCAAATTCTCTATCAAACATATTGTACAAAACATTGTAATGTACTAAGCTCTATGAAGAAAAAGTATCCCAAGCTCTGAGATAAATCTGCACCTTACACTTTTGAAATGAATTTATATCCTATGTGTATGCACTATTGGAAACTGCAATTGAAGCAATTGTTGTATTGTCATTGATGTCAAACCTTAATTGGTAAGACTATTGCTATTTAAGAAAAGTACTATATATATTTGAGTGTTGCTAAGGGGATAGGCAAGGTTGGTAACAACAACACCTAAGGAAAGGTTGAGTTATCTTGATACTTCAATGAGTACTTGATTATGTGGCACAATGATAAGACAATGTATTATTTTTTATTATGGTAAAAAAAAGTTTTGAATGGGCTCCGAAACCATATACATTTAGTTTTTGAAGGGAACTGTAACCCCAAGAACAATGGCAAGAATTAGCTCAGTTCTAAGAGAAACAGCTGGGGAAAAAAGAATAACCTTACAACACCCCCCCAACACAAAAAGCCAGTAGATCTACCAGCAGCACAAATCCAACAAAACAACAGCTGCCAAGAGAAAGAAACACAGAAAGGCTCAAGTTGTTGAAGCCAAACATGTAAAGCCAATGCTTTACAACAACATCAAGTTACAAGGGGAATCAGGCTCCCTAAATTGGACATAAGGGTTTTGATGGCTCCCATAACTAGGTGAAACGCTGCTTGAGGATAAACATTTTAAACCACTAGCCCAAAATGAAAAAATAGACAACTATAACTGAAGATAAAACACTTAGATCCCCACTGCCTATAAAATAGGCCTTCACCTCACACCAAATAGTTTGTTGGAGAAAAACATCTCCCCAAACAACTATCTAGGGTTTTATCAAGGAGCCTAGAAACCTCAACAACAAATTCATAGGGTAAGAAAGCCCCAAAACTGCCTTTAACCATAACCAAAAACCATGAGCCATGCAGGGCCCTTGAAAATTTTTAGCATCCATCTGCATACTCCTACTAGTAGCCAACAAAGCAACAGCCCCTAAAATCTTTAACAGATGGGACACATAGATGCCCCCAACTGCATCTTTAGTAGCAACTTTAAAGCTTAAAGCTATAACAATCTGCACCAAAGAGATATCTCTATGGTAACCATCTACACCATTCCACTTAGTGCCAAGAATCGAAGGGAAAATTTTCAAAAACCATAGACCTTCCTGCACTAAGGGCATATCCCCAACAATGAGTTGGTGACCCAAAATAGCCCACTTTGCCGAGTTAAGAAAAGGGTCCTCTATCCCACTCGTAGCTACTAGCCCCTATCCAACTGCCATTGTCCACCTCAATAGGATGGGCTTCCACCTCAATAGAATCTTCCCCCTCTATAGGATTAAGGAAAGAAGATAGTAGCAATAGAGAAGGACTCTTCCACCAAGAAAATACATGATGACATCCCACCTCGATAGGGATGTACTCCCCCTCAATAGGAGTATGCAAAGAGGAAAAAAACTGAGGTTAGAACAGTCCCTGCACAATATTACAATATAGACCAATAGAGGGACAAAACCGATCATGACACAAAACATAGTAGAATGGGAATAGATAAACTCAGCCTTAGGGGACTCAAGTCTTCCAACAGAAGCATCCTAAGACCCCCAACAGAGCCTATCAAAGATAGAGTACCATAGAAGCTCTCCCCCATGAAAACTACTCCCACTACCACAGATTTGGCAGAGAAAATAGAAAAAATCTTGTTTCCCCACCTCCTTCAGCTCCAAGAAAGAAAGGAAGCACCTAGGAGACAGGCCACCAACAATGGTGAAAAATATATCCTTTAAAACTAGCAGAGACCCACCAAAATATCCATCGTCAACATTATTAGGGTCATCCTTGGCTTCACCCTCCTCTTCCTCTGTCTGAGACAACAAAATCCAGTCACCCCAACTAATGTAGCTGAGGTAACACAAGCCACACCCATTGAAGCAGCCGCACAAACACCCCAACCACTTATGTAGAGACTGCACAACAACAAAGTGGAGGCCGATTGAAGCCTCGTCGTCCCCACTGTCTTCATCACTACTGCCTTCCCCTCCCTCAGCATCATCCCCTTCTCCATTACCAGCAAAAACCCCAGGCCCTCTTCCGCTCGCGCTGCCCCTGTTCCCACCCATCGCTTCTTGATGAAAGATTCTTGTTATATATTTATAATGATGATAAAACAATGTATTGTTTATCTTAGTAAGAATGAAGACTAAACTGGTAGGCTTAACTGAGCATAAGTGAAGAAATCTAGTTTAAGCCAAGTGTTGTTTGTGTCGACCGAGCTAGTGAATGCCGAGTAAAAATAGTGTTGACCGAACACCAGTTAATTGCCGAGGAAGATAGTGTTAGCCGAGGAAACAGTTTATGTGGCGACCGAGCTTTCTAGAGAAGACCGAGAAGTTGGACACAATATTGACCGAGGGTCGGTATTTTGCATTTGTTGAAGAATTCAAATTTCCAACTGACATTGTTGAATTCTTGAATAATGTAAAACATGTTGACTTTATTTATTGATTGTATGAAAGCCTTTAATGCACTTTAAAACATTTTATTGTAAATCTTTAAGAGATTCGAGATATTTCAAAGATAAGCCGAAGAACATAATGTAGGACGGATTCAATAAATCTGACCTAACTCTAAGATCTACGAAGGAGATTAAGTGGCAAAAGATGTATTGACCTAATAGAGGTAGTATTAAGGAAACCTAAGTGAGAGATTGAATGCGTAGAGAAAAAGAAGTGAATGCTGGAAGTGTTAGATTAGGTGAAATACTAATCTCCCAAGAACACCTGCATGCATAACCCTGTCACATGGAAGAAGCAAAGAACAGAAGCAAGAAAAATCTATGGAGGCCAAAAAGCCAGAGACATCTTATGGACATGTAAAGAGCAATTGTATTCCAAGATTATCTAAAAAGAATGTACAAAGGGTTCAACCATATAGGTGAACAATAAAACCCTAAAGCTATAAAGCAAAAAATAAAGCTAGGTTGCACATTATAATTAATAAATATATTAATTATAATGCACCTAAAAGAAAGCTTAAGTAAATAGAGTAATAAATAACTTAATTAATTAAACCAAAGTGATTTAATTAATAAGCATAAAGTATGATTACTCTAACACCCCCCCTTAAGCGTAGCTCAAGAGGGAAGCTAACCTAGCATAGCTATGAAAGCAAAAATGCAAGAAAGAGCAATGGGTCCCGGCAACAAGGCCTGATCAGGTACCCAAGTACAAGAAATAAACTAGATGAAGGAAACAAAGCCTCCAATCTAGGGAATGTCCCAAAGAAAGGAACAAGAAAGAGCATGAAGCATCTCCGAAGCATGAAACTGCAAACACTGTCAGAAGAAACTACTGGAACCCCCACTGAAATAGTGCATGACCAGGTAGAGAAGACAAAGTCTGAAGAGCTGATCAATCGAAGAGGTGGCCTCCAAAAGTAGGAATGAATGAGTGTCTATATAGTAGATGATCCATCTCACCGAAATGCATAGGTGCCTAGCCACTGCATCCGCCTAGTACATAGGAACAAAAACTATATACGTAGATCACTCAATCAAACCAAGGAAGCAATAGAACCAACAGGTGAACCCCCCCCATAATGCTGAACAGGGAGAGGGGTGACAGGAACACTGAAATGCAATGCCAGAAACATCTACAAGAAGAAGAATCAGGAACACCAACAGTGCAACAGAAGTACACGCACATGATAAAGGGCGGTGTCGAAGAAGAAGAATAGATCTTCTGGACACACAGCATGGGCTAATGTCGTGGAAGGTACACTCACTTGACAAAGGTGGATGAGCACAAAAGGCAAAACATCATAACCCCCCATGGCACTTTATAACTGAGTGCGAGTACAAACAAACACAAGGAGTACAAGATCCCAAATATGCAAAAGCAGGCACTTTATCTCAGTGCATTTACAGAAAAGAAATGCTACAGAAGAGAAGCATACAATGCTCAGAATTCAGAAAGAAGAGTGAGCCAGAAGAACAGAAGAAGAGATCCCAGGACCTGTAGAACCCAAGTAATCCGCCAGAGTGCGAAAGTGAAAAACTCAGAGGAGAGAAAACCTGGAATAAAATTTGGATAAAAGACCCCTGCAACTGAATAACTCATAGAACCAGCTTTCCAACGATATATGGTGAGCCCAAAAATGAGTCCGGATGAGCGAGATATGGCTCCCGGAAGGCAAAAAATAAACATCACCTTTGACAGAAAAAAACACTGTCAAAACAGTAGATCCAAAAATTCTAACCTCCATAATCGGAAAGAGCTCGGAAAGAGCTTTCCGATGATATAAAGAAGTTCGAAAAAGACCTCCGTATGCTCCAGATAGAGTAAAAAAAAGCCCAGGTACCCTTAAAAAGCATCAAAAAAGATTTTTAAGCCCCTGGGGCTGGAAAAAAATAGAGCCCCTGGGCGCATGGCGCGCACAGGGGGCTAAACCCAGAGCCGTAGCTCCCGGTCACCCATGTGACCGCCGCTAGAGCTTGCGGGGCTTAGAGACCCATCGGGCGGAGCCGCAGGCGGAGCGGAGAGTTGGTGGCGGGGCTGAGCAGCGGCTGAGCAGCGGGCGGCTGAGCAGCTGGGGAGCCCGTGGAGTCGGTGGCGGGGACCGAAGGCGCAGCCGGCGGCGGTGGAGCGCTGGTGGTGTGGCGGAGGTGCCAAAAATTTGCATTGGCTGCATTAAAATTAACGCAAAAGACAATGATTTTTTTAATTTTTTTTTCAATTTTCGTGCCCGTACGGCACTGAAAACCAAAATTTTTTGCCTCAGAGTCAAGTTGTCCAAAATGGACAAATTTTATATGGATTCTGACTCTCCCGAGCCTTCTGAGCGCAATGGAAGCATCCGTTTTTGCTCAAAATACCCCTAAATTTTTTTTTCTTTTTTGCAGGCAAAAAAAAAAAAAAAAATAACGTCCAGCAGAGAATACCAGAACTGAAATTTTTTTGAAACCCTCCTACTTCTGAATCACTTCAACAAAACACGAACAACGAGCAACAAGATGGCTCTGATACCATGTTAGATTAGGTGAAATACTAATCTCCCAAGAACACCTGCATGCATAACCCTGTCACATGGAAGAAGCAAAGAACAGAAGCAAGAAAAATCTATGGAGGCCAAAAAGTCAGAGACATCTTATGGACATGTAAAGAGAAATTGTATTCCAAAATTATCTAAAAAGAATGTACAAAGGGTTCAACCATATAGGTGAACAATAAAACCCTAAAGCTATAAAACAAAAAATAAAGCTAGGTTGCACATTATAATTAATAAATATATTAATTATAATGCACCTAAAAGAAAGCTTAAGTAAATAGAGTAATAAATAACTTAATTAATTAAACCAAAGTGATTTAATTAATAAGCATAAAGTATGATTACTCTAACAGGAAGTATTGTTGATGGTATTAACTGTTTAAGAAGAAAAGGCTAAAGGAGAAGTGTTGTGATTGCTTGAAGGGTTCCGAGCAGATCAGTGATGGAGATGGAAAAGGTTCACAGTCAGTAAGCCAGCATGTGTACGGAATTGGATCTAATATTTGCAAAGTGAGTTGTATGTTTCTCAGATCAATATTACTGCTACTTTCTAACCATTATAACAGTCAAAATCCTTTTAACAAAGGTTGACCTAATAGTCATAGGTATAAATCCTTTGAACAAGGTTGCATTCTAATGGAGTGTATGTAAGTCCTATAACAAGGCACACTTTTAACAGTGGTTGAAATCTTTTAATCGGGTCACACCCGATAGTGTGTTTGTAACCTTTGACAGGGTTGGCTTTTCATCGAGCTCACTTCAAAAGAGTGAACATAATAGTAACATGTTACAAAGTGGTTTTTCCCAAATTGGGTTTCCACTATAAATCCTAGTGTTGATACTTGTGTGAATGTTTTGGTTTGAACATTTCTATGTTTTACAAGTTAGATGCTTTTGGATAAGTGGACTGCACTGTTATATGTTTCTGTTATGCAATTAGTAATGACCGAGTAGGTGTTGGTTATTAGATTTGATTTGTTGAAGAGTTTAAAAGATTGTTTTATACATCTGGACTTGAGAACAACTGATTCACCCCCCCTCTTTGTTGTTCTAAATCATATTAACAATTGGTATCAGAGCTGTTGGTGCTTACAGAGAACAAGTTTGAAGGTACTTGAAGCAAATGATCAAGATGTAAAAGAAGGAGGTACCTAAGCTGAATAAGGAAAACTTTCTTGCATGGCAAAGTTTGATGAAGCTGCATCTAGCCGGTATTGGTGATTCTGCTAAGTATTACATTGAACATGACTATGTCACACCTGCTGCACCTCTGACCGCCGAAGAAATGAAAGCTAAACAAGAGCACAACCAAGCAATGTTGGAGATTATGTCTGCCTAAAGTTATCTAGAATTTGAAGACATCAAAGATTGCAGTACTGCAAAGAAAATGTGGGACACCCTTGCAAGCATTTATGGTGGTGATGTAAATGTGCTGAGAGCAAAAGCCGAGAGCCTAAGAAGTAAATTTGATGAAATGAGAATGCAAGAAGGTGAGAATATTGCACAATATTGTGGTAGAATAAAAGAAGTTGTAAATGCTATTAGAGGAGCAAATGGAACTATTGAGGATGAAATTGTAATAGGAAAAGTATTGAGAACTCTGCGTCCTATCTATGCAATCAAAATTTCTGCAATCCAAAAATCTAGATGTAACTCTCCTAATGCCCTTACTTTAGAAAGTTTGGTTGGCAAGCTTACTGCTTTTGAACTTTCTAACTATGATAACTTCACTATTGGTAGTATTGAATCTGCTTTTAAGTCACAGATGATTTTGAATAAGTCAAAGAAGGAAAAAGAAAGATGCATCAGTGAAAGTGAAAGTGATAGTGACAGTGGCACATCTGATGAAGAACTTGAGGATCTTGAAGCTCTTATGGCTAGAAGACTAAAAAGGGGAAAAGGAAGGTACAAAAGTAAACTCCCTATTATATGTTTTTCATGTAATAAAGTTGGTCATATAGTTGCAAGATGTCTTGAAAGGGATAATAAGGATGAAGAAAGAGACAACAAGCATAAAGATAAAAGAGGAGATAGAGGTTATCGAAGATACAAAGATTACAAAGGGAAAGGTAAGAAATCCTACTACATTGTTGAAGAAGAGACTGACATTGATAGTGATGATTTTGAAATTGAAGTTGTCTAGTTGCAACGAAAGCTGAATATGATGAGGATGAGAAAACCACATTAATATCTTATGTGAGCAAAAATGATAAATAGATTATTGACAGTGGTTGTTCACATCATATGACTGGAGATGAGAGTAAGTTTGATACCTTAAACCATTATAAAGGTAGGAGTGTAAAGTTTGGAAATGATGCACCATGTCATGTTAGAGGAAAATGATTGATTAAGTTGACTGATAAGATCTCTTGTGAAAATGCTTATTGGGTTGAGGGTCTTAATTATAATATGTTGAGTGTTGCACAACTTAATAGCACTGGCTACCGAGTGGAATTTCATCGCAAGAACGCCAAAATATTTGATGCCACAGGTGAACTGATTGGAAGTGGAGAACAAACAAGAGGTAATTTGTTCTATCTAGACCTATTTGAAGAAACATGTATGATTGCACAACTTGATGATATTTGGTTATGGCATAAGCAGCTATGTCATGTTAACTTTGATAATCTGGTAGAAATTAGCAAGAAAAAAAAAGTGAGAGGTCTACCTAGATTGAAGAAACCTGAGAATGTAATGTGCAAAGAATGTCAGTTGGGTAAGATGACTAAGTCTAGTTTCAAGAGCAAAACCTTTACTTCTGAGAATATCTTAGATTTGGTTCATACTGACCTTTGTGGACCGATGGGTGTACAAAGCTATTGCGGTGCTAGATATTTTATCTTGTTTGTTGATGATTATACCAGAATGATGCATGTAATGTTCTTAAAAGAAAAATCTGATGCTTTTCAATTTTTTAAGTGGTATGTGGCTAAGGTTGAAAAAGAGACAGGTAAAAACCTGAAGTGTCTGAGATCTGATCGAGGTGGAGAATTCACATCAAATGAGTTCAATCTATTTTTCAATGATAGTGGAATCAAAAGACATATGTCTGCACCTAGAACTCCTCCACATAACGGTATATCAGAGAGAAGGAACAGATCTATCTTGGACTGTGCATGGACATTAATGATTGAAAAGAATGTTGCACAGAAGTATTGGAAAGAAGCTGTAAGTACAACTGTTTATACTCTTAACTGAGTACAAATAAAAAAGGTACAAATTTGACACCTTATGAATTATGGCATGGGTATGCACCGAATGTAAAGTACTTTAGAATCTTTGGAAGTAAGTGCTACATATTGAAGGATAGTAGGAATGGAAAATTTGATGCTAAAAGTGATGAGGGTATATTCGTAGGCTATTCCACAAAAAGTAAAGCTTATAAGTGTCTGAATTCTAACACTAATAAAATTGTGGAAAGTGTAAATGTCAAAGTTGATGAGTATGCAAAGAAAAATGAAGCTGATAGTAACAGAGTACCAGAAGATTACAAATCTTTTGTGTATATAGAGGATGAAGAGGCAAGTGACAGACCTGCACCTGATGCTGAGTCTCGGGTAAGCAATATTGAGCATCAGGATAACAATACCGAGAGAGAAGAAGAATGTGCTGAGTGACAGGAAGAAGCTGCCGAGTATCAGGAAGAGGTTGTCGAGCATTCAAAAGCTAAATCTAACAATCTTGTTGGAGAACTTGACGAGTCAAATGAAAGAAGAGAACAACATGTTCTAGCACAATATGTAAGGAGACATCACAAGCCTGAACAAATTATTGGAGATAAAGATACCAAAATTCAAACAAGAAGCAAGGTAAGAGATCCAACATGTTTACTATTTGAATATGAGCCTAAGACAATAAAGGAATCAATAGAAAATGAAGATTGGATAGAAGCAATGAATGAAGAGATTGACCAGATAGAGAAGAATGATACCTGGACTCTAGTGCCGAGACCAGAAGATAAGAATGTCATTGGGACAAAGTGGGTATTTCGTAATAAGCTGAATGAACATGGTCAAATCACAAGAAATAAGGCTAGGCTGGTATGCAAAGGCTACACATAAGAAGAAGAAATAGATTATGGGGAAACATTTGCCTCTGTAGCAAGATTGGAAGGAGTCAGAATTCTGCTTGCATATGCTGCCTATAAAAGTTTCAAGGTATACCAAATGGATGTCAAGTCTACATTTTTAAATGGTATACTGGAAGAAGAAGTATATATTGAACAACCAAAAGGATTTGTTGATCCAAACATAAGACACATAGTTTTCGAATTGAATAAAGCACTATATGGATTAAAGAAAGCTCCTAGAGCATGGTATGAGAGGTTGCACAACTACCTAATATAGATTGGATTCTCAAGGACAAATGACACAAGCAATCTGTACATGAAAGATGAAGAAGGTAAAAGAATCATGTTAGCTAAAATCTTTGTAGATGATATTATATTTGGTGGACAAGATGCCCTGTGTAAGAAATTCTCAAATGAAATGCAAACTGAATTTGAAATGAGTATGTTTGGGGAGATCAAATTTTTTGTTGGTTTGCAAGTATATTAGATGGAGAAAGGAATTTTCGTCACCCAGTCTAAATATGTTCATGAGATACTGAAAACCTTTGGTATGGAAGACTCAAGACCAGTAAGTACTCCCATGGCTACTGGACAGAAGTTGTCTAAGAATGATGATGTTGTAGAAGTTAACTAGACTTTGTATAGATCTATGATCAGAAAGCTACAATATGATGTACATAGCAGACTAGATATTGCATTAGCTGTTGGGATTGTGGCAAGATTTTATGCCAATCCGAAGGAAACTCACATGATGGCGGTTAAAAGAATCATGAGATACTTGAAAGGAACTGCTGACTATGGATTGTACTACACGAAGCATGGATAATGTGAACTGAGAGTGTATACAGATGTTGATTGGGCAGGAAATCTAGATGACATAAAAAGTACTAGTGGTGGAGCTTTCTTTCTTGGACAAAGATTAGTTTCCTGGACAAGAAAGAAACAAAATTGCATTTCCCAATTTATTATTGAAGCTGAGTATGTGGTTGCAGCTATCAATTGTTCAAATTTGATATGGATAAAGCAATTGTTGGTAGGTATGAAAGAAGAAATCATTGAACCAGTTGTCATCTTCTATGACAACACAAGTGCTATCAACATCTCTAAAAACCCAGTGATGCACACAAAGACCAAACACATTGCCATCAAGTATCACTACTTGGGAGAACTGGTACAAGATAAAGAGGTCCACATGGAATATGTGAATACCAAGGAACAAATAGCATATATATTCACTACAGCTTTACCTAAAGAAGCTCATGAATACCTGAGAAGTCAATTAGGGGTCCTTCCCCTAACCGAGGCTGCCTAGTCAAGCTAGGAGCACTACATCAAGTGTGCTGCAAAGAACATCCAACATATTGATGCAGAGAAAGGTCACACTTTAGGAGCAACCTAGAGTTGTGAAGAGCACAACAAAGTCAGAATAAGTCATAAGCAAGATGACAAAGGGAGAAATATTCTACTGAACTGAAAGGATGATATCTACATCTACAGGATGTATGTTTTTTTTTTGTTGCTGCTTTGGCAGTTTTGTCAAAGAGGGAGATAATGACAGATGAATACACAAAATGAGAAGATCAAGATAGTGAAAGAAATTCAATGGACAGTCATACATGGCTAATTGATTCTATATCAGAATGAAGCTAAGGATATTATACATTTTTATGATAGACAGATAAGTTTTGGATTGGTTGGTAATTCATGTGATATTCATAGGGTGTTGCCATCAATGCCAAAGAGGGAGATTGTTGGAAACTACAATTGAAGCAATTGTTGTATTGTCATTGATGTCAAACCTTAATTGGTAAGACTATTGCTATTTAAGAAAAGTACTATATCTATTTGAGTGTTGCTAAGGGGATAGGCAAGGTTGGTAGGACCTAAGGAAAGGTTGAGTTATCTTGATACTTCAATGAGTACTTGATTATGTGGCACAATGATAAGACAATGTATTATTTATCTTAGTAAGAATGAAGACTAAACTGGTAGGCTTAACTGAGCATAAGTGAAGAAATTTAGTTTAAGCTGAGTGTTGTTTGTGTCGATCGAGCTAGTGAATGCCGAGTAAAAATAGTGTTGACTGAACACCACTTAATTGCCGAGGAAGACAGTGTTAGATGAGGAAATAATTTATGTGGTGACCGAGCTTTCTAGAGAAGACCAAGAAGTTGGACACAGTATTGACCGAGTATCAGTATTTTGCATTTGTTGAAGAATTCAAATTTCCAGCCGACATCGTTGAATTCTTGAATTATGTAAAATGTGTTGACTTTATTTATTGATTGTATGAAAGCATTTAATGCATTGTAAAATATTTTATTGTAAATCTTTAAGAGATTCGAGATATTTCAAAGATAAGCTGAAGAACATAATGTAGGATGGATTCAATGAATCTGACCTAACCCTAAGATCTATGAAAGAGATTAAGCGACAAAAGATGTATTGACCTAATAGAGGTAGTATTAAGGAAACCTAAGCGAGAAGTTGAATGCGTAGAGAAAAAGAAGTGAATGTTGGAAGTATTGTTGATGTTATTGACTGTCTAAGCATAAAAGGCTAAAGGAGAAGTGTTGTGATGGCTTGAAGGGTTCCGAGCAGATCAGTGATGGAGATGGAAAAGGTTCACAGTCAGTAAGC
Source organism: Chamaecyparis obtusa (assembly GCA_027943335.1). Lineage (NCBI taxonomy): Eukaryota > Viridiplantae > Streptophyta > Pinopsida > Cupressales > Cupressaceae > Chamaecyparis > Chamaecyparis obtusa. The sequence goes on from BSBK01002239.1 coordinate 279,755, forward strand.
CAGCATATGTGTATGGAATTGGATCTGATATTTGCAAAGTGAGTTGTATGTTTCTCAGATCAATATTACTGCTACTTTCTAACCATTGTAACAATCAAAATCTTTTTAACAGAGGTTGACCTAACAGTCATAGGTATAAATACTTTGAACAAGGTTGCATTCTAATGGAGTGTATGTAAGTCCTATAACAATGCACACTTTTAACATAGTGGTTGAAATCCTTTAACCGGGCCACACCTGACAGTGTGTTTGTAACCTTTGACAGGGTTGGCTTTTCACTGAGCTCACTTCAGAAGAGTGAACATAATAGTAACATGTTATAAAGTGGTTTTTCCCAAATTGGGTTTCCACTATAAATCCTGGTGTTGATACTTGTGTGAATGTTTTGGTTTGAACATTTCTGTGTTTTACAAGTTAGATGCTTTTGGATAAGTGGACTGCACTGTTATATGTTTCTGTTATGCAATCAGTAATGACCGAGTAGGTGTTGGTTATTAGATCTAATTTGTTGAAGAGTTTAAAAGATTGTTTAATACATCTGGACCTGAGAACAACTAATTTACACCCCCCCCCCCCCCCCCTATTGTTCTAAATCATATTAACATGCACATATAGGCGTATGTGTGTATTGATATTGGAAAAGTTTGAAGCAACAACAAAAATATTAAAAATGATAGCTTTAGGGGAGCCTTGCACTAGCCAAACAAAAAATAAAAGTCCAGAATGTGAGGGTATCATTTTTCATTTTCTTGCTTGTAGAATGCTATAACATTAAAGATGCGGTCACTTTCTTTTAACTTGTGCCTCTTTACTTATATGGAATGTCAACCAAGTTAAACCAAATTTTTTTTTTAGCTTTATAGAAATCAACTGATACATCTAAATCTACTCATCACTCGACTATGGAATAATCACAATTGCACACCTACAAATGGATGAATTTGATGCCTTTTTTGGCTAGCCTTTCTCAATGAGAGGTGGAGGATGGCATAGAGCATCCCAATTTCTACCATATGGGTTTTCTATAAAGATTATTTTCTATGGTGTAGAAAAGTGGATGGCTCTACCCTAAAATTTTCTTTCATGCTTAGTCTGCTGATGTATGCATTTCATCCTTGTCACTTCAGGAGTGACATTTAATAGCAATCCATTTATCTTTCCACTCTTTCACTTCACTATTTTTATTGTATTTAAGTCTAGTGCCTTGGTTGATATTCTAGAGATAGTGATTGGTAGGGTACAGTTAGTTTAATAGTAGTTTGACATAAAATATATGAAGGCTACTTAGTTTATCTTAGGGATAGAGATAATTTAATTTTAACTTTGGTTGTGTTAAAGGAACTATGTTGACTTTATTTTGTAGTTGTTTAACATGAGAGTTTGTAGATTAATAGGAGTTCAGATTTTTATGGGAACGTATCATTCAATGAGCATTAATGCCCATCTATATCAGGTGAGATGGACATAACTCATGTACCTCATGCTAGTGTGCTTGGATACCTTGTATACACTATTTTGCATTAGACTAGACATTATCCAAATAGTGAGTATTTATTGGGCAACTTTTATGGCTAATCTTAGTCAAATCTTCCTTCGTGCTAGCAGTCTATAGAATTAGACCTTTATTAAGAATTCATCATATTAGATAAAGTATGTTTAAGAATTGTTGGGACTGGTCCTTTAGCGTGTATTATATAAAATAGAATTTTCGGCATATTATTATCATTCTATTTCTTTGTTGTAAACATGCCATTGGTTCAGTTTTGTAATTTTTTGTGTTAAATGCATTTAAAATAAAGGTCTAATTCTATAGACTGCTAGCGCGAAGGAAGATTTGACCTAGCGAAATAACGGTCTAATTTTGTAGACTATTGGTCAGACAAATCTTCATTGTCTTCTGATTGTCTTCTTTATATACTAGCATTTAAATGGAACATTAAGCATAGTAATAATATGCTTAATCTATTAGTAATTGGCATATTAAGCATATTATTACTATGTAGAGTTAGGGCCAAGTTTGTGCACGCAAACAAAAGTCTAGTGCCCTATAGAATTAGTCTAACAGTAAATTTATAACAATGTGGATAAAAATCAATTTGTAATTACTATGTATTAAACATGCTAAACTAATAAAGGTGTTATCTGCATTTAATCTGCCAATTACTAATAGATTACGCATATTAGTACTATGCTTAATGTTCCATTTAAATGCATTTAACACAAAAAATAAATTTACAAAACTGAACCAATGGCATGTTTACAACAAAGGTCTAATAGAACTCCCAACAATTCTTAAACATACTTTATTTGATATGATGAATTCTTAAACAATTAAGGTTGGAGTAGACATAGTTATCACATAGTTTTATGTGTGGTACAAGGAAGATTTGGCTAGGTCAAATCTTCCTTCGAGCTAGCAGTCTACAAAATTAGACCTTTATTAAGAATTCATCATATCAAATAAAGTATGTTTAAGAATTGTTGGGACTGGTCCTTTGGCATGTATTAAATAGAATAGAATTTTCAACATATTATTATCATTCTATTTCTTTGTTGTAAACATGTCATTGGTTCAGTTTTGTAAAAAAAAATTGTGTTAACATGCCATTGGTTCAATTTTGTAATTATTTTTTATTGTAAACATGCCATTGGTTTAGATTTGTAATTTTTTTTTAGGAACAATCTAGCCAAGGGCCAGATCAATATTGCTCGCAATCTCAATGCCAAAGTGGCCAAAGACTATGTTAGGCTGATAAAATATGGGGATTCTCTTTACTGCTACAAATCTTTGAAGGTTGTTGCACTTGGATGGATGTGTACCATTGTTAAGAGAATTGGACCAAGTTTGGCTTACCTCGAACAAGTGAGGCAACATATGGAAAGCTTGCCGTCTATTGACCCAAATACCAAGACTATTTTGATCTATGGGTACCCTAATTTTGGCAAGAGTTCTTTTATTAATAAGATTACTAGGGCAGATGTGGATGTGCTTATGCTTTTACTACTAAGTCTTTGTTTATCGGGCATACTGATTATAAGTACTTGAGGTATTAGGCTATTGATACCCCTGGTATTTTGGACCACCCCTTGGAGGATAGGAACACCATCGAGATGCTCATTATTATTGCCTTGGCTCATTTGAAGGCACTTGTTTTGTTTTTCCTTGATGTTTTGGGGTCCTGTGGTTCTAGTATTGTGCAACAAGCAGCTTTGTTTCACAGCATAAAACCTTTGATTGCCAATAAGCCTCTTATTGTATTTTATAATAAGATTGATTCGCAACCACTAGAGACACTACCGGAGGGGGATGCAAAATTGGTTGCAGAGATGAGATCTGAGGCTGGGAAAAATATGGGTGGGTTCTTTGGGAATCGGGAGGGGGGGGATGATGGCACGCTACTCTCTATGAGTGCTTTGAAGGAAGAAGGGGTGATTGCGGTGAAGAATGTGGCATGCAAGAGGTTGTTGGAGCAGAGAGTGGAAATTAAGATGAAGTCAAAGAAGATCAGTAGTTGTCTCAATAGGATTCATGTTGCAATGCCCAAGCTACGAGATGGGAAAGAGAGGCTCCCTTATATTCCTTAAGCTGTTTTGGATGCCAGGGCGTGTGCTGCCAAGGAGGCCATGAAGATGGAGAAGGATATTGAGAATGAAAATGGTGGGGCTGGAGTTTACTCTACAAGATTGAAGAAGCGGTATATTTTGGCAAATGAAGAGTGGAAAGAAGATGATATTCCTGAGATCATGGATGGACACAATGTTGCAGACTTTATTGATCCAGATATCTTGCAGAGGCTTAAAGAACTGGAGAGGGAAGGACTTAGGATGGCAGCTGAGGGTGACAAGGATGATGAGATGGGGGAAGTGGAGTTGAATCCTGATGAAAAGGAAGCTCTAGCTGCAATTAGGAAGAAGAAGAATATGCTTATCGTCGAACATAGATTGAAGAAGAGTATTGTAGAGAGCAGGCCTATCGTACCAAGGAAGTTTGACAAGAACAAGGAATATGGCTTAAATAGAATGGAAATACATCTTTCTAGCCTGGTCTTGGATCCTTTGACAATTAGCTTCATAATAAATGAAGCGGATGAGAGCTAAGCAATTAGCTTCCCAAGAAAAATCTCATAAATGAACTATGTGTACCCCAATTCTTGTGCCCTTTGTGCATACCTAAATGATATATTTGAAACAACAAGGGTAAGGATTAAAGAAGTTAATTTTGCATCACAGTCTGTAGTTGTTGCAGCAGCAGAGCATCAGGCACCACCTTCAGCACAATATGATCACTAGACATGTCTGTATGTTTTATGAAGTTTGGTCGTTGTGGATAAAACATACAGATCTGTCTAGTGATCATATTGTGCTGAAGGTGGCGACTGATGCTCTGCTGCTACGACAACTACAGACTGTGATGCAAAATTAACTTCTTTAAGCCCTATTTTTCTACCTATTTTTTTGCCTATTTTTTCTGATACTTTTTCGGCTAACATCTTCGACTATTTTTCCCTCTGACATGTTGTAATCCTAAAGTGGAAAAATATGTATAATATTGCTTAGGGTTAGGGATTTCATTATGTTGTATGCTTTAGTAGCTTCTTGCGATGGTATTGAGCTATAAGGGATTACATATTGTAATCAAGTTGTAATCATTGGATAATAAAATATTGGACTCGTTGTTGGTGGACGTAGCCCAGGGATTGGGTGAACCATGTTAAATCTGTGTCTTGTGTTCTCTTTTGTGTGGTTTATTATTTTTTGATATTGGTTATATTTGCATGTAACTGTTATTTCTGTCTTGTTAATCCTAACATTTCCAACTCCTTTAGATTCATCCTAAGGTATTCAATAGGGGAAACTTGAATCTTGGAATTTTCACAAAAATCAACAATATCAAAAGAAGTACTAGAACTAGTTTTCTTTAATGGTTCATCTTCTTTATAAATTGAATTTTTGAAAGTTGATGATTTTTGAAAAGAATCTTTACCTTTATCTCAACGTTGTGATGTTGACGGCGTGTCATTGGCCTAAGAATTACGATAACCTATGGTTAATACAGTACATGTAGGGTCCTCAAGAGTTACCAGAATATTTCCTCCTCAATCAAAGTCAGATTCATATTTAAAATAATAATTTTCGGAGCCGTCGGGTAACTAAGGACTTTCTACATCTCTAGGTGATTCTTCTGCTAATTCCTTGTTCACATGCATCTGCATAGACCGAATCATTTCTGGACAAGAAGTGCCATCATGATCATCAGTAAGATGGAAGGTGCACATGTTAGCTTTTCTGGGAGGAGCTTCCAACAGTTTTTTATCAGATGGGGGGTAACCTGGAGTCATATGACTAGGACCAACTTGATCAGATATTCCCTTAGGAATATCCCGATATAGAGGAGGGGGATTAGCACTTCCTTTGGGAAGTTGTCTTTTAATAGTAATCACATCATTTACCAACCTTTGAAGCAAAGGATCAGAAGGAGATGTATTTTGCGCATTGGGTATTTGAACATCTCTCCTCCACTTTCCCGCAGTGATCAGGTCATCTTCCAACTCAACTGACATATCTTGAGCAGCTTGTAAGTCAGCCACCCTTGCTCTTCTCAAATGAAAACCAATGTCAGGAGGCATGGCATTCTGAAAGAAGTCCTTTTGATTTTCTAGGGTCAGTCTTTTTGCCTGTGGGATTTTATAGATGATTTTATTGAATTTGGCTATGAATTCCCTCATAGGTTCATGCACCTCTTTTTTTAGTTGAGTTAACTGTGCAAGTAGAGAATGCTCATCTGACACACTCTTGAACCCAGCCTCAAAAGCATTCTTCATACTATTCCAATCTGTGATTTGGCCATTGGGTAAATGATAGAACTAGTCTGCAACTGACTCATAAAGAGTTTGTATAAAAAGTCTAACTGCAACACCTTCATGTTGGATTGCCAGAATCCCGCATACAGTATTGAATGCATTGAGATGGTCTTCTGCTACTACCTTCTCGTCTCCATAGAATTTGGGCAGGATTTCCCGGGCTCCCTTAGGTAAATTGTGATTTCCTCCCAAGTTTAGGGGTCCTACTGCTGCTCCCCAAGGTTGGGCCATGATTACTGTAGGGTAAATAGTTAAGATAGGGGGGCTTGGATTCTTGATAAGGCTAAAGCTTTCCAATCGTAGGAAGAAGTTGTCGCATTGAAAGGTTCTTTTGGAGGAGAGGATGGTCTACTTTTGGCCTTTTTCTTAGGGGCACAGACTGTTGAAACTTCAAGATCTTGCAGTTCTTGGAAAAAATTGTCAAGAATACCCTCCCTTTGTTGAGACCTCGTGTAAGGTTTGGGATCCAGTTTGGCAATTTATGGTGTTTGCACTGCCCTATCAACAACTGCAGCCTCTTGAGCTATGGGGAGACCCCTCAACCACTCACCAATTTCTTCTTCCTCCTCTATCACTAATCAAACTTGTTGGTACTACTGGTTATTTGTTCTTAATTTCCAAGCTAGGTCATATAGATCTGCAATAATGTCTTCTTGAGTATCTAGAAAATGTAGGTCGGGTTGTAGGACCCGAGGAACTTCGGGTTGACCAGGTATTACATCAGTGGGTAACACCATGATTATACATCAAACCAAGAAAAAGACACTGGTAACTTCGTATTAGCTCCCCAGTAGAGTCGCCAAAATTTTGTTAGTAAATGAATTTGTATCTTTATTCCATTTATGTTTCTATCCTCTATAACCCATCAAGAAACACTAATCCCTTACTAACAGTTGGATTAAAACTGAAAGATTTAATCCTCTGAATTATGGTACAGCTCCTAGTATGATTTTCAATGAATTTTAAGTAAGAAGGTAATGCATTTCTACAAACATCATACTTTTAACCATAAAGTAGATAAGGCACACAGTAATTTGCATAAAAATATCTTAATTACTGAAATAAGATAAGTGAATCAATTTATTGGAGCTCACAAACTCCAATTTGTACTACACTCACAAATAAATTGACAACGTTTTAACTAAGAATTAAAAGAAAGAGCCTCTTCAATCAAAGAATTTTGTCCCATAGAAGATATCCCAATAGAGATTAATTCACAGGTATAAACCACCAGATTTATAACAACAAATATTTTCCATTCATTGATTCAGAAATTTAATCGAAAGTCTCTTACAGAAAACCACACCAAAAATAACTAAACTATTCTAATTACTTCTCAAAATAAAACTATCATCGAACACTTAAGAGTTTTCCTTGGCCATATAGTCATCCGATTACATCATATAAAAAATAATAAAGTTTTGAAACTCCTAGAGTTTCGGAAGAAAACAGTTTGAAAATAACTGAAAGCATATCTTAAAATAGCATAAACTGATAAACTGGGAACGAGGCAAGATCAGCAAGGTATGATCAATGGGTCATAGGTGAGCTAGACGCCATCAGTTTGCCTTGAGAAGAACTGGATGTGCTAGCCTTTTTCCAATCATCGCGGGCATGTGAGACGTTAACTATCATGGAGTGGTGTGGTAAGGTGATATGAATTATCCTCTGCCTAAGAACCTTCTTGTCTTTGCACACCTGGACCACTTTCTGTTTATGAGATTCCAGATGATCCATGCACACCACTAACATCGCCTCAATATTTTCTATAGACATAAAGTCTTCAGTTGTGAGGTCCCGGTTGTCCCTGATTGTTGCTATCCCCTTATCAAATTCTTAGGTCATCTCTCCAATTCCTTTGATGCTTTGGGTCCCTTCATGCATCAAAGTAATATTTAGACACTTGAGGTCTTTCTGCATAGTGTCTGTTAACCCTCTCAGCTCATATAGCAATTGGGTAGCTCCTTCACAGCCTCCTTTAATTATGGAATTTCACCATTCGATGCTCTTGATAGATACATAGAGAATATCTTCGTCCAAACCTTGGACTGGTTTTTCAGTGAGGAACTTGGCTACCCCATATTGTTCTATCTCCCCCATTTGGTTCATTATGTCTGTCCATTTCTTTTTCTCTTTGTCCCACTTGGCTAACTCAGCTAGTATCTCTGAAATGGTCTTCATGACAATCCCATGAGTTTCAATCAGTTGAGCGATGTAATCACCACCACATTGGATCATACATGTTATCCACTTGCTGAACACATCCACAATGAGTTTATTTCATTGAATTTGATCCAAGGTCTTTTGAACCTCTGGTGAGTGGGGATCAAATGAGTGGGGGATTTGGGCCAAGGGAAGTGGACTAAGATCACAGACTTCTTGAATGAACTCAGCCAACCTTTGGATAGTGTCTTTCATCTCCTTTTTGTCCTTTTTATCTTTAAAGGTTTTGTGCAATATTTTTCGTGTTGAGGACTCTAGGTGTTTGGCATCCGCTGCTCTAGTCGCAACCCCTAGATTTATCTTTTCAACGGTAAAATCATCAGCAGAGGCTTTTGAGAAATCCTTATCAACCTTTGCTACTGCACGCTCCGCCATCCAACATCCTATTTTATCATCTATGTCAATCATAGATTCCTTTCTAATCCTTTTGGGCTTAACTGTTGCTCCTAGGAATTTGCTCACCATATCTTCTACTAGTACGGTGATAGGTAGCACATTTTGCTTCTTGCTGATGAAATTCTCTAATCATTTGAGAGTTGGTGATGGTGTTTGTAAGGAGGTACTCACTATAGATGTTGAATGGTTTCTGGCATTAGGTTGACTACCTTTCTAGGTTAGTGCATCTTCACAGAGTACATCTTGATCATCTTGTTCTGTCATCAAAGTATCCATATCATCCAGATCAATTACCTCCTTCTCTTTGGGCACCTTGTTGTCTTCCTTCTTTGATCTGATTCTTGTGGCTCTTGTTGGTGATGTGGAACAAGGGAAGCTCTGCACTTCTGGATTAACTTTGGATCCTTTTTTATTTTTAACTTTGGAAACACCTGCAAGAGAAAAATTTTCGTTAGAAGAAACAATGGATTTTGCAACAGAATCAGTGAGTGCAGATCTTCTTGTGTTGTGCCTTTTTGGAGCAGGGGGTTTCTTGTTAATGATCCATCTCTCTGTTCTTTTGATTACGCTGAGAGTTTTAATCATTATACTGTCCCTCTCATCAATGTTCCAGTCAATCTATGGTAACGATAAACCCCTAACCTTTGCCTCAAATTGATCATCGATCACTCCTTCACGGTTATCTCCTTGCACTCCCATGATATCAATTTCAATATTCAGGGTAATGACTTGTCAGAGAGTAAATCTCGACCAACTCCTCCTTCTCACTTGAAAGTCATTATCACAATTTTCCCAGTAATCCTCCATTTGAGGGAGATGTTGGAACTCAGAAGGTAGGTTCATGTTCCAGGTTAAGGGCATCTGAATATGTCTTACAGGTATAAAATCTCAGTTCAATGGGAAAACTAGATTTAGCCCTACCTTTCCTCTCGACTCCCTTTATGTACATAGGCTAACTGACGGGCAACCTTTGCTATAATAAGACTATCGAAGGCATATCTTGGTAACTTGAAAGGCTCTCCTTCAAAACCCCCAACTCTTAAATATGTGAATCTCCTGAACTGGATAAAGAAGCTCCCATAGGTATTAACAAAGGTTTTAGCCTCTTCGAACATCCTCTGTTCCATATTTACTTGCAGCTCATAAGTTAATTTCCCAAAAATTATTCCATTCAACTTTAGAAAGCTATTTGTATGAAACTCTCGCAAATGGGGATAATAATCATACACCTTGTTCATGGAAAAGACCCTTCCATTCTTTGGTGCGTGCTAGGATATAAAACAGATAAGAAGACATATGGAAACTACTTCCACTTGGGAAGTTTGCTAATTGGTGATGGAGCTCATCAGCAATAGTGTCAGCCTAGTCAATATATTTCTCCCCCATGAGAGTAACTTGGATGTAAAAATACATCCAATCATGCCAGTAATACACGTGTTGATTTTCCTTAATCTTGTTAAGTAATATCACCAACTCAACAACCTCTGGTTTGAAATGGTCAATGGTGAGAGGTTTGGGAAGTCTAGACCCTCCCTTCTGGGCATTCAACAACCAATGTTGGGCTATCTCATTTTTATAAAGTTGTCTCTTGGTAGCAAAACTTGACTGGGAAGAGCGAATGGTCCAACCTTCGTATGGGTCCTTTTCAAGGATACCCATTGCCTATAGGATGACATATCTACTTATATAAACCAGATGACTTCCATCTATCTTTTTAATACTTCTTTCTTCAAAACTATATCTTTTGGCACATTCAAGCATTATTTCTCGACATAGAGCTACTATGGAAAAAGAGGTCACGTCAGCCAATCCGTTCTGGATTGCCTTCTCAAGCATAGAACCGGGGATGGGGTTTTTGACTTTACTTATAATTTCTTCCAATGCTCTTGTCTTGATTAATGTGTCCTCACACTCAAGTAAGGAACATATTAATGGGGAAGTATTTCCAAAATTTGGGACTGGGTTCTTCATACTGACTCAAAAACAAGGAGTGGAACATGGAAAAACAGTAGCTTCTAAAGGATTTGAAATTTGATAATGCAAAGAGCTTTCAACTGGAAACAAGGGGGCCAAACAGAGAAAACTAACATGTTCTCTTACGTAGCGTATTAAACTTTGAAAGGAGAAAGATACCTCTTCCGCTTTGGTCGCTTGAATAGTTTCCACCACAATGAACAAAATGACCAAGTTCTAGCAATTTATTACCAAATTGCTCACAAAACTGCGGAAGATTCGCAATAAATGGCAAAGTAATAACTTAAGGATTCAGTTAATAATGATGAGAAGTTTGTTTGATTGATGCATTGAATATATGTACTTTCCCACGAGTGAAGCGACAAATAGATGTCACTTCAATTAATGATTATATCCAAGCCACACGCGGGTATCATATTCACCTGCCAGCTGTCTCTTCCATCAAATCACCGCCATCTACTTTCCCTCTTATGAACATCTGTTGAACTTCGAAATTTGAACTAAGGGAGTTCACGGTTCAAGTTCAATGAGAAATCAGGGGACTACCCTTTGGTATGTTTTAATAAAAGAAAGCAAAGTTAACGGCTATGAAAGAAAAAGGTAAAAGAACAATCAAAACATCTTGCAAGTTGACAAAGTCTGTTGAGCTTTGAACTTTGAACTAAGGGTGTTCATGGTTCATAGTTCAATGGAGGGACGCGTTGTGCAAAGACAACATGCCATTAATCTTACAATAAAGCAAAAAGAAAACCAAACATACCACGGGGTGTTATTGAACCTTGAATCTTGCACTAAGGATAGTTCAAGGTTCAAGTTCAACCGACAAGGGGTACATGTAAAAGGATTGAAAGAACTTTGAGTGAAATGTACCCGAAAAAAATTATGGGGTAATATTGAGAAAATTAGAGCCTGAGATAATTAAACAAAAATCAGTGGTAACACATGCAATTAGTGATTGTTGTCGAGGGTGGAATAACCCCACTTGATTGTTGTCAAGGGTGGAATAACCCCACTCGAGACAGTAATGTATATAGAGTAATTTAATTGAATAAATTGATGCCTTTGTAATGATGTTGATGTCTCTTTAATAGGCTATGAACAGATGTAAATATGAAAGGTTGCAACCCAATAATAGATCACACTTCATGTGAAGAACTAATAGGTATTAAAGATTAGTTAATAACTTCAATATTTGATATACTACTTTTTTGAGTTGTCAATTATAGTAATGATTTTTGTTAATTTTAGTTTGATGGATCTAAACAAATTGTTTGTCATGGAAAACTATACTTTCTCAATTGTGATGTCCCCATTTTGAAATAAAGTTTAATAATAAATAATAATTAAAATATAAATAAATATTACAATATAATATAATTATAACATAATTACAATAAAATATACTTAGAAAATAAAAATAAATAATAAATAATAATAACTAAATTTTATTTTTTAATACTATAATATATAACTAAAATATTAATATTTTAATACTATAATATATAACCATTTTATATTTTACCAATCATATGATCGGTAGACTAAATACTGATCTAATCTTTTTTTAAACCCCTAATCCTTCGTTAAAAAGAGGCACGTCTCTCTGTATATATGGGAATCAATGCTGATTCCAAAAGCAGCGATCAGCAGAATACTAATTTTTCAGCGCTGCTATCACTATTTGGTAGCTGGTGCTTATAAGAATAAAACACTGGTAATAACAGTATGTGATACCTATTGGTTCTTAGGGAAAATAATCAAATTAGAGAATATTAAAACAATTGATAGGATATTCATATTAATTCGGCATCCATTCACAAAGTATGCATAATATCATATATATGAAAAAAGAGAATGGAACAGCAATTATATATATATTTCATACACTATTATACATTCACAACTTATTCCATGGTATTTGCATTAAGAAAGGATTGATTCATAGACATATCAAATAGTCCTTCAGATTTCTTGTTTGGAACAGTTCTATAATAAACTCGACCATTATCATTTGACAAGTTTATTGATTAATTTCTCATTTCCTTACCAAGCCATTTTTATAACAAATATATGTTTTTTAAATTTGTCCAATTGTACAAATCAATACAATTCTATAGAAATTATTAATTCATTGAAAGAAAATTATAAGTGCACAGTCCCATAAATTTAAGAACTCACATAAAGAGACATTACAAGTGATATCACAATGTTACAATTTGATAAGCATATTTCATAGTCCCAACAAAGGACATAGCATGGATATAACCAATTGATCTTATGGAGATATCGATATATGGATTGTTTTATGCAATATGTTGATCAGGTGATATTTAATTCCTCTTGATTGACGATTATGGAAATGGAATGTTGTGGACAATCAAGTGGTTAAGTATATAGTTGTTATTAATATATGGATCTTGTTGTCTCATAACTATATTGCCTTAATGACTTAGCTGTTTTGTCTCAAGTCTTGAACACACGAATAGTCGGTTGGAGAATTATAAGAGGTGCCTTGGATTTTAGGCATAATTGATCACTTGATTTTCTAATGTACCTTTTATGTATCAAACAATCCTTTTTATTACTGTCTATCCTTCAAGTTGATGCCTCATGAAGATGTCGTCTAGAAAACCATGAAGTCTTATAGATAAGACAATTTTCCTAAATATGATATCACTTCAACTTTCATGGCGTCTTATTCTTATTCATTGTTGATCATTTGCATGATCCTTAATATAACTATTTCCATCTACTGTGACCTAACATTCTTCATCAATATAATATAAGGGCTAATTGTTTGTAACCGCTTAATGCTATGTACAATTATTGTTCTACTGCTAACTGACTTGAAGATGTCCTAGGTCTACCACACTTGAACCAAATATGTGTCTTATGCTTGATTGGTTTTATGGATAAGATGGGGACATCATAGTATATATTGTTCATATTAAATTAGTTTTGTTTGCAAGGATTTTTCCCTCTAATTCAATGATTAGTTTTACTATATATCTAGTTCACTTTGTGTCATACTAAAAGGTTCAATTTAAAACTCTAGCAAACTTAAGAGCTAGAATATATCAAGTATTAAAACTTTAAAATTTAGATAGAAAAAACTTAATCCATGTAGCTAATTGTGTTAGACAATAGATAGTTGTTTAATGTTTTGATCACAACTCTTGAACTGTCACTTAGATATAATAATATTATACGTACATTGAAAGCAGACTGATGGATTATGAGTTGAGTTGCTCTTAGAATTTAGCAAATCAATCATATGCTCATGAGATTGATCTTGAGTGCTAAGATCAAATTTGCACAAAATAGGTTCTTTTTTGTGCTCCAAAGTGAAGTGTTTCTTGAATGATTCTCTTTTCAAGGCATAGGATTTTCCAATATGAATTGCTTAACATTAAATGCCTTTAAATACTAAGACAACAATTAATCATGCAAATTTTTACCAAGTTAACTCATAAAGATAATAAAATATGCGGGATTTGTTGTTTTAACAAATTTGGGCCACTTCTTTGTTATTAAGGATCAACCTACATGCTACAACATTGACATAGGGCATGAGAGAGTGAATATTGGGGTAATAGGAAAATGTATGGAAATAGGTGTAATAAATGGTGGGTGTATTGAAATATGTGATTAAGATAACATATGTAGGATGATGTGAAAATGAGGATGAGTGAAAATCAAGGAATGAGCCCAACTTTTTGCAAGAGTATGCCATTTTTTTGACATGCAATTGTATTGAGCCATCCATAATAATGGGCCTGAAATTAAATAGGACTTCACATTATGGAAACTAAATTTTAATTAAGCACCCAATTTTAATAATATGGGTATTACATGCAAGACTATACATACATACATAGTAGGGGATACCACATATATTTCTAGAATATAGTTGAGACAAAACAATGTATACTTAGTATAGTAGTCCTTGATTTTAGTAGTAGAAGAAGAAGCATTAAACATTTGAGGTACCCAATCTATTTATCTATTTGGCTAAATTTTGAAGAATACTACCCAAAAATCTAAAATTGTTGGCTTGATAATCATCGGATTGTCATATTTTCAATCTTAGCATAAACTACGAATAAAAGTGTGAGCATATGATCACAATAACATTTTGTTTCAATGGAAAGCATCAAACATATTAAGAAAACTAATGTATCCAACTTTCCTAAGGTGCCCTTGGAGTCCCTAATAGATTTTGTAGAAAATGATCACATTTAACACCAAGCAAAGTGTGTCTCAAATTTCATCCCTTTAAGCCTTTAGTTTCATTTGTGCATGAGCAATGTAAATATTCAAGGGTGACCAATCACAAACTATGCGTACTATTCATCTTCTTTCCTTCCTCTACTAATTCACAATTACAAGGGCAAAATTGATTGGTGTAATTTTGAGTGGTAATACAAATTGGTGAGCGAGGTACTTATCAGGTATGTTTACTTGACATTTGAGAGCTTGTGGTTCTCCACTCCCTTTTTCGATTCTAATTACAAAAGTGACCTTTTTAAAATATATAAGCGACGTGTCTATTTTTGCAAATGCATTCTCCATTTCCTAGAAAGTAGAGGATGATTAGGGAACATCTCATGTGATTCGGCGACATCTATCCAACATTCAAGATGCACATTTGACTGTATTTATTAATCAATTGAAATTAAAACTCATGTCGTGATTTTTAATTTCAATTAATCAAAAAATAAGATTAAATGTGCATCTAGAAAGATGGATAGACAATATGTGTGAACCCCTCGTCCCAAAGATAGGTGGCAACAGTGACATCGAGATGAGAGTGAGCACACAAGACCATTTATCCTCATATTTTTCTAATAAAAGAATATAAATACCACCAAATCTATAATATTTTATGTACTGATACAATTTCCAAATTTAGGGCAATATAAGCATGCTTTCAAAGCTGAATAATCAAGAAAAAATATATTTAAGAGCAAAAAGATATAGACAGAGTTGTGCAAAGTCAGAAAGTATTCAGTTCAAAAAATAATCAGTTCTAATAAAATGTATTCATATGCTTCCCTTGGTAAATGTGTATTGACTTTATATAGCTTCGCATGTGTTTTATTGCTCAATCATCCATTATAGCTCCATGTGGAAGAAGAAATAATGGTATTGGTGACATAAAAAATTCTACTTCTGCCTGATAATTATTCTATTGTGTATGCTGTGATGCTCGATGATTCATATGGGGGCTAGATGGTCATCCGGTCCCAATTTCAATTTCCAAAAATGTTATTTCCAGTGCCAGCTCATATCGAAAAAGCTATGAATCATGCCAAAAGGCATCTGGTGTAATGGCAAAGTCCATGTAGTAGGCACCTAGATGATGCTGAGTTCAAATCTTCTACAATAAAAAATTAAAAAAAGATATGAATCATATTTGTCTATAATAGTACTATTAAAATTACCCATTCTTCTGTTTAGTGAGAAACAAATGCGGTCTACCAGAAGACATTGAATGCCTATTGCTCCCCTGGAAGAGTGGTGTCGCCAGGCAACTCACAATAACCATTTCCCTGAAAAAGTACAGTTTTCAAAGTTCAGTGTATCTCAGCGTTATTATAATCTCTGTACCATAATAACTGATAGAAAACCGATTGTTAATAGAATCTACATAATGTCAGGAGGATAAAATGGGGATTGGCTACTTTGAAATCTTACCTCTCCAATCAGATGAGCAACACACCTCTTCTCAGCCAGAAGCTCATCTTCACTCTGCAGCAAATTAATAGAGAATCAAAATAGATATAAAGTGAGTAAATAATTCAGATGAAATATTCTTTGCAAATTTGAGATTGTCAAGCTAAATTCCATATGCTATCTTCATCTCCAATGATTAGGGATGCGATGCTGTGAACCTTTTTTATTCTGGCACGGAGGAAATCATTAATGAGAACATCGGTTGCCAACTCATAATCTCCATCTCCCTGTAAAAGAATGAATGCTTAGGAATTCCTTGAGATCTTATTCACCTCAAAATGTCTCTAGAATCTAAGAGTCCCGGGTTTTCTATTATTGGAATATTTTATTGAGAAATAAAAGGTTTTGATGGCAGAGGTCGTGGTAGAAAGCATTCTAACAAAAATATTTAATATCTTCGATCCAGAAGGCAAGCTCCAACCTTTGACCTGCATGGCATGCTATAGATAAGGTCTTCTGAAATTCCATAAGGATTTCCAGTAGTGTACACCTGCATGTTCAAGATGAAGATTTAGTATTCAGTTATTTTCAAATCTCATGAAAAGCTCAGATCGTGGTTCAAAATATTGTAAAGAACTTGAGCACGTAGTGAACTTCAACTAACGAAAATGATAAATGTGGGTGCATGACTTCAACGTATAAAAACTTGGTTTCCTATGGATTATTTGACAATAGAAAATTCAATTTAAGTAAATAAAAAATTATATAAAAGAAGAATCAAATATGAATTGTGTTACAAAGACATCAATATACTATTGATACTACAAAGCTGAGATCAAATAGAAATGTTTATTAGATTGCAACTTTTCAGTCATGATACAAAAGTATAAATGCTTTTAGAGATACATTCATTATGGTCATGCAAACTTGTAGAAACATGCAGAGGAATATTCAGAGCTATTCTCGTTATGCCAATTATTACTGCAAGTAGCAAAGTTGAGCAAGCATCCATGCAATTCTTCATGCCCCAAATGTTCTAAATCCTTTTAACATGTCTAATCTGTATTAAAGCCAATGAGTGTTCATCTTCCTATGCAAAGCCACTATTATCATTTCATGCCTTTTTTTGACCCATTGTGTATAGCTAATCCAGGAACCTTGAATGGGCCCTTATGTAATGTTACCTCAATTCTTAATCAAGTTTCTGAAATGATAGAGATAATCAATTAATCACAAAGGAGAGAAATACTCCTTAAATAGGAGATTACAGAGGATCTTTCCATAACAGAAATGATTGAGAACTAAAGACATAAAAGAACTAAATGACTTACAGAATAGAAAGTTACTAAAAACTAACTAAACAACTTAAATTAGCATTATAAGCTAAATATCACAATATTACTTTAATGCCCTCCCTTAATGGTCATTCTATTAATTTCCATGCAAAAGACTTGACATGATCTACTGGTCTTTTGGCCATTAATGCATAGAAGGCTGAATCCTCCTTTGAATTTTTATCAGCCAACCACTTTTTGCAGAATTTCTTCATATGACTAAGTTTACCACAATAGTAACATGTGATAGATTTTGGATTCTATGAGGAATCATCAGGTTTGCTTTGTCCTTTCTGCTGAGTGGACTTGCCTTTGCCATTGTCATTGGCAGTAAAAGTATGTTCCACACTAACTGTCTCGTTGCTGCTACCAAACTGTTGCTTCCACCTATATCTTGCTATAAGAGCTTGTTGAACAAATCATCAAACTTCAGATAAACATTGGTAGAGGTGATGTTGAGAGTTTCAATGAAGTTCCCATAGAATTGTGGTAAGCTTTTCAACATAATAACCACCATATTCTCTTCTTCCATCTTGAGACTGGTGGCCTCCAATTGATTGCGAACGTCTTTGATCTTTATCAAATGAATTTGCAAAGATATCTTGTCATTCATCATAATCGAGAAAAATATATATTTAAGAAAGAAAACTTTGCTTTTATCTGGCGTTTCATGCAGATCTTTCAAGTGACTCCAGATCTTCACATCAATGTTGCTAGATGGCACTTCTGGAAGTATCTCTTTGGTGACAAATAATTTGAGCAGCATAACTGGTTCTTGATTCCACTCAACAAACTTGTCCCAGTCTTTACCCACAATTGTGGGATGAGCAAATATACCGAAAACAAGCTGATCAAGACACCAGTACTAAAAAATGGTCAGCATGTGTTGTTTCCAGGTATTATAATTCTTGTCATTGAACCTCTGACTGCCTTCCAACATGATGTTGGATAATGAAGCCATTCCTCTCACAATCTAGAGATAAAAAATCAGGTTCGCAAAAAACTTCAACTTTTATTGACAAACAATTGGCAGAAAACTGAAACCTACGATATGTTTAAAAAAATAGCACAATTTTTTTTGAATACCCACAATTTGTATAAAAAATATTCAAAAACCACTTGCTGAAGAATACCTAGGTCTGATAAAAAATCAGGAAATTTGCAAAACACCGTTTGCCCTAGAAACCCTAGGCGTGACCCCAAAAAATGCTGCCCTAGATGCGACTTTGAGAAATACAGCCCAAAACCCTAGGCACACAGAAAACGCCACAATTTTGGTAAAAATTCGTCAAAAAAAATTGCAGCAAAACACCCTGTGTGCCCTATAATATTTTGAGGACCTTCCATGACATTCCCTTGCCTGGTAACCAAGGATTTTTCAAGACATACAAGATCTATCAGAGATTTCTGTGAAAAGGGCTTAAGGATGATATCATTGAGTATATAAAAGAACGCAAATTGTGTCAATAGAACAAGAAGGAGCACACTTTTCATACTGGTTTGCTGCAACCAAAAGTGGGAAAGGTATTTCAATGGGTTTCATCATTGGGTTACAAAGGCTGCAACGAAAGTTTGAATTTATGTTATTGTTGATATATTGACCAACTTTGCAGACTTCTTGTAATGTCCCCTCTCTCTAATAAGATTTAATAATAAATAATAAAATTTGATTAAATAAATAATAATAATAAGAGAATTTAATAAATAAATAATAGAATATAATTATAATTGTAATTATAAAATATAAAAATTATAATTATAAAATAATGAAATCGAACCATAAATATCTAAATATAATTATTTAAAATATTATAATATGAATCTTACATCTTTTAATTAATGAAATATATATTTGATATTATAGGAAAGTAGAGGAAATATTAGGTGGTCCAATTGATTTGGATGATATAGATCCCTACAGTGATGTGTAGCTTGCATTGTTTACCGAGGATGAGATCTATGATTGGAGAGGCAAGCAATGCAGGAGGGGGGTGAATTTGGATTCACATTTGACATTGAGGAGGATGAGGAGTCATTGCTAGTGCTAGCAGCATCTACATCCAAGATGGATATCGAGCCATAGTCTATCATGCAAAGCAGGGGGCACAACCACAATAGACTGTAAGGACTAGACCCTCTAATTCTACCTCTCCCCTAGATTTTACTAGAGCTGTGAAGAGAAAGACGTAAATGTTTTGATGTAGTATTTACTTTTAGTTTTACAAAAACAATTTTCTACTTTAATTTTGTTTCTGACTATCAACCATCAGCATTCCACATGAGGATGCTATTTTGTACCCAATTTGCATTTAAATCAATCAAATATCTTTTATGTACTCATTTGTTGACTCAATGGATGCATCTCAATGAATTTTGCAAAAAAATGCATTCTAATGAAATTTAAGCAAATTTTTAAGTTACTGAGTTTTTTTGCCAAGTCCGAGTATTTTAACTTTAATGTGAAGTTTGAATTCTTGAGGTTGTACCATCACCTTGACTATTCATCCAACTATTTGAGGTTTGGTGTATGAACTCCTTATCCAAGCACTATTTTTTGGGGAATTTTCTCATGTTGCTTGGTGGCACCTTACTCATATGATTACTATTCTTTCACATTGGCATTAGAATATCTGAATTCCATGGTGTGGTGAGTTGTTTGGTAGTGCATAGGGGGTTGCACAATGTTGGTCTAAATCATATCAAACATGTTTGGTAGTTTCAATGCTTCTAGGTGAGATAATTTATCATAATATTGTTGTTGGAAATGTTCATTGCCCTTGATTTGTTGTTTGGAAGGAGTAAATCAACATTTTGGTCTGTTTGCTGCGTGATTACAGTCATCAGACCTGAATAGACCTTGTTACCAGCAAGGATCGAGTTGTAGCAAACCTACATCAGCCTATATTCTCATCTATCTAAGGTATTCTACTTGTTGGATTCTTAATTACATTAATTATCTGTGTTATTCAACTTATTATGAAGTATTGCAGAAATTATATGACTTGTATTGCTTTTGCTATATCATTGTAAAACATTAGATGGTAGCACCACCGGTGGACATACACATTTCTCATTGATGCATCTACTCACCGCACTAAACAAGTGGATAATATTGGTCTTGCTCACCATGCTGAATAAGTGGAAAATATTGTATTTTTGTTGCCCACTGAATAAGTGGAAAATATTGTATTTTTGTTGCCCACTGAATAAGTGGAACTTTCGTATTTGTTTCCATTCGATAAGTAGAAGTGCCATATTTTCTTTCTTTGAATAAATTAGTATAAATGTGACCTGTTTGTTTCAATTGTATTGCACACTCCGCTAAATAAGCATGGAGTTTTTGTTCTTTCCAAATATTGCACAAACACCCCTGAAGAAGTGAGATTGGCTGGCCTGCAGCCTAGTGCGTTTGCTTTCAAGTTGCTGCATTCCATTTAGAAAGTGTGGTCTTAAACACTAATGCTCTGACCTTGCCCATCTCGGGAACTAGCTGATTAGAAAGTGGAAAAGACGTTGCATTGTATCTTGTTTTCAATTGGGAATTTTTATAAAAAAAAATAGTAGTGTTTACTACATCCTAAGAAGGAATACTCAAACTCTCACATAATCATAGTCTTTAGAAATAACTAGAAAACCTCCATACCTAGAACTTTTTTGGGATTTTTCAAACTTCCAACACATTGATAGCACGTGGGGGAATGAAGAATGAGAACACATACATGCAAACTTGACTAAGGGAGACCCATTAGGAATTTTCACAAATTAGTTATAAGTGATGGGGATAATAAGGCCAAAATGCACAACGGGGCTACGATTCAAGACCAATTTAGACACACTGTCGAACTGAGCACCAACATTGTAATAAAACAACTTAACAAATAAAAGAATATAATTGAAAATACTTATTAGTCTATCACTTTGATGGAGCAACTTCCTAATCCTCTTTGAACGGGATGCCTCCAACATTCTTCAATAACACAATACTCAACATGATCCTAAAAACTAGAAACTAACTCCTATATATACCTAGTTCTGTCATGGTTGCCACCCAAGCCAACTTAAATACTTACCTATAAGCCTTAGGACAACTTAAATACCTATGAATGATTAAGTAACATATATAAGAGTTAAGGTAGCCACAAGGTGAATAATCATAACCCAATATACACTATAGGATTAGAGGCATAGCAAACACAAACTTTATAGATTTGAATTATATATTGGAGGGATGTTGTAAGATGTTTTGATACAGAAGCAGCAATGGATCCTATAGTTGGTTTGTTGGGAAGTATAGTGGATAATAATCATGAGTGTAAAGAAAGGTGAATGCAACAATATAAGGAAACAAGATGAAAAAGAAGAAAAAAGATAGAATGGAGGAGAAACTTCAAAATAGGAAGGAGCATTTGAAGCTAAATGTGCTAGAGGTTGAAAGTTGCAGGAGGAGATTAGATTGGTGGGAAAAGATAAGTTATATGGCAGCAAAATGGACAATGAACCAAAAAGAGGTGCTTGGGGTCAAATGAGATGGTAGCATTTAACATAGCATTATGAATAAGAGTCAAGACAAATAAGAAGAGTTGCAAATACTAACAACAAAGAAGATATGAGGATAGACAAAGTCTGACCTAGTTCCTTGTTCTAGAATTGGTAGAGACGAAAGGAACCCGGCAAAATTTATTCTCATTTGGAAGCACTATAAAAGAAGGTTTAGTTCATTTGTGAAAACTCATTGGAAAACAAGAAGAGATCTGAGATGAAAGTAGTGTCCAACAGAGTAAATTAGAGTTCAAGGAAGAGGGATCTGTCCAAGGAAGCCATTGTTTGTAACTGCACTCAAATGAAGGTGCCCAATTTGTATTGAAATCCAAGACTACAATCCGGCACGTGTAAGCCTACTGTAGGAAAAATGATGTAATTTTGATAGAATATTTATTTGCTAAATCCAATTCATGTTCAAAAGCTTGAGTTAAAATTTTCAGTAATGCTCTGCATGGATTATATATGTTTTGTTTTTTGGATAGTTCTTAATTGGACCCTCCTGCCATGACTACATCAAAGCAGCACTCCTTAATTGTACCCTTCTATTATGACTGCATCAAAGAAGCACTTGCAAATGCACAACCTCTAGTGTCACTTTATTGGCTTGAACTTATATTTGCAAAAAAAGTTGGAAATAATAGTTGATTTTGCATACAATAAAAATGTTGATCAACAGAAGCATTGTAGAAAAGAGCAGAATGTTTATCTTTCGAAATAGAAAATATGACTTATACTTAAAAGTTAAAAAGCATGCTAAATCTGGGCCAATCTCCTGGAAGTGCAATGTACAATGTCACGAGCTTAGGCTGAAAAGGTTTATAAAAGACATGAATCCATGTCAATGCAAATTCAGCTCTAGGACAAAACCAAAACAAGTTTTTGATAGTTTCCAAGTGCCTACTATAAGATGTGTGATGTTGCATGATTTAATTACAGCTATAAGATGCATATTTTAGAAAAAATTGAAATCAATGATACATTACCAACAATGTAGCTTTATACTGAATAAAAGACATTACTAACAATGACTCACCCCTGAAGAAAACCAGTCCCCTGGAGGAGTAGGGATGACGAGTGATTTTACAGCATCTACAATTGATACAGCTGTGGATGCAGCTGAAGATCTTCCCCACTTCTTTATCAAGACACCTCCACGCTGCATTTGAGAAAAGAAGGAAAAGAGAAAGGAATTTGAAAACTACTTGGTGCCAATATCAATGATCATCACTAGTTAATTCCACAAGTGTACAATTTGGTGTCTATCTCTTACAAATACACATAATCTCAGTAAACGAAGCATAATGGCACAAGTGATTTCTACTCTTATTATGTAGATCACTAGCAGCTTCATTGAGGAATTACATAAGAAGGCTTCACATGAAATCTGTACCTTTTGAACTTTTTCAGTGAATTCTTCTTCCAACCATTTGGTATCAGTGATAATTTCTGTGACAGGTATTCCATGAATTTTTGCATTGACAAAATCCGGAACCTAGAATTATTATAACACAAATCAATGAAAAAATAACCAATTGTTGATATCAGAAAAAAGAAATATCCATATCCTTTGTTATGCAAGCATGATTTGTTCCACTGCTGGAACCTAATCCATACATTCTGGATTTGAATGCTTGATAAGACTATTTATGCAAGTGCACAAGAGGATAAAACCCAGCAAACATCATTCATCTATTTACTTGCCACGAATTTCTGCTAATAAATTGGTATGCTATAAGGATAATCGATATCTAATAAACAGCCAAAAATTTCAAACCTGAGTTGTCGAATGATTTCCCCAGATTGTCATGTTTGATACATTATCATAGAAAACTCCAGCTTTGAGTGCAAGCTGTGTCGAGAAAAGACAAAGTGTTGAGAAAAGACAAATCAGAAAATACTCTTAAATTGGCAAATCAGAAAAAACTGCAGACAAACATAGGCAGGCTGGACATGGATAAAAAGAAGAGCAAAAGCATTTGATAAAAGAAAATGTATAGATATATAGATATGTCCCATAAAATGAGACATGATTTTGGAAGAATGTATACCTGACATTTGGCTCTATTTTCATCGAGTCTTGTCAGCGCATGAAAATTCTTAGGGGGAATATTGGGAGCATTCTTAAGACAAATCAGGGCACTGCAATACAAGAAAAGATTAGCCTCCAAAGTTTATTACAATAAAGAGGATGTTGCAGTTGCTTTTCTATCCACAGAAATATGTACAGCTCTATATTCTTGAAAAGGTGGCAATTATATTCTCCATTTAAGTTCAATTGTGAAAAATGTAAACTCACTTTGTGTTGCATGGATTGCCAACAACAATAACTTTTACATTCTTGCTTGCAACAGCATTAAGAGCCTTTCCCTGAAAATGTCGTTACATTTTAAATAACATGAATTTACTTTTATCTACTATAAATGATAAATCAGAAGATTATATCTGTATAGCTTGAATAAAGCATCTAAATTTATAGAGGAATGTTTCTATTTCAATGAACTAACCTGCTCTGCAAAAATTTGTCCATTTATGTCAAGCAAGTCTGCTCGTTCCATTCCAGGACCACGGGGCTTTGCTCCAATAAGAAGAGCCCAATCAGCATCACGAAAAACGTCATAAGGATCCACACCTATGCTAACCTCTCTCAGCAAAGGATATAAAGAGTCTTCGAGCTCCATTGCAACACCTGACAAGTTTTATAAGTTAGCAAATCAGCATAAAATATGACTCTTGGTCTAAATGGCATAAGATTGCAGAAATTTTTTGACAATAAAATTTAATCATTTTGAAAATGGTAAACTCAAAAACCAGGCCCTTAAAGATTTTGATATTGCATAGAAATATTGCAGTTCTACTTATATCTATTAAATATAAATGTGACGATGCTCCATAAGGGGTTGAAGAAGTTACTTGAAGGGAATTAGAAGTCATTTATTATGGCATTGTGGCCTGCTTAAAGTGCACTAGTGGAAAATTCATGGAGAAGGTTGATACAACACCTACCGGTTAGGATTATTTTTTGTTAAGAAGCAGTGTTCACATGGGTGTTTAAATTAGCATTATATGTATAATAAATATTAAGATGAGAAACAACTTAATATTATTGTTAGTGTAGTTTTTAGGATGTTTGTTGTATGAGTGCATGTAGGGACATGAGATAAGGGAGTGACTATAGGAGGTAGAATAACCTTCCTATAATATAGATGTAAATCTTATATACATGTGCTGTATTATTGAACAAAACTAAGAAATTGAAAGCATATTATTATACATGTACTCTGAAATTTAACATTTTCCCCATTTGATAACATGTATATATTTATACGTAAATGTATATTTCTTTGTCTATATATATATATAAGTGCACAAAACTAAACGCATAGTAACCTCCCCAAACTCATCAGATGCCCATCGTCAATGAATTCATTATTGCATATGATTACAGATTCACATATTTAACAGCCAGATTGTCAGTCTTCTAAGACAATGTTTTTAATGGGTGTGACACTTTTCTTATTTACATTGGTAGATGTGACCATTATATTAAAGGCTGGCTCAACCTTGGCCATTTTTTAGTATCCTCCCTCTCATATCTCTTCTTTATGGTAAAAGATGACTCTGCTACACCATTTAAAAAGAGAAAACTACCAAATAGAAGGCAGCGGCAATATTTCACTGCATTCAACACATGTATGTACATAATGGACATTAATTACCCTCCCTCAACGATACAAGTAGACACACAACATGAAGTATCTCCTGTAGTAAAATGCTGGAGAGTTTATTATCCAACTTCGATACAGTTTTTGCTCAGCATACTCATCTCAAAAGAGAAATTGTCAAACTTCAAACCAAGATTGATAAATTACTGCAAGGTCAAGTTTTTAAGAGGATCCAAAAAAATTATCACCAGTAGTCAGATTCAAGTGGTTTAAGAGGATCCAAAAACATTATCACCAGTAGTTATTCTATCAAAACAAAAAATATACTAGAAGTCAAGTATTACAACAACATTAAAAACGCTTATTCAACACAAAGCAATCTTGCTCAAAGATTTTGCAAAAAGATTTAAAAATAACAAAAATCCAGTTGGTTTTGATTATGAAAGGTGTAGCCAAATTTTATGAACCTAGTTATAGAAAAGCAAAATTGTTAGTTCAACTTATCTATATGACCAAAAAATCTCTTAGTCCCTTGTTCACTGTATCTTACCACAATCAAAATTAATCAGATTTATGTTGATTAATTGGATGAAACCAAATTCATCAGTTCAACTTATCTATATGAACAACAAAATTCTTACTCCCTCGTTCAATCCATCTTATCACAATCAAAATAGTATGTTGTACAAATGGCAAAATCCTAGCAGTCTAACACAAGTCAAGGTTGAAGTTTGAAGGTCAAAGGAAATTTCTGAACCCTAACAATTTATGCCATATATATTTTTTATCAATGTTCATTAATATTATTATAGAAAAAGTCATACTATAGAGATCTATTCCGAATTTCATCCTTGTAAGTCATATGAAAAGACCACTCAATCCATTGAATATGGTTATATTGCAAAAGAGTGCATTGATTCAATAAAAAAAATGTTTTGGATGAATTGATGTCACTCCGAATGTCATCGACTACCTAGTGATCCATGAAGGTGTCCTCACAACATGGGAATGGGACAAAATATCCCCCTGCTAGCTCTACAACTTCACTTGCAAGGCATGACATCCCATCTTGTAGGGCCAGCTACGAGATTCTTGATCATCCTCAGGATGATTGAGGGATGCCTCCACCACTACCTACAAGCCAAGATGTCCCATCCTAC
Organism: Chamaecyparis obtusa; assembly: GCA_027943335.1. NCBI lineage: Eukaryota > Viridiplantae > Streptophyta > Pinopsida > Cupressales > Cupressaceae > Chamaecyparis > Chamaecyparis obtusa. Next base: position 306,583 of record BSBK01002239.1, read on the forward strand.
AATGTCATGTCCCATTCTCAAGCACAAGTTTGTTGATGATACTTAGCCTATTTTTCACAATTTTTCTTGTGAGTTAATGAGGTGGTAGAAAAAGGGAAGATAATTAAATAATTAAATTAAGTTGTCGAAAAGTGCTGAAGTTATAAAATAAATGACAACTTATATGGATTGTTCAAAAAGGTGTTTAAGTAAATAAAATGTCACTAGCCTCACGGAGCAAAAAGGTGATTAAAAAGGACTCTTTATATTTTTATAACCTTAAGGAATTTTTGTCAAAAAGTAAATCCTATAATTTTATTTCATCAAAATAAAGTTTTAGAAGGGTGGAATGTCTTTGAAAAGGGTCTTCTTTCATTTTGAAATAATTTTGCTTCTCAAGAATGAACATGCATTCTTCTTCTCTTCAAAAGGACAAAAGCCCTCTGGATTTGTAAGCTTCAAGGACAAAAACCCTTGTAGTTTTCAATGCGGTTCCATACAAGGATTGACAATGTGCTTCAAAAATCTTCGTTTCCATGTTTCAGTTTTGCGTGAGAGGTTATCAATGTTTATTTCCAATTTTTAGCGATGTCTTTGTTATTTGCTACAATTTTAGATTGATGATAGTTGAATAATATTGATGCATATTCTTAGAAGTTTGTTGGAGATATCAATCCCCTTGTAGGCCATACTGTTGTAGTTGGTCATACGAATTTTCCTTGCAATAATTTTGAAAAATTAGACCCTTGAATGCAGGCCATACATCAGTAAAAATTTCTGCTGAAGAGGAGTCGCTGTTGGGTATGATAATCTGTAAAAACATGTGCCCAAATTGACTCAAAATTTCATCATATTTTTGCATTCCCAAACCACTGTTCTTATCATATTAAAACAAGTCTCAGTGCTGTACATCAATCTCAAACTGGTTATGTAAGATTTGTTTTCTATCCCAAAAATTGTGCAGATATAATAACACTGTGTGTTAACTGCTATATTTGATAAATTAAATACATGAAATAATAAAGAAGATGACAGTGCATACTAGATACAAGAGTAAAATATGTCTTTATTCACTCATGAAATTTTTAGAGAGAAGAGGACCGAGATGGTTGGCCAAGGATTACAATTCATCCGACTACACCATACTCTGTTTCTTGACGATAACATATTTAAAGCATAGTTACAAGACTCAGACTCGCCTCAGACTCGGCAAGCTGGATTCGGGCTCGGACTCGGACTCGGCACCCAAACTATGCAAATTGAAAAACCCAAGAAATTCAAAGATTTTTAAGGATTTAAAACTTTTTTCATGCATCATTCAGTCAATTAACATCAAAGACACAATAATTGAGATAATTAGAAGCTACTTTGCACACAACCAAGTTTACATTGATTACATAAGTATAAATGAAAATTTATGAAGGAAATAAGTTAACTGTTAAACTAGTTACTAAATAACACATTAGAAATCTAAAATATAAATAGTGTCACTGTCAAAAATCTACAATATTCATGGAAAATGAAATCCATGGAGTCAAAAGTTCAAAACATATATCAAAATAAAAGCTAGAGCCTAGAAGACTAAGGCCCTATGTCTTCCTGCGTGTATGCCTAATATAGGTCATGGAAGATTCTATAGCCATCTTTTGTCCCTGTGTCTAAGGCTCAACCTCCGTGGCATCCTCATAATCATCATCATCCTCAGATCTCTCACTCTCAGCCTCAGGGTCTTCCACTGGGTCTCCTCGCGCTCTACTCTCCTCCTGTGCCATTGCTACTGCCTCTGCCTCTCGATCCACCTAATCAACCCATTCCAAGTCTTCATCACTGAAGACAGGATCATCAATCTCAGTGTTCCACTCTACTAGTGGATCAACCTCCTCTAAAATGATAGGAGATGTGTCAATGCCCAAGATCTGCCTATGACGAAGGCAAAGGTTATAATGCACAAACACAAGATCATTCATCATTTTCACTGCCAACCTATTGCGCTTCTTCGAGTGTATATGCTCGAACATACTCCAATTCCTTTCGCATCCTGAAGCACTACATGGCTGGCTCAAGATACAAACTGCAATCCTCTATAAATTTGGCACTGTATTACCAAACATCTTCCACCATGCATCTAAAACAAGAGATTTTAAAAATCAATTCTATAACTTTGACTTTATCAATGTAAAATGGTAATAGAATTAGAAATTAGAATTTAGATTTTAGAATCATAGATTTTTACCTCGCATCAGTAGTGTCTGATTTTTCTTGCATAAGTCTCCTTGTGAAGTCCTATACATTTCTATCTCACGGACTACACATGTTCCAAGTGATTCATCTAGTGACATTCTCTCTACAAGATCATAGAGCCCACTCCACACCTCAACATCGACCTTAAAACCTTGGCTGAATTGGAATGTTGGATTAAGGAAGTGGGCAGCTACATGTATAGGCCTGGGAAGTAGATTGTGCCATCGTCGATCAATGACAGCCCATATGGGACCATATTTATCCCGATTCCCTACATAAAAAATTTTAATGGCCTCTTTCACCCTATCCATGCCCTCATAAATATATCCCATTGCGGGCTTCTCTCCATCAGCAATTTGTAGAACAAGAGGCTCTATGAACTGCAATTATTGTGAAAGTAGAAAGTTAGAAACATTAAGCTTTAAGTTTTACTTTAAAAAATGAACAATGAACATAAACAAGTGTGAACAAAAATGATGCAATGAAATGGAAATGAAGACAAAAAGGAAAATTACCTCCACAATCTCCTTGGCCGGTTGCCAAAAGCCACTCTCATCAAAAATCCGATCAGCCACCTCACTCCCTGCATTGGTCTTTGCATATGATGATGCAATCATCTCCTCACTTACAAACATGCATTTCAAAGCGCCATTGGACTTAAGCAAAGATTGCAACGTAAGAATATTTGTTGTAAATCGGGTGACCCCTAGATGAGACAACTCTTTTTTATTTGTGAGCTTCCTCATAAGATTGAGGATCCAAGTATGATTATATATGAATTTACAAATATTCCTTCCTTGCTCTACATATATTTTTATCCAAATAAGTTTCACAAGATCCTCCAACATGAGGTCAATGCAATGAGCAACACAAGGGGTCCAAAACAAGTGACGGTGCCTCTCCATAAGAAGTTTACCTGCAACAACATATTTTGTTACATTATCCGTGACTATTTGCACCACATTCTCCTCACCCACCTCCTTCAACACTACCTCAATTACCTCACAAAGATACTCAGCATTTTTTGTTTTCCTTGAAGCATCAACTGATTTCAAAAACACTATGGCACTTGAGGAAAAAAAAAAGCAATTTAGTACAATCATAATTTAAAAAATTAATCACTAAATCAATAGTTTACTAATAGTAAGTAGTAGTAGTAAGTACAAGTTCTACAATTACTTGATGAGGAGACAAGAAAATTAAGCAATGTTCTATTTCTTCTATCGGTCCAATCATCAATCATGATTGTGCAACCCTTCCTCCATACCTCACGTTGCTCCTCAATTGCAACTTTTACATCAACCACCTTTCAGGACAAAATAGGACCTTTTAGCTCCTCATCATTAGGGGCTTTGAACACCGAACCACAAACAGTAACAACATCTATCACAATTTTCCAATAAGGAGACCTAAAAAAAATTAAATAAACACAATAAGCATACTATTAAGTTTTACTTTCAACTTAAAAAATTAATATAATGAATGTGGCATATTCTTGAGTCTTAAAAGAAAGAAAAATAAGACATAGAAATTAAAATAATAACAAGTACCTTGTTGTATTAAATGAAATGTTGTTGTAGAAAAACAAATCTCCAAGTGCCATTTTTGCAACCTCATGATTCTCCTTATTCCAACCCATGCTCTCAAGCGATGGTTGGGCACCCGGAGTCATGCGTGGAACAAAAATGGAATCTAGTGTGGATTTCTTCTTACGAATCCGAGGCCCAATGGTCATATTTGCACTTGTAGTACCACTACTAGATGGAGGTAATGGAGAACGAAGACTTGAAGAGCTCTCTCCACCTAAGTTTGCCATTTCTTCGTGTTGCTTCTTTTTTAGTTCTTTTTTCTCTTCATGGGCCTCTAATTGAGCTTGCATTTCACGTACAACATCATGGGTTGCTCTTTGGCATGGTTTAGCGTCATGCCTTGATATATGTGCATGATATTTCAATCTGTTAATACCTCCCCCATTAAATTTAACAAGACAATGCCAACATGTAACTACTTTTTTGAGCCCGGGATGGCATATTTCCAAGTCTTATCTCTTTCTACACGAATAGGGTCTGCATCTAGGTTAATTGAAGGCCTAGATGAACTACCCTCAGGCTGAGAAATTATGCTGCTGCTGCAATATATCATAAAAAAAAGCATCTACAATAATGAAAATCAAAGACTAGGGCTTCTTACTTTTCAAGTTTTTTCATCAACACAAAATGTACCAAATCTAAGATTTTAAAGACAAACAAATGTAAACACAATGGAAATATAAAATTTGAATGTAAAAAATTCATAAAACAACACAAAAATGTAACTCACCTCTTCAAAATTGCTCCAAAAATGAAGAAATGCAATTCAAATTTATAGAGGCCTCCTCCAAATGCTTCTTTCAGCTCCTCTCAATGTGTGAATACAAGCTACAAACTAGCACAAATAGTCAGCAATCAACATATGAGAGTCAATCGATTTGCTAATCCATTTTCTAAAACCCCTATATTCTTCTCACAAGCCTTTTTCCTCTCTTCTAAGTATTTACAAATGATGGAATGACTTTTTTAGGTCTTAGAGGAGACATATAAGAAAAAAAGAATCATTAAAAACAATTAAATTTTTTTATTTTTTGCTTTTTGTAAGTGTTGGACACAGTAGAGTTCGGAGCATAGGACTTGCCGAGTCCACCGAGTCCTAGGACTTGACGAGTCTTGTAGGACTCGGCCAAGTCAGCTTGCCATGTCAAAAAGACTCAGCAAGCTTGACTCGGCTCGGGACTCGCCGAGTCCTGTAACTATGATTTAAAGGACTCAACCATTGCCAAGAGGAATATAACTATCAACCAACCGAGGCTTATACCACCTGAGAGTGACAAATAACTTAATAAGAATAATTAATATGTTGTCTGATAACGAATATTATCAATCATAACAATTGACATTGTTTGTTGACTACATCATCCCCAAAAGAAAAAGTTGTAACATCAAGGAATATTTTGGGAAGACTAATGACAAGAGTGTAGACATTGACTTGCACTGTGCAAGCTCAAAGTTGTAGTGTACTCGAAAAATTTGATGGGGGTTAAGGGGCAACACCCCTTGTGGGGGTCTGGCACAACGCCTCCAGTGGGTTCGACGGGTAGCACCCCTCGTAGGGTCCCAAAGAACTCCATGGCATGCATCATTTTCTTGATTTAATAAGATGCCAAAAATAGTACCATTAAAGCCCACAAAATAGAGATTTTAGAGTGTTTAGCCAATGTCTGTAGCATTGTAAAGTTTGATATTTAAAGAAGAATCCTCTTCATCGTACTATGCATTTCTGCACATGGAGTATGATGTAAAAACAATGCTAAGGTTGTATGCAAGGGGATGAGGAGGTGTTGATTCCCTACGATTGCAATGTGAATTCATCGTGTGGGGTTGTGTAGGCATACAAAAGAACAAAAGGGGGGTTGTATGGAAAGAATAGAAAAATCCCTTGGCAATGATATTTACATATGAGGAAGAACCTATCATACACAATATGCAGGATACAGTTGTCGTATGGGTGCGAGGTGAAATTGTCGCACACTATTGAGGGAACATCATATGGGAGATTTTCGTCTAGGGGAAAGCTGTGCAGACTGCCCTACAGGGAAGAATGTGCCAAATGTTGAACAAGAGAGGACTATTGTATTGGTGGGTACCCAATCTGTTGTACAGTGAACAATGAAACATAAAGTTGTCGTACTAGCTTCCATACTGTGAGGGTCCCACTATTTCGTACAAGGACAACAAGGTACTGTACTGGCTAGGAGCAAAGTCTATGGTTATCACAGTAGGTAGCATAGACCATACTTGCAAATTAGTAGGTCATATGCAAGGAACAAATCGTACATGGTGAAGATCCTGTCGTACAGCTTGGAGTACAGTTTGTCTGATATGCACCGAAAACCTTGTAGTTTGTATGGGAAAATATACTAAAAACCTTTTAGTCCGTATGAAATGAAGTAGCTCAAGATGTAAGGTCTAGATTGGAGGCCATAAAGAATTCCTACACTAAACTAGTAACCCCTTTTGCTACCAATTGCCTTTGCCAACTTGTGATGCCTTGGGTGGAACTACAAAAAATACTTTTGCTAAGAATGAAAATGACAATGTGGTCAAGAGTGTAAAATAAAAATTCACCAAGAATGTGAATTAACCAATGGTATCTGTACTATCTCCATTAATTTTTGCTTTTTCTTTCCATTTTCCATCCTGCTAATTCCCTCCTTTTCCTATGAATTTTTAGTGGAATTGGTTTCCCTTGACAATTATTTATATGCTCCATATTACATTTTATGCTCTTCAAACTGCCATGCATCGTCCATAATTTTACATGCTTCCATCGATTGCTCTTCACCGAGAGTTGTACCTTCTAGAAAATTGCATGTTGATGAAAATACCTCACAGTCCTCCACGTGCTAGTGGAATATCCATTCAGGGAACTCGTCTCATCTTCAGAACAGTCTTCTAGCTTGAGAACCCCTTGGTCATTTTGTTCCATGGCTTTCCTTCCACCATCCATTCTCTCTCTGTCTTCGGACTCTGATACGGAGGATGCCAACTCCTTGCTCAGCACCTAGTTTCTTAGGTCGATTCACGTACGTCCTCCCTTTACTCTTGATCGAGAGGGTGTTCCACTTCCAATTGTTATCTTCCTTGGTAGCAATCAACCATCCCCTCCCAAGAAGTGCATCGACACCTTTTGCAATGGAATGACTATGAAGTCCAAGAGGAATTGTTGTCTCTCGATCATTACTTTTTGTACCATCAATGTTCCCAATGGCTTGATGTCATGATGGTTGGTACCTACCAAGTGGAATGTTGGTGACCAGATATTTGATTTCTCAAGGTTCTTCCGGGTGTCTTTTGGCAATATGTTTACTCTCGAGCCTCCACCAACAATGGTATTTGTAAGGTTCTTCCCTATGATTTTCATTTGAATGACAATCGACTGCTTCCCAATAGTCATCGCCAACAACATTGGGTCAAAGACTTGTTCAAATTATATGGGCACTCCTTTATTGAATGACCCATCACCTAGCAAATCTCACAAAAAAACTTTCTAGGACAATTACCTTTCACGTGGCCCTCAATTTTGCACTCACACCATAGTTCATCAATTTCTTTATTGGTTCCTTTCTTTGCCTTCAATTCTTTCATCATTCTCATCACATTTGTTGTAGGGATTGGACTATTTCCGATTCGTCAGCATTGCTTCCTTCAGTACTCTTGTCATCGCTTGTCTTCCTCTTCCCTTGGGAGGATGTTTTATTTTTACTCAATGTCTATTGCTTGATTGTAAGAGATGGTGTATAAGGGCAGAGGCACCACTCTCATCTACTTACGCAATGAAGGGATCAATCCATCATTGAACCATTGCTTCTTTAGTTTGTCACTTGATTGGTTCTCCGACTTTACCAACAACTCATTGAGCCTACAATTGTAAGCTCATACGTACTCATGTTTCCCTTGTTTGGTGTTGTAAATTTTGGTAACGAGCTCATTGTCATCTTGTAGCGATTTAAACTCAGCCTCGGATGCCTTCTTCAATGCATTCCAAGAGACTATGGACGAAGCATCAAGTTAAATAAACCAGTCAATGGCTATAACCCATATCATTGTTGGAAACGGTCTTAGCCAATAGTCTTTGTCCTCTTGACTACTTGCTATCCAGATGATCTCGCATGTCTTGCAATGCCTTGTACGATCCTTTGACCCGTTCTCCATGAACTTTGGTAGTTTCTGCAAATCCACATTTGGACTTGCCAAAGGAGACACCATCTTTCTCGCTTGCTTAATCCCTTGTATGATGGACTTGGGGGGACTGTTCCGACCACTTGTTTTGATGCTTTTGGCACTCTCAACAACACGTGCATCCTCTACATGTTTGCCTCCAACATCCCCAGCACTATAGATGCTTTCAGGCTTTGACTCATTCGTGTATTCCCTTTGTCCGAGGGTCTTTGGTTCAGATCCTCCAATTCTAGGTTCCTCTGAGATGGATAGATTCTCAATGTAGTAGAATATGTCTATTAGTTTAGGATTTCCTTCCTTGTACTCGTCATCCAACATGGTCAACAAGGTCAAGATATGTTTAGTTTGGGAGTGGTAAGTGTTTGGAGATCTATTCCCACTTACTCCACGTACAATTTGTTCCTCTCTAGATGGTTTCCTTTCCTCCTGACTACAAATTTGGCTAATTCTTTGACTTTTACTTTGTTCTCAAGAAGGGTTGTGATTTGGGAATCGTTTGGTTGGATTTTCCTCAAATGTTTCTTGTAATTTGCTTCTGCATTCTCTTTGTTCTAAATTCCTTAAAGACTGCCTGATCACTTGGTCTTTACCGCCCTATGCCTCTTCTCACCTTCATTGGGATCTAAGGGCATAAATCATGCAATACTAACCCAATTTCTTTTAAGGCAACAAAGCCAAATGTTTATTGCTATATCTGATAAATTAAATACATGACATAAGATGGATAGATTCTCAATGTAGTAGAATATGTCTATCAGTTTAGAATTTCCTTCCTTGTACTCCTCATCCAATGTGGTCAGCAAGGTCAGGATATGTTTGGTCTAGAATGTTAATGTTATTGTAGCTATGGTCGGATTCCTTTAGGCCGACATAGATAACATAAAGGTTGTGATAATATAGTTATTGTGATATAATAATTATATTGATAATATAATTATATCAATAATAAATAATTATATTGATAATGAATTATATGATATATAATTATATATTAATTATATGGGTTATAATTATATATTAATATAATTGGGCCATCTTGGAAGAGTGGTGACCCTTGGTGAAGAGGCACCACCAATAGATATAAAGGAAGAGTAAATCTTCCTTTCTTGGTCATGAAATAATACACTCAATTTGCATTATGGAGAAGCAACAGTGCTTGGGGGAGACAATCGGGTATTGTCTATGGTTGGGAGGGTAAATTAGTGCCTGTGGTTAAACGAGCACCATAGAAAAACAACATGGTATCAAAGCGGGTTCCCTACTAGCTTGTGAGGTTTCACAAATAACGAAAGTGCAGATTCTATATATCCAAACTTGTGTTAGCAGCCAAACGAATGATAGGCAACAAAGAATATGATGTCATTTCCTTGCTCATGAGAGAATGCAAGAAATTGTCTTTTCTGGGCAATTGATGAACTTGCGGAGAAAATTAAAAAATAGAGACTCGTCTTATTCTTCAACATCTCCCATTATCGTCATTTTTGAGCTTTTAGAGAGATTTTATTTGAAAGAGATTTGAAGTCATTAATATCTAATACTCTGATATTCGTAGAACATGATTACACAACATAGATATGATGACAGAATAAAAGAAACATGGCAGAGATATGGTGAAGACAAAACAACTTCATAAGGATGCATAAAACTTTAATAATTGTGTCGGCAAACATACAGTTCCAGTGTAGGTCCACGAGGTCTAATACTTTTAGTACCTGTTGGAATGGTCTATTGAAATGCTTTGTAGCGGCTACATACTCTTTGTTGAGAAGACAATTATTCAAGTTACAAAGACTATTCCAAAAATTAATATGACATGTGTAATCTCAAAAAAAAAAAAACAGTATGGTATCGATTATCGACAAAGAGAATATAATGTTAGATGTTAGATTTTATTAGGCATGATAATATAAATATTTTAAGAGTTGTTTAAATGGGTTTAGGTATATAGCAGTTACTTCAATCGTCGAAGAATGAACAATTGTTCGATGATACTATCTTTGTCTATATCAAGTGCTTACAGGTAGTATCATCGAACAATTGTTCATATCGACATATGATAGGTAGTATTGTAGTAGTGTTCTCCTAAGTGTAGCCATCAAATCCACACCTTTTGTTGTCTTGCAACCTACGTTACCCAGGGACGCGTTTCCACCCCTAAACCCAAAGTTTCGGAAACCATCCCAGTTTCGGGACTAGGGGACAGCAGGGGACGTTTCCAAGCCGTCCCCACCAAGGCTGAAAAATAGGAAACGCGTTTCGGAAACTTAGGAAACGGTCAACAAGTTTCCTATATCCGTTGACCGTTTCGAGGACACCAGGAAACGTCAAATCCATCCCCTGACCGTCCCGGAGACTTTTTGAAGTTTCCAGTGGCAATAAAATATTAAAACGAAAAAATAAGGTTATTAAATAAAAATTTTCTTGCCTGCAAGCCCCACACAAATTGGATGAAGTTAATAAAATAATAAAATAACATGTAACTTAAAAAAAATTCATATTTATTTTCATTTTGACTTTGATGTTTCAGACTTGGAGTGTTTGGACATTATATGATCATTGATAGTTGATACTTTAAAAGTTAAAAGTTTAAGTCTTTGCAGCTTAAAACTTGAGAAATGCAACCTTTGGGCATTTTGATATATGATTATGATATGAATGATGAATCTATGATGCTTTTCATTCTCTCATTTGATGCATTTGATGTCAATCCTATGTTCCTATTCTCACACTTTAGTACTTTCTATTCATAGTCTTTAGATGATGATTTGATTTGATGCTATGTTCTATGATGATTTGATGAATGAAATTTATAATTTTAAAATTTAATTATTTAAATTATGTTGCTATGACGAATGTGACAATATGTAATTTTGAAATTCATGAATCAGAATATATTTGAAAAATCAGATATATATATATATATATATAGCCATCCCCTGTTCCGGCCAAAAAAAAACGTCCTGGAAACCCGTTTCCCCGCCCCCCTGTTCCAGAAACTTGGGGTAACATAGCTTGCAACATAGTTGCGCAAACACCCCTCAACCCATTTGTTCACTATTTCCGTTTGATCGTCTATATGGGGGTGACAACTAGTGCTAGGAGTTAGTTCTGTACCAGCTGATCAGAATAACTCTTGCCAAAATGCACTGAGAAATTTGCTATCTCTATCAGTGACAATATTCTAGGTAGTCTGTGAAATCAAAACACCTCTTTAAAGAATAAATCTGCAACCTGTGACACTTTATACTCTAATGATATCACAAAGAAATGAGCAAACTTCGCTAACCGATCAACCATTGCAAAGATGCAATCCCTACCTTGTACTTTTGGTAACCTAGTAATAAAGTGGATGGCGATACTCTCCCATTTTTGTTCTAGAATAGGTAGTCACTGCGATATTCCAAGAGGAAAAGTGTGTTCTGCCTTATTCTGTTGGCAGGTCATGCATTCACATACATTCCAAGCTTTGTCCCCAAAAAAATTAAGATCCATTCATCGAGAAAATTTCTCAATGATAGATTCTCCCTCTCCATGGAAATAAAGAAAACTGCAACACTTTTTGATCTATTTTCTTCCCTAGAAACTGCAATAAGCATATCTTTGTTTGGCTCAATAAGAGGAATTTTGAAGGGGAGAGGAGACATCTGATTCATAGACGTCCTCCAAAACCTCAATCACTTCTCCTTCAATAAAGATACTTTATGTTCTGTCTTTAACCATGAATGGAATGTAGATTAATTTATGTTGCTATAATTATCAAATCAATTATACTAAGCTTCTCACGATTTTGAGAAACAACTGTATTCCTCAACAATAAAAAAAAATTATATAATATAGATTGGTAATTATAAGTAATTGTTGGAATTCTTTAAATTCACCAAAGATAGGTTAGCTTCAGCTGTTCTTAAGTTCCAATTAATTTTATACCAGACAGATATTAATCCTGTTACAAAAAGGAAAGAAAAGTAAATATTAATAAAGTTCTAGTTTCAAGGACTACACAGTATACAATGGAGCCAAAAATATTTTTGTCTTTTACATAAAATCAGTAATTACCTTCAAGAGCTGAGAATGACCTCTCAGATCCCAATAGGTTCAATGCAACTGGCTGGTCTTGTCCAAAAGCTTCCCCAGACGCAATCTGTAAAGTAAACCATAATATCATATTTGTAATAACTAATATGTAAAATAACATGGAGATACAATTTGAAGCCAATGGAATTTTATAAGAGAAAGAAGATGTACGTATCTATTTTGAAGCTTAAAACTACTTTAATCATTAGTCTTAACTTGCCAGAAATTCATATTGGAGGAGGAGGGGATTGCGGTTTCTAAACCTGAGCAGAAACAAAAATTGAGAAGGAAGATGATGACCAGCCAGATATGATTTTCAAAACAGAATAGAGTTCTGTTTTTATAAAAGTTAATTACTTTTATTAAGTATAACTGTGAATATAAAAACCCTAAAGGCTAACATACATGACACATTATAACATTAAGTTTCCAAATAGAGGCTAGAATTGATCAATATGACATACACAAAGCAAAAGAAAATCTGTTTAGAGACAGCATAAACAAGACAACAATAAAAGATATGATAATTCCAGAAAGTACAGAGAAGAAGAAGAGTAAAGCAGGAAGCACAAAGATGAAGAATAAAACGACCTAAATTTGGTTGATGCAAAGGAAAGGTGGAGATCCTTTTTCTTATTGGGCCAAGGTGCAGGCAACCTTCCAAGTTCCAAAACCATTCAGCATAAACTTCATCCTGGCTGTTTAAAAGAAAAATGTTCTATCGATTAGCAAGCCCAGCCACTTCATGAAACAGAAAATTCTTGGGAGTGGCCTGTCCCTTGGAATTTTCAATCCCCACAACTACTGGTTGACTATGGCTTTGTCCCTTCTGATCCTTCAGAGTGTAGAATCCTCTCAATAACCTCAGCTTGGTTTAAGACACTTAGATAGTAATGTCTCATCATAGCTAAGCCTTCTTCCTATTTCTGGAGGAACAAGATAGTGGCTAATTAGTTTTCTTTGATTCCTTGTAGGCTCTACAGTTCTTAGCATTTTCTTGTTTAAGATCAACAATCCTGTTATTAAAATTAACTGATTTCATCATCCCATTCATTATGCCATTCATATTGGAAAGAGCAGGGTGAACAGTTTTTTGAGAGAACGGCTGATTAGGTGGCTTATTCACAAATGTTAAGAATACCAATCAACAAGATCCACAAAAAACTACATATGGAACCTGTAACACCACAACCAGGGTACCGAAAATGAGATTAAATATTTTCTTTCTACTAAACAATTAAAAATTAAAAACAGATTACTATCCTAACACTTAAATCTAGAGGTAAATCTTCCAGCTTAATCCTCAGCCTTTTGTTACTTGGTTCACCAAGTAATCAACTTCTAATTCATTTACCCTTTTTGAGGCAAACAAGGATTATCTGGACCCACTTACAAACACAGTGCCTTCTTGATTCCTATGGCTGGGATTCGCCTCATCTTTATGTCATAATTTCTAGACCTAAAAAGATCATCAATTCGTCCAAAACCTGTTTCAGTTCCAAAAGTCATAAGTCAATAGTCTACAACGTGGACACGCCACTCAGACAGCTACTCCAATGATTCAACAATTAAGAATTAAAATATTGAACTTGGGTTTAACTGAATCCAAAAAAAGATTTGGGATGTGTTATCCTCATTTTTTAACTTGAAAATTTTCAAAATTTCGCATTCATTGAATGACATGCATTTTTGAGGTGCCCCCAATATTGATATCCACCCCAAAAGTGTTGTTTTATTTAATATTTGTCACTTTGCACTTTTAATTTAACTTTAACGCTCATATAGTCAACTATTAAATAAATTAAGTATTTAATTCAACTTTATAAGTTAATGCTATTTAAATTAAATGCACTGTACCACATTGAAACCCGAAATATCAACATCCAATGCATCCACCGACATTCCCAAAATAGAAACACTGTCAAGAGACCAAGTTGGTGTCCAACCTAACACTTACTAAAACTAGTATGGGAAAACTGTCCAAAACCACTCTAGAAAAGGGCATTATGCAAATATCTGTTGCTCGAGCTCAATAATACACCTGCCATCACCAAAAGTTGGATCAAACTGTCATCATTGGTCTCCTAACCCTAACTCATTATCATGTGGGGACTTGCTGAATAAGCTAATGGTCCACCATGCTGAAGTGCTGAAGTGCTTAGGAAGGAGATATTACAACTTTCCCTTCCCAAAATTGCTTTTCCCCAAGCAATTCCAACTCTAGATGCTACAAGATATGCTCATTTTCCTACTTTGCATCCTCCACCGGCAAGTTGTTTCATTTAACCAAGTACTCTTTTAGGATCCTCTACTACAAAGTACATCTTTATAGTCTATAATGGCCTCTGGAACCAAGATTATTTCCCCTCCTCATCCAGTGGTGGCAACTCTAATGAGGGAACCACATTATTCTTGAGTGCCTTTTTCAAACTAAACACATGTAAGACATTATGCACCTTGTTGCTAGCCAATAATTCTAGTTCATAGGTCACTTCCCCAATCTTCTTGGAGACTCTGAAAGAACTATAGAACTGGGGCTTAAGCCTCTCTAACCCATTATTCTTGAGATTGGATTGTCTAAATAGTTGAGCTTCAAGTAAACCATGTCACCCACCTGGGAATTGTACTTTGTACGATGCTGATCAACATATAACTTATGTTGATTATATACTTGTTGCAAATTTTCCTTCAATGAGTTCATAATATCCCAATTTTCCTGCAACAAATCTCTTGCCTTAGGCATTGAACTATCCCCAAAGGCCATATCAACAAGGTTATGTGCTTTATACCCATACAATGCCATAAATGGTAACATCCTAATTGACATATGACAGGGAGAATTATAACAATGCTCTCCAAGGTGCAACCACTTCACCCATGCTCTTTGTTGTCTTGAAATGTAATTCTTGAGGTATCCTTCTACCCATTTGTTGACTATCTCTACCCGTCCATCTGTCTGTGGGTAGTAACTCATGCGGGAGTGACGTATATCCCACTCAACCTGAAAAGTTCCTTAAAAAAAGGGTTAGAAAATTGCTATTTATATCACTAACTATATCCCTGGGCATCCCACGAAGTCTGAAAATCTCCCTAAAGAACAAATCAGCTACCTATGTTACAGTGTGTTGCAGAAATCATGTTGCAGTGTGTGTTGCAAAAATCACAAAACAATGCACAAACTTAGTCAACCTATCCACCACAACATATATGTAGTCCTTTCCCTATACCTTGGGTAGCCTAGTGATGAAATCCATGGAGATGCATACCCATTTTTTATTAGGAATGGGCAAGGGCTGATGAAAACTAGCTAGATCAATGTGCTCATTTTTGTTCTATTGGCATGTGGGGCACTATTTGACACACTTAGGACTTTATTTTTAAGTCCTTTCAATGCAAACAACTCTCGGATCTGCCCATAAGTCTTAAAGAACCTAGGTGACCAGCCATAGGTGTATCATGTAAAGTTTTCAATATCTTCACCTTAAGCTATGAATTAGGCACCAAATAAATCCTCTATTTGTAGAAAATCAGATCATTACTCACTGTGAACTTGTCATCAAGAATAGCATCCTCTATAATTCCTATTGCCCAAGGATCCTTCACATATTCTGCTGAAATCATCTCTCTACAATGAGCAATGATCTCAACCAATGAGCACAAATGAGACATCCCGGAAAATGCATCAACAACTACATTCTACTTTCCTTAACATATACAATATCAAAATCATAGGCTTCTAGTCTAGTCAACCCACTTTTGCTACCTATCATTGAGATCTTACAATTCATAAAAAAATTGATACTGTTGTGATCCATTTTGACGATGAACTTGCCCCCTACCAAATATGGTTTGAATTTGGCCAATGCATGCATTATGGCTCTCAGCCAAATATAGAGTAGCTCTTCTCCACACCTCTCTACCTATTTCTCTCAAAAGCTATGGGATGCTTTTCCCACTTCAATACAACATCAATCCCCTCCCTTGAAGCATCTCACACAAACTCAAAAGGTTTGGAGAAATCGGGAATTGCCAACCCTAGGCATGTAGACATCACTTGTTTGAAGTGATCAAAACACTTGTGTTCCATCAAACCATTCGAAAGCTCCCTTCTTTGTCAAATTTGTAAGTGGGGTTGCAGTTTGTGAGAATCCCTTAATGAATCTCATGTAGAACCCACATAAACCAAAGAATCCCTTAAGCTGTGAGAGATTCGTGGGTGTAGGCCACTCAACAATAGCCTTGATCTTTTCAGGATCAACTCTCACCCCCTTTGAACTGATAATGTGACCAAGGTAGAGAAGTTATGTCATACCAAAATCACACACTCCTTAGCATAGGACTCACTCTCCAAAATGCTCAATACCTCCTCAAGATGTCTCATGCGTTTGTCTCAAATTTTACTAAAAATCTGGATATCATCAAAAAAATATTAATATGAACTTCCTTAACTGCTTCTCGAATTCTTGATTCATACAAGATTGGAAGGTGGCTAGTGCATTAGTCAAACGGAAAGGCATCACCAAAAACTCAGTATGACTGAAATGATCCCAGAAAGTTGTCTTTTCTATATCCTCCTTCCTCATTCTGATCTAATGGTAACTTGACCTCAAATCAATCTTTGAAAAGTGACAAGCGCCATGAAACTCATCAATCCTAGGAATAGGATACCTAATTTTTATTGTCTTTTTGTTTATAGCCCTGTAATTAGTGCACATCTGCATTGTACCATCCGTCTTTGCCAAAACTACTGCTGAAGTAAAAGGGATCTTGCTGGGTCTGATGTGCCCCGTCTCCAGTAATTCCCTGATGGCTTTTTCTATCTCATCCTTATGCCTCTTTGGATGCTTGTATGGTGTAGTGATTACAGGTTGACAGAGTTCCCCCTTCTGTTTGCACTTGTGACAGTCCATTTTCATAGATACTAGTACTCAGAAATTGTATAGCAGGCTGGTAGCTGAAAATTCCTTGGTTCTTGTCAGTGCTAAGTGTTCGTGGATGCTTGCCAAAGCCATCATTGCAGCTGGGTGACAATCAATTTGGAAGGATTGATGAATTCTGGAAGATTGTTGAAGACATATCCCTTGCAATTCATTACAGAAGAGCACAGACCTCTTCCTATTTGCTGTTTAAAGGTATTTCATATTACTTCTCTTATGTTCATCCATCCTATGTATTTAAATCTTTGTCGATCCTGGTACCAATATAGATTCAGGTTTGGATTCAGATTCCCAGATACAGGTTCGGATTCAGCAAAATTCAAAAAATTGGGCGGGTTCTGGTACTGCGGATATATATATATATGTGTATGTATGTATGTATGTATGTATGTATGTGTATGTATATGTATATGTATATGTATAGTATGTATGTATGTATGTTCATAGATTCATATATGTAACATATTCAATGTTCATTCATCATTGGTTCAAAACTTCAAACATATAATTGGTTCATTCATTCAAATATATATATATATATAAGTATGTATGTATATTCATGGATTTATACATGTGACATGTTCAATGTTCATTCATCATTGGTTCATGTATATTCATAGAAAAATGCTACAGCTGTAGAACAAAGCAAAAATGGTGAAAAATGCTTGAGAGATGAATGAATGACCATCAAATGACCAAATGTATGCTTAATGGTCGAAATTAGACGCTTTTTAGATTTTTTTTTAAAATGGCATGTGGGGCCCGTTTTTGGGCACCCACAGCCTTGGGTGCCCATGGATTCTGCTTGGATTCCAGCAGGATTCCGGACAGGATGCCTGCCCAGAATCCGGGTGGAATCCGAAAGGAATCATGATCCGGACCTAAATGCAAGGATCCGGTAACTTAGATTGAAATTACTTGTATGTGAAATTGCTCCAAGGAAAGTTGTAAAAGTAGAATATGCATATTGGAAAACTTCATATCAGAAATTAAATGATAGAGAACATCATTTGCAAGCACATGTTATTTGGCAAGAACATTAAAAAAAAAACATTAGGGGTGGTTGTTACAATATGATAAACAATTTGGCTATGTTCCATAAGCTTTCTATGGAAAACAAGGTGTAGGGCAATGTTTAAGGACGTTTTCTCAGTTCTCCTATCATCCTAGGAAAATTGAATACTTTTAGGGAGGAGATGGATATACAAGTAATACTTTAGGATAAATGGATCCATAAGGATATTGTTCATCTACCACTGATTATAAGGTCTGGGGGCTTCCTTTCCTTAGCATATGGAGAGATACTTTTCTAGTAACCGTATTGTTGCAAGATATTTTATTATGATAAAACTAGTGTACATTTGTAACTTATTAAAATAATACAAGCTGCATTTCTGTCCAACTCCAGTCACCTGAAATATTAAACTATAAACCTTATTCACTTTTTGTAGTCTCTATTGACATATGTGGATGAGTGGCATTGGAAAATACAGTCAGTTAAAAGCTGGAATATGCTCATTATGTTCATCGGAGTTAAATGCTTATGTAGCATATAGAATGTGTATGCTTTCCGTCTTTGGAGATCAAGTTGTTCTTTAAGCCATTTATGGCCACGGAGATCTTTTTTCTTATAATGTTATTTGTTATTCATGATAGCCTATTACGAGAAAGATATATATAAGATGTAAATTGTATTTTAAATAATGGATCTATATCCCAGCTCAATCTCTTCTTGAACTGATAAATGCAAGAAATAATAACAAATGTTTGGGATCAGAAATAGTACTTTGAATAGAAGATGATTTGATATCATTCCTGCAGCTCCTGATACTGCAACTTTTATCAGCTTCTTCCATGTCTTTGGTTTTTCTCCCTATAACAGGAAAATAATAGAAAAATTAGAATTCAGATAACCATCATTCACACATTTACCTACTCATTCTCTCTCAATAAATTTTCTAGACATACATTTTCTATTTATATGTATAACTCCTCCTTTAAAATATCATGGTATAAGATTATATCCAAAAATTAAAATAAGAGTGCTAATAAAAAATATAAGAATTGATTGAAGTCTACCCTTTCTTACATTCTCCTCACCTCATTTAACTTCTTCACTGAAGTTCACTAATTAACTGCACAAATTCTAGAATAGAATTTCCAAAATTGTTTATATTCACCATGGTCAATCTTAGTATCAAGTCACCACAAACGAAACAATTCTCTTTACATGCATCGGATGCAACCATTTGGACAAACTTCAAAGCTAATACTGAAAATTCCATGTAGACCAATGACAATGCATGAGTTATTACATTCAATTTAATGAGTGTTATAATGAGAAAAGAATCCAATACGACTGCTAAGTGGTTGTATAAGTTTCATTCAGAAAAGTTAGTCCCTATGCCCACCATATCCATGGATATACTGAATAATGAATTTTCCAATAATCCTTAAAGTTTGTAGAGAAGAGAGGGGGATGTTAAGAAACTTGAGGTTTTCCACCCCCAAAGCCTACTTTCAGATTGGAAAAGGTTTTGGTGTATGCAATGCCTTATAAGTGTATATTGTCTAAAAATTACTATCAATGTGGGATAATCACAAACCCAAGCAATAAGAGTTTCCACAGTGCAATTATTGAGATATTTTATTTTGTGAAGTTCTTAACTTTGTGTAGTATTTTCATGCTTGAGCCATACTTTCATGATGTATTACACGTGAGTAATCATTTCTTCTGTTACCTTTCTCGCATGTTGATAACTGCAGCTAGGATTTGGTTGCAGGTTGCATAGGATGCAGATCCTGGGCCCTGTTTCATATGGAAAAAAATTGAGATCTTATTGTAGCAAACTCTTATAACTTTTCCTAGTAGTTTATTTGATATCAAAGCTTTTAACATCAGTGAGAAAGTGGCTGGATTTCTACGAGTCTAGAAAAGGTCTGCAATAGATCACGTCAATCTCTAGTCTGCAAGAATACCTTGGTATCATTTAGAGGAATTGCTTGGCTTCTTTAGGACAGGAGATTTTTTGCGCAACATCTGATTCTAGTGGGTTCTAAAAGGTACTATTTTCTCTCATGCAGAATACATGTAAGTCTAGAAGATAAAAATTTCCATCTCTCCCCTTGGATGCTTTTGGAAAGGGATCTGCATAAAATGAATCTGAAACTTACCAAGCTGCTCATTTGGAGACCTTGATCTCCTTTTGAAGGTCCATTTTTTCAGTTTTATTTTCTCAGATATTTTCTTGGTGTCTTGTGGTAGTCATACGGGGTGGGTTCCAATGAAATCTTGTCAATCTCCTTGGTTAACTCTTATGGATTCCCAATGTAAAATATGTGTCCTTTGAAAATAGAGAATCAATAACTAACATTAGCTAATAGTATACAGGATTTTTTCAAATAGTTCTTTGGAATGCAAGCTTTTAAAATGTTTTTATGATGAATGTGTAGTCAAATCTAATCTGATCCTAACAGGGATCAAAAATATGGTAATAGAAGAAAAGATACTTGCAATCAAATATATATCACAATTCATAACAAGCTCATTACACTCCTGTAGAATAAGATAACAAATACTACAAATGTTATCAATTATAAGAGGTGAATAAGAAGCATTGCACCAGATAAAGAAGCTAATGCAAAGAGTAGCCAAAGAAATAAGATGAGTGTGGCTCTTTTACTGACCTTATAAATGCTTATAAGATATCCTTGTTGTACTATTTTATGCAACTCAAGAAGCCCAGATGTTTAAGCTGGACTGAAAGTGTTGAGAATGAAACATTTGATTTCTAAGCCTGTATACAGGGACGTAGTTCCTATGAGGAACTTGTCTCTTATGAAAAGGATAATGCAATTGCAAACATGAAAATAAAATAAATCCAGAAGAGTAAGAAGAACTTCCAGAAAATTAATTACGAAAATTCTATTAATGAGGAAAACCCATACTGTGAAATGAATGAAGGATGGTGATTTAAATATTAAAGGAAGCCACTAAGTACAACTTCCTTCTTCTAGAGAGGGAATGTGCTTATACTCAAGCAGCAATTACATTTAGCCAGATAACTGAATAAGTAATGATTACATTCTCTCACAATAAAGTGAAAGAAATTAAGGTTCGAACACATAGTTGTTACCGTAATAAAATCCCCACTCTAATGCTTTAGAATTTAGAAAAATGTTCTTTATTTGGCTACATAAGTATTGATGACATATTAGAACACCATAACACAAAAACACCCACAATGGGCACAACAATAAAGTCTTATCTTCATTGCCTTGGATTTTGATGAGATGTAAGGTCTCCCTCTTCATTTGGATTTAGATTTTGATATATGGTTGAATATTATGATACCCTTCAAATCCAACAACCACCATAATGATTTGTTAATTGCATCAACAGGCAGGCTACATGTAAGATATATGTGTGGAATCCTAACCTCTTCTATTGGCATAGAGCACTTTAAAAGCATCCAGCTCTTATTGGGCCACTATGCATTTCAGATTTTAATTAGAAAGCAGGGTGCATGCAAATGAAATATTTAGTGATGTATTTTGAGTGTACAATTGGTCTTCCATGATTTTCATTTTCTTAATTTTGGTTTTTTTTTCCCTGTTTTTTGCTATAATATGACACCCTCCATACAGATTTGAAAAGGTAACAATAATTTTAAAAATTGATAAGGCAAGAGAGTTTATTCCAGAAATGAGGCATGGACACTTGGATCTATAACTTAACAGAGAGTGTCAAATTGAATCTTACCTTGGTGTGCCAAAAACTAGGAAATTTTATGATAGGGGAAGAATGATGATGAATGTGATGCCCCAATCAAAAATCTATAGAGGTAGAATATAATGACAGGTTGACCTGAAGTTGAGTCTAGAGAGTGGAAAATTATGGACCAAAAGAATTAAAAAGACTGCAATGAACTGCCGCTTGAAGGGTACAGCTGAGTTTGGGGTTCAAAATGTCACACTCAATTGTAAAATCAAACAAGAATAGACTTAGATATGGATGAGAGGATGAAGTTAATTGTACTTACAAATAATTAAATAAAAAACTTGAGTTAAAGCCAAGAGGCTAAGAACAGATAACTATAGAGATGGTAGGAAGTAATAGGCTGGAACAATGATAGTAGACTTAAGGTGGAGCCAAGAGGCTAAGGTTATGAGAACTGAGAAATACAAGAGATGAAACATAACTTAAATGCAAATTAGAAAGTGGCTGTGCTATCGTTAAACAGTGGCTAAGATTCCATTAAGTACGCTATGCATATAAAAGTATGCAAAACTGGGTTAAATGTCATCTACAACAATATGTAGGAATGTAAAAAAATAAGAGAAACTTTGAATGCAAGTAAATATGAAAGCTAGCCTAAGCAAGTGTGCAAATTTAAAGTGAGATCATGCACTTTTAGTCTAACATAAATTAGTTTACAATCTTAACTAAATTCATTAGATAACAAATGAAATATGTAACTTAAGCCTAATATTTTCTCAAAATTTAGCATTAGTAGATTTTCGAACATCAGTAGCTTACTGAATTCTAGATCAATCAGAGATCCCTGGTAGAATTGATTTTTTGGCTAACATATTTAATGTTAGTGACTTTTGGAATATAGTCAGTTAGTAATGCATTTTTTTCCTCAAACTAGTAGGGTACTCATAGTAATATTTCCATATCTTTATATTTGGAAACTACAATGGCTAATAGTTGTGAAGTGCCCCAGCTTATGACATTGTCAAGGAAGTTGAGCTTTTGTTGCATTTATGAGTTCCAAAACCAATTCATCACTAAGGTATGCCAAGGTCTGTCATATTTAATGTCAATTTCTAGGTCTACATGGCACTTCCCATTGGTGTCAGACTCCTAGTTTATTTGTCAAACAAGAATCAGAGCATTGTATTTTTCAGCCAGCCAACATTTTGTAACTATATCCAATATAATTGCAGATTCTTGAGATGTCCCTTAATGTGGCTAAGGTGTACCATATCCTGATTTGTTGATAAATGGGGTTTAAACTACTTATGTAAAAACTTGTTCATTTAATATCCAAATCTGAAATACTAATTAAAGTATCATATGATTAACCATGGAATTAATGTGAGGAAATTTAAATAAAGATACATATAATAAGCACATAACACCACAATTTGTCCGGAAAACCCTTTTCGAGAAAAAAACTCAACAACCAAAAAGAGACAAATTTATATTGATACATTAACAACTATTTATTAGCATCCAGCTTCCTTCAATCAAACAACATTCCAGCAGCATTGCTTCACCTACAAAAGTCTAAAGACTCATAAAACAACTATCTAGTGTATCCACTTTATAGAAAACAAAAGGTAGGAAGCCATAAATAGATTACCAAAACCAAAACAACAAAACCCATGGTATAACAAGAACCCAATGCTTCTATGAATACCAACCATAAGCAACAACATTTTTGACCCATATGAAGAGTGGACACACATTTCCAATTATGCCACTCCAAGATGCAATGCCCAACTAATGTGGACCTCATTTGACGTGCAAAAATGCTCCACTCTATCTCCTAGTGCCTAAAATTAAGAAAGTGATGTATATGGAGTCGAATCAATTTTGTAACCACTATTGTCATATGTAACCTTCCCTCTTAATGTAATTAAAACTAATATACAAGTCAACCAACTATTGATAAATAATTCGTCCAATTATTCCCAAGGTGTTGGAATCACATGAAGTACATAGAATTTGCAAGGTTAATATTACCTTAATTCTAACATTCGCCCATTCGATATTATATATTGCAATGATATATAATAGGAAACATAAATTAAGTCACATATGCAAGGCCCATGGCCTCTCTACACTAAGAGAACTTATCCATTCTCAATGGTTTCATAGTGAATCTACACATATCTTTCAAGTCAAACTTCTAACCATGACCTTACCACTTTCCACCATCTTGCAAATAAAATGATACTACACATCAGTAGTTTTATATAAGCATGATACATGGGACTTGGCTAAATGAATAGCATTCTAAATGTCATATCTAATTTGAACCACCCATTGCCTTCGGGTGTGTAGTGTCGCAGTTAAAAAAAAATTGTAATTGAAGTGAAGCGGCCACCAAGGTTCAAACCCCTGCTGGCCCACTATGCTCACAGGCCTTATGCCTTCGTTGGGCCGTTGAGCTCGCAGGTTTGAACAAGTGAAGTGTGGGGATGAGGTCCCTCATTTGTGCCTTCACCAATTCATAGCTCCGCGTCAAAATCATTTCACGTGGAGTCAAAGGGTGTGTCATGTCAGCATCACCGGTCACATTAAAAAGTTTTCCAAGCATTAAAATAAAAATAAAATTGAACCTCCCTGTAATCAAAACCAGCTCCTGAACACAATCTTTGTAAGTAAACGTCCTCTTTACAAGCATATGTAGCTGCAATATAATCTACTTTGGTGGTGACAAAAAAATCATGAGTTGCCTCTTAAACATCCATCTAATAGCACTACCAAATAGAGAAAACACAACCACTAGTGGAGCTCCAACTATCCAGATTACCCACTCAATATGTATCAACAAAGCCATGTATGTCCAACATCTTGCCCACATCATTAGAACCATGATAATATAAGATGTCAAAATTTCTTCACTTGTAACTAAACACCATTTTAACACGATCGATGCTCTCTACCAAGGGTAAATATACACTTCCTAACAACACTCCTTATTTAGACAACATCTAGTTGAGTAACTATTGCATACATTTGGCTACTAATAACACTAGCAAAAGGCGTATAATACATATCCTCAAAATCATTTTCCAACTTAGGACACATCCAACAAAAATAGAGCCTATAGGAAAAAGAATATTCACTAATTTACAATATGCATAGAAAACCACCAAAACATAGTGTCAATGATGGCTCCCAAAATCACTATCCACACATCTAGAGGGATCAATCAAATTAAAGGCTAGGGGAATGTCGTTCTTCAAGACTAGATAGATCAACTCATCAACAAAGAGTGAGTGATGAAAGGCCAATTGTTGAGAGTGGATATTCTCTCTTCCACTTCAAGCTCAGCTAGACCAAAGAGGTTATTTCTAGGGGTATCCTTAGCAAGATCAAGCATAATTGAAAATAGATAAATTGCTAACATGGTACAAGTTTCAAGTGTATGCCTGTCCCAAAATTTGTCAATAGACCGAGGACTAACCTATTGCACATATAACCTCTATTAAGCTAATAAGGACATAAATGCATAACTGCAAGATGTAGGTATGTAGGTATGTAGGACATGAATCTAAGGATCACTTAAAATATTTCCCTAGATAAATCATTGAATCATGAAATGCATACAAGCTTTCTTACTCCTAAACTATTGGTCAAAGATATTTTTATTTGAGATTATAGAGGGTCATATGTTGCCATGAACACCTTAAGTATGGGTTACAGAGTCACGATCAACCAAGAAGTACAACTCGTCAAAATAATAGCAAAGATATGATATCAAAAAACTAGATATGCTTAATAATCCCTCTCCAAAGATCAAGAATTCATCCACGATAAGGAAGGGAATATGACAAACAAATCTACGATAAACTAAAGTGCTCTAACACTTATCAAATTCTCATTAAGATCATACTAGAAAATGTAGAAAGAGAAAACCCTAGGCTAGAATGCTATCAAAATTTGTAACAAGTTTCCCTTAAAATATACAATGGCCAAGGAGACATTCAGTTGCAAGAATCAACTACAAACTAGCTACCTCTCTAAAGATTCACAAGCTACTATATTACTCCATAGGCAACTAGACTTGGAAGAGTTGAAACCCTAGACTTCACTCAATGGCTATAGCTGCATGTATATGGGAAATGGCCGACTGTTGTTCAATCAAATGAACTCATATTTATAGCATTTTGTCCAGTCATTGAATCCTTGCAAAACAAAGAGAAAACATCCATAGAGGCACAACGAGAAAAGATCCAACTATTCAAGTGAATCATTACAATACTCAACCTATAGTTGGTATTAATCTAATCCATAACTCATGGCTACAATATTGTTATACATACCAGCCTCCTTAAAAGAAGTAAGGTGAAATGAAAACACCTCCAATTCACATGACAAAGAAAAGCATATCTAACTATACAACTATCCTTCTAACTTACACAAAGAACAAATTCTTTCTACATGTCAAAATGAAAAGTATCTAATGCAGACATACTTGCATGTTGAGTTGCAACATACTGGTCCTCAGACATACATATGCCTCACTACTCATCCAGATCCATATTCCACACAAAGGACTCGACCTCTAGCGAGACACAAGCACCCTGAAGAGTTGGACACACCATATATCAAAGTGAAACACTTCATAGTCATTAATACGTCCATCAAGCTCTCAGTCATTAGGCCTCCAACATGCATCATCGTCACGTGTAACCATATGCATGATTCAAACCACAGCCCAAACCATTGAGACAAAAGTAAACAATGCAAGACACTACAATAAAGAACTAAGTTCTTGAATTTGTATCTCTCTTTCAAGCTCACCATGGCAACACATCAAACAGGACACTAGTTTCTTGTTCGTTTCTTATATCGCATGCATGCACACACAACATAATCAATTTCATGAATTGATTCATTTGGCTGCATAATTGTGTACGCACATCCCTCGTTGTCCACTAACCTCAACCTCAAGTGGGTCATCATGCATATCATTAATATCATCTTCAATGGCCAAAATGTCTCATGTAATGAACAAAGGAAGCTAGTCAATGATTCAATTTGGATTTGAGTTGCTAAAAACAAGGAGAGATCTGGCTAGGTCCATCCATACCTGAAAACTAGAAGATCCAAGTCACTAATGATAACAAGGCAAATATTTTTACTTAAGAAGTGCCAAGAAAAGCCTTGGGCCAATATACTACAGCTAAGACATAATGAAACGTTTCTGCATAAAAGGATTTCGTATATGAAGTTAGGGAAAAACTTCTACACCTCCTAGAAGGTGCCTAAGCAATGCCAAGTGTATTTGCATAGGGTACCAATGGACTATGGAAAAGAATCAGAACGATTAGGGTCAGTGCTTTTCCTATTCAAGAGCATGAGTGATAGTTGAGTTTTCAAAGAGCTGATCTTGAAGACTGCAAGTACCATCTCCTATTATGAAAAAATAGCCGTACCAGTACCAGTACCAGTACCAGTCTCCGGAGTCTCCAAGTACCCCCTGTCTCCATGTAACCTTGATGTTAAAAAGAAAGTTGAACAAGCAAAACAAAATAACTCTTTTAAAACTACAATTTAAGCTTGGCTTCTCTATAAATGGAGCTGTTCTGATCACAGTAGCAAAGGGGAATCATGAGAAGTCTAATTCACTGAAAATTGTCAAGGGTCTCTATTAATTTCACAGAAAAGCAAGATATAAGGAATCTGTTAAATCCAGTTTACTTTTCGTAATGTGGCTACAGTTGGAGATGGCTCAGATAAGGCCTCTCTAATTTGTGGGCTTTGCGAAATGGACATCCTGAGCAAAGAACAGGGTTCGATTGAACCGAATCCACCATCAATTTCACAATAAATGGCTTCTCAACCAAAAATCATATTTTGAAATTCATTAATTTGCCATCGAATAATGACTGCAACAAACACAGTATATACCTATGTAATAATCGTAGAATGATTGCGTATAATTATCATTTAAGCAATACAATCTTTAAATCACAACTGCATAGCAATAACAAGATTTTCAAGCTAAAAAGTGAAGAAAAGAATTAACAAAAACTACCTCTTTTAAGTCATAGGTGAGACAGAAAACGCCAAAGCACTCTTTCTTGTTTCCTTCCGAAGTAATGGTGATATCAGGCGCAGGTGTTGGCGTCTCAGTTTGACTGGAACACACATAATTCTATTTAAATAACTTATAATACACGAAATTTACTATCAACCTCACTTTTAAACCATAAATTCTCGCCATAGAATTTTCCTCACAGTGGCTGAGCACACAGTTCCCGTTTAAATAATCCTACTATATGAATCACTCATAATTCTACTTTTAATCCATAAATTGCTTGCATACACTTCACCTGGGAGCGACTGAACACGAAATTTTAGCGAGGCGGAAATCTTTCTTCGCATTCGATCTTCTGAAGTTAAATTTTACTGACTTTTTAGGCAGGAAAGAAGACGAATAAATCTCCTTCCTTTGCAGAAGAGGTCGAGATAAAGAAATGTCTGCTGCCGCCATTTTTGCTCTGATCAATTCGGCAGCTTCGATTTCAAAAAATATGGTACATTAAATATGCTCTGTGATTAAGTAAAGAGTTCTTCTGGAGTTGTGTGGTTGTCCATCCAATTGAACTTTGACTGGGTGGGATTATACGGGCTGCTTCTGTGGAGTTCATGACTGAATGTTATCCAAAGGAAATCTTGTGTTGTTCGAGTGTCCAGCGTGTCATCATCTTGTTACCAACTATTCTTAAACCCCAAACAATTGACGAGGTTGATTGAAACACTTTCACTTTAAACCCGATAATGCACTTACGACACAATGTTGTGTTGCGAAACATATATGACCTGTACTTGTTAGCATAAAACTCCAAGAAATTAAAGATCATCCCGACAAAACTAGCTTAACTCAGGGAGAATATATCAAAACCAAAACATAACATGGCGTACCTTGTCCCTTCTTTGTTGATAGCATTTTATTGTGCAAAATATTTAGGGTTGGACAATGATGTTTAAGATTGTTAAAATTGTTGGTTTTGGGTTATTGTTTTCTTGAGTTGAATTTGAGGTCATGTGTTTGAAACATGTAATCTTGTATTTTATTTGTAAATTGATATTAGGTAAAGATGGGTGAAAAATAGTGAAAAGGTCATTTAGAGAGGTTATAAAAGGTTCATTTTATCGAAGAGACAAGTTTCGAGTTGTTGGGATTACCTACCAATTTATCTTGGTTATATATTCCAATGACTTGAAGCTTAACTCTGGATGAGACAAATTCTTTATGTATATATAGAATCTAAATTGGCATAGAAAATATTGTGGATAAATGTTGCAGCCTACATAATCAATCATTGCATTCATTAAACAATATGGACAAGGTTGGTATTGATGTCAAAGGTGTTGGTAAGTTTTGTCATTGATGTCAAGATATTTGGAAGGGTACAATTACTATCATGTATATGTTTAAGCATTTCAGTTCTAGAAAAGCTATATCTAGCTATGTTGGATATCGCTCTTAATGTTATCATATGTTCTAGTTTGGGTAGTTCCTGATGGAATATCTTATGTGATGTTGCCTAGAAGCATATGTGTCTTATAAGGAAATTAAGCTAGCAGAAAAACTTCCTGCACTAACCTTGAGAGAGGTTATGCAAAAACTTTCTAAAATATGTACAAGAGTCACAAAAACTTAATAGAAATGAGCATAAATAACATCTATACCACAAAATGATGATTTACATGGGGAAAATCTTTTAGGAGAAAAACCCCACACTCCAAAAGTCGCCCAATATATTATTCGGAAATAAAAAATAGATTCAATCAAGCTTCTCATAGGAGTATCATCAACCACATATCCAAATGTAACTCAATAGCTATCAAACTCTTACACACAACTACCATCTCATGCACCTAATATATAGGAGATACAATACATGAATCTATCAAATGACACAACAAAACTATGGACTTAAACCACCCAAAAATTGGTGCCCATCTTATCTCTAATCTAAGGTTCCCTACGATGTGTCAACATGCAGACCAACACATTTAGCTCTCTTTTATAGCTTATTTATGTGCGGACAACAATATGTCTTTATATTTTCCTATTTCAAGATACCCAGCTTCTAGAGACTATAACTTTTAAACCGGGTTTCCGATTAACAAATTGTTTGAAGCATCAGAAAGCTCACAGATAGCTTTATCAAGCTAAAACTAGATATGCCAATTGTGAACACTTTTGGTCCATTTAGCAGCCTCTAAGGCCTTCAAATTTGACTTTAAAACTTTTTTCAACAATTTCAAAAATGAAAGCATTAATATCTTCAAATGTAGACATGAGCTTGCAACAAAAATTTATAGACATGCTTATCTTGCCAATTCATAGCTTGGGGGAGAATTTTGGATCATTTCATGTTCAAATGAAAACTTACTACGAATAATAACCTTATGTAAATGCAAAGTTGAGACGTTAGTTTCCTGAAATCATCCCACTTTTTAAACTCCTTGCAAGAGAAAAGGAAGTATCTACACCATAATTTAATTGCTAGGGGTCATGAGGCCCATAGACTTTGAACACCATTT
Source organism: Chamaecyparis obtusa (assembly GCA_027943335.1). Taxonomy (NCBI): domain Eukaryota; kingdom Viridiplantae; phylum Streptophyta; class Pinopsida; order Cupressales; family Cupressaceae; genus Chamaecyparis; species Chamaecyparis obtusa. The sequence continues at coordinate 336,891 of BSBK01002239.1, forward strand.
GAACTTTGCTATGTTTATAGCCTTAATTAATTTGCATCATTCATCAAGGTATCTACCTTAACCAATTAACACCCTACAATCCTTGACCATATCTTTGACAGAATGATACTGAACATCAATGTGCTTGGTCCTGACATGAAAAGTCAAGTCCTTAGCGAGACATGTTGCACTCTCACTCTTCGAAAAAATTGTCACTACTCCTTGATTTATTCCACTATATTAATCCAATCTCATAAACAAAATGGCTTATGTACAAGCATGAGTAGTTGTCATATACTTAGCTTCAGTAGTGGAAAAAGAAACCACATCATGTCACTTACTCATCCAATTGATTACACCACCAAATAAAGTAAATGTGCAAACTCTAGTGGTTCCTCTAATATCACATACCTAGTTTGAATCCACATAACCATGAATATCAAGGGAAATCTTGTCTCCTATCAAATTACCATGAAAATAGAAAGAATACTCTGAGGTACTCTTAAAATGTCTAAAGACTCTTTCAATTGTATCCCAATGAACTCTATTAGGATTATACATATATCTGGAAAGAACTCCCACTAGTTCTTAGGCAAGATATGGCCTAGTACACATCATAGCATACATCAAGCTTTCAACTGTACTCTAGTAAGGTACTTTTCTCATTTCTTCCATCTCTGGTGGGGATGTAGGACAATCTAAAACGGATAATTTTTTTCTAGTCATAAATGAAACACATAATGGTCTACAATCCTACATATTGAACCTCTCTAAAATTGAGTTCACATATTTATTTTAGCCTATCCATAGCTTTATGTTCACTCTATCTCTTCTAATGTTCTTCCTAATAATGTGTTTTGTTGCACCAAGATATTTCATTTCAAATTTAGCAACAAACTGAGACTTAAGATCTACAATCATACCTTTCCCTAAATACCAATGAATAACATATCATCGACATATAATGCAATGTATAGAAAATGATCACTATCAGATTTATAATAAACACATTGATCTAATTTAGAACACCCAAATCCCAAACTTAACAAATACATATCAAATTTATGGTGCTGTATCCTAAGACTCTGCTTGAGGCTATATAAATATTGCTTTAATTTACAAACCAAATTGCTTTTATCTTTTGCCACATAGTCTTCTAGTTGTGTCATATAAATATTCAAAAAATTAATATTTATTAGAGGTCATATGAAAAGATGCACCTGAGTTAATTAACCATGCATCATTACCTACATAAGTGGTCAAAGCTGCAATGAAAGAATCACCATCTTCCTTCCAAGACCCAAAACCAAAATCAAATTTCTTTTGTGTTTTCTTCTTTCAAGTCTCTATGAATGTTTCCAAACTTCTTGCAAGTCTAGAAAATAAATTTTGACTTTCCATGAGATTTGGATTTCCCCTTGTATTTGGATTTATTATGATTCTCATTCTTCTTTCCTTTTTCCTCTCATTCTTCTTTCCTTTTTCCTTAGGTCTTCCAAGAATAGTTAGGGCCTCATTAGAATTGATGGATACCTTACATCTTGTCTCTTCAAAAATGAAAGAACCCGTCACATCTTCAATCTTCAATATGACAAAAGTAGTGTCGATGGCCATAAAAAGATAATCCCACAAATTTGACAAAGGACAGAGCAAGATCTGAACTTTCTCCTCATCATCCATCTTGACACCAATATATGACAATTGAGCCACCAACATTTTGAATGCTTCTAGGTGGTATGTAATTCATCCACCATCTTCCATCCTCAATAATTGTCTTGATACATCTCACCAAGATTCATCTGTAGTTTACTTGTAGATGTCTCTTCGTGGAAATTGATCAAAACAAAGTCTTCTAGGCACAATCAGGTTAGACCCTTAAATTTAAGGTCCCTAACATTGTATTTAGCAATCTCAGTCAAATTTTTAGGTCTAAAGACATTCTCATCAACAACATCTCATAGATCTCAATCTATTAACAAATACTCCATCTTTAGCTTCCATATTTAAAAATTATTTCCAAAACAATTATCCACCTCTATTCTCCCTAAAAAACTTGGCATTTAAAAATTCCTACAAAAAGATCACAAAGTATCTTCTACACAAGATCCCACTCAAATATGGATTAATTCAAAAATCCCAACAACCCACAACTAAAACCAAATGTGTTTAAGCTCTAACACCACTTGTAAGGAAATTAAGGTAGCAAAACATCTTCCTACACTAACTTTTAAGGGAGGGTTAGCAAAAAAAAATTCAAATCTTTACAATAGTTACAAAAACTTAACAAAAAGAAACACAAATAACATGGACACCACAACACAATGATTTACAATGGGAACCCTTTTGGGGAGAAAAAACCCACACTCCAAAATCCAACCAATATATTTTTGCATAATTAACAAAAAATTACAATATACTTGCAGAGAAAACTTCTCACAAGAGTATCACCAACTATAGTTCCAAAGGTAAGTCAAAAACTATAAGACTCTTATGCACAACCTCCATCTAACACACCTAATATATAGTCCAGGTACAATTTATGAAACCAGCAAACAACATTACAAATTTGTGGGATAAAACCACCCAAAACATGGTGTCCATCTTATCTCCAATCTAAGATGCCCTATGTTGTGTAAAACTCCACAACAACATGTGTAACTCCCTTTTAGAACCCATTTATGTGTCCTATACAATTTTATATTTCTTATTTCAAAAGACCCAACTTCTGAAGGCCATAAATTTTGAACTGAGTGTTTGATTGATGAACGACTTGAGCTGCCAAAAAAATCATGACATGCTCTATCAAACTATAAACTACTACATCAATAATAGACACTTTCAATCTATTTAGGAGCCTCTAAGGCCTTCAAATTTGACTTTAAAACTTTCTTCAACAACTTCAAAAATGGAAACTTCAATATCTTCAAATATAGACACGATCTTGCAAAACAAATTTACCAACATTTTTATTTAGTCAATCCATAGCTTGATGGGAACTTATATACCATTCTGAGCTCAAAAGTAAACTTACTATAAATAGTATCCTTATTTAAATGCAAGGTTGAGACACTATTTTCCTAACAATATATTTTTGTGGTTTATTGTTCAGTATATATATATATATATATATATATATATATATATATATATATATATATATATATATATATATATATATATATATATATATATATATATATATATATATATATATATATATATATATATATATATATATATATATATAAATATATATATATATCTCTCTGTGTGTGTGTGTGTGTGTGTGCATCGAATTTCACTATCAGAGTATTTGGTTTCACATTCTACCATAGTCGAGAGTTATGGAATGTGGTTTTAAATTTAATCGAGTATACATATGACACATCATATCCCAAATTTTCATATGCTGAGCTTCATTGAACCAAAAGTTAGAAGAGATGAAGTGTTCACTATACTAGTTGGCCAACTGGGTTGATGTGCTAGAGGATTGTAATATGTGCCAGACAAAGATAACACATTGATGTACATTGGGGCTAGTATAACATGTATTGGGTAATGTTGAGCATACTACATGTTTAGTGTGTGGTTTATGTTTGTGGCCAACCTCTGGATGTAATATCTTTTTTTGGGTCGATGTGTGAATTTGTTATCATTGTATCACATATATATACATAGTTGATCTAGATTCATTCGTAGTTTTTTTTTGTACTGTAATATTAAAAAGGTATGGTTAATGTGTGAATATATAGGTGGTGCTATATGATTTGTGATGATGATGAATTTGAACTACCTATTTATAAACCTAATCAACCCCCAACCACAAGCCCTAGATCTACAAACTAAACCCAAAATCACATCAATAGAGATCTATTAGACATATTGAGATGTCATTTGCATTGTTGTCATTGATGTCAAAACCTTCATACCAACATCTTGGTGGTATTGATTGGTTGTTGGCAGTTTTGGTTATGTACATGTTGGTTGCTAGTTAAGTATCAGAGGTTTTGGTTATACATTCGATAGGTTCAGTACACATAGTTTCGGTGTTCTATGGAAGGTGTACTTAGTTCTACTCATGAATTACTTATTTTGGTACACTTGTATTCTTTTAGTAATCAATGATGCACGGTGTCTTCTATCGATTATTGTTGATTTATAGGCTTATAGTGTTCCTCTGGGTATCCCTATTATTTGGAATTTCTTGCAGTTAATCACTTAGCTTTTGGTATCATATTATAGACATGTTTTATCTAGTTTTATCTATCGACAGGTTCAGAAGTTTTGGTGATCAAGACATGATCTTGGTTGTGGTATTCTGAAAGCTTCATTAAATGTAATGTGCATTGTAAATATCTTAAGTACGACGTATATTTTAGTCCCATGATAGCATGTTGTAAAGTTTTCTTAAGTATGTCTTAGATTTAGGATCGATGGTAATGCATTAAATGCAATTGTAATATCTTTTGATTTGGTGCTAACACATTCTTTTGGTGTGTCTGACATATGTATGATTGGATATTTGTATAAATAAAGAAAACCCTTTTGTATCTGAGATATGTGAATGTGGAAGAAGTTATGCAAGCTATAAAATGAGTCTTTGAGCAAGTTCTTGATGATGATGTGTGCAAGATGAGTCTAAGTGTGGAAGAGTATTGAGAGTTCAAGAAGTGATTTGGCATATAGATTTGCAATGGATCAGATAGTAGTATATAGAGAGAAGATCATTAATCAGATCTACTATTGGACGTGGTAACTAAGATTAATTATTGAATTGTTTCATGCATATTCAGATGCAATCTTCTCAATTCATATTTTATCTATAAAACATCTCTTTTTGTATAAGACTAGTTAGCTTGACCATAACTGAGCCAACCCGTAGTGAGAAAATTGATAGTGAGCCTTTTGTAAAAATCACCTTAATCAGTATTTCATTTCATGAGAATTAGCTTCTCTATATTTTTTCCTAGTTTGGGTTTCCACATAAATTTTGGTGTTCTTTGTGTTGGAAGTTACATTCTTTCATGTTTAAAGATGTTATAATTTCTTGTTGTGGTTACTAGAAGAACATAAGTTAATATAAATATAACATTCATTATGATTTGTATGGTTTGTGGGTTTACTGGCACAATTAAAGTTTTAGAAACTATTTTTGAATAACTAATTCACCCTCCCCCCTCTTAGTTATTTGTCTTGTTCAATAATTGATATCAGAGCTTAGTCCCTTGTAGATAGTGCTTAATCACTTGAGGGAGATCTTGGTTGTTTGAATAGATGGAAGGAGGATACTATGCTGATGAGGATTGAAAGATATTAACAGTACCGAATCAAAAAATGAGGAGCTAAAAGAGAATCAAAAGGAATAAAATGCATGTATCACAAAGCTAAGGGATCAGATCCAAAAGTTTAAAGCAAGGCATTTAAGGAAGCTAGTCAAGAATTGAAGGAATCAAAAGAAAAAATTAGCAGACATGAAATATGAAGTAAAGGAATCAAAATAAATGGTAGTAGACCTTGAAAATAAGTTGAATGAAAAGGAAAACATTGTGGAATTCATCATAGATGGGTTGAAGCATAAAATGAAAGGCATTAGGAAGATTGAGGAAGAACTAGAAATTGTAATGGAGGAATGGAAGAAATATGAGGATAATATCAAGATTATCATCAATATGAAATTAGATGAAAATGAGAGGCTGGATCAATAACTGAAGAAGTTGAAATCATAAGAAAAAGTATGTGAGAGTGGCACTATTTTGGATCAGTTATTAGCCCTACAGAAAGGTCACAAGGATAAAGAAGGACTAGGGTTTACTAGTGAATGCTCAAATTAGGACATAGGCAAAGAGAAGGCAATTAAAGATGAAGCAAAGGATGAAGTGGTAAGTGAGGTTATAAATAAAAATACATCCACAAGAAGACCTTTGATAAAATAACTAAATGCTCAAAGATACTTATCTTTTCATGGTTATTTTCACATTTGTAAGAATTTAGTCATAAGGCAGTTGATTGTAAGATGAAAAAGGAATAGAAAGTCCAATGCGTTAATTTTCATAAGGATGAGAGGAGTACAATGAATAATATTTTCCATGGTAATTTCTATGTATGTCACAATTATGGTCACAAGGTTAGTCAATACAAATCTATAATTTAGTCGGTGAGATCTGGTAGAAGGAATGTTAATTGTTTCAAATGTGGTCAGAATAGTCATTATGCTAACACATGTAGATATGGTGATGCTTCAGTGAATACTGGGAATGATAAAAATGTTTCGGTTTCAAGTGAATCTTAGAAGAATAACATGACATAGAAGAATAAGGATGTTGCTAATAAAGAGAGCCTTGTGGTACTGGATCCTAATAATACCTTTACCGACAACTAAGTTGAATGCTTTGGCTCAAGAGGAGTATTAACATAATAAATCATACATTTCCCCTGCTACCAGTTACAACTAGCTTGTATTTGGTATGATGAATGGATAGATAATGATTACAATTATTGATTAAATAATTTATGTGTAACACAATTGGATTGTATCAACAATAATTAATTTTCAGTGGGAATATCTATTATGATGGTTCATGGCTTTAAAGGTAGAATTTTGAAATAATTTGGTATTGTAGCAAGAAGCGAAATATGAGAATTTGTAGAGAGAGCTTAAGGATAAATTTTTGAGTGATAATGAAGTCTCAAAAGGATTGTGTGAAGGAAATCATAGGTATATACAAGTATTGTCTTATGTAGCCTGTTATTGTAGACAATTTCAGAGGAAGAAGCAAAGTAATAGAGAAAGAATTGGAGTTAGGAAAGAGATGATGTCTTTAAGGAAAAAGAAGGAAAAAATAGGATTAGAGTTAGTGAGCTACAAGAAGATTTTTTGCTACTACAAAGATAGAGTGAAGACCCGATAAAGACATTTTGGTTAGTGAAGGACATGGTAGAAGTCTGGTTGGAGTATGTTGTTGGCATCCTTGCTAATGTAGAAGATTATGAGTAGTGGTTTTGATCTTCAGATTGGAGTAAATATTTTGATAAATTGGTTAAGTGTGATAGTTTGTGTGCTCGAATGGGGCTGCTATTGTTGAGTGGAAGAAGGAGCTTCTAGTCCTGAAGGAAAGGTATAATAAAGTATTTTATATAAAAATGGTTGTACTTATTTTAATTTCTCTATTCTATTTTTATCCCTTTGTCATTGTGGAAAAAAGGGGGAGACGAGAAGAAAAACAAAAAATGAAATGTTGCATCAACTCAGGGGGAGTTTTTGGTTATGAAATTTATAGTTGTTTTTGTTTTTTAAATTTTGGTGTTTTTTCATCAATGCCAAAGGGGGAGATTGTTAGATAGATTGAGATGTTTCTACCATTATTTTCATTGATGTCAAAACCTTCATACCAACATCATGGCGGTATTGGTTGGTTGTTTTCAGTTCTAGTTATGTACCTATTGTCTATAAGATAAGTATCAAAGGTTTCAGTTATACAACATATAGGTTTAGTACACACAATTTTGGTGTTCTATGGCAGGTGTACTTGGTTCTACTCATGGGTTACATATTTTGGTACACTTGTATACTTTCGGTAATCAGTGACGCATGGCATTTTCTATTGGCCACTATTGATTGCTATGCTTACAATGTTCCTCGAAGTGTTCCTTTTATATAGACTATTAGTATTATTAGGTCAAATATTACTGATGTAGGGGCATTCTAGGGTACTCGGTGAATTTGCATGGGAGGTGTGTGTTTGACCAGTGTTACTCGGTTGCATCCTTGACCGATGGTCTCAGTCATTGAAGGAAGCTTGATCGTTGAAGGAACTCGGCAATCTCTGGCGCTCGGTGAAAGTGTTACTCGGCGATGCCTGGCATGCTCAGTTATTTCACTATTACTCGATAGTTTTGGTTTACCGACTGGAATTCTATGTGATTTTTTGGGCCAACTTGGTGCATTTATTGTTGGTAGTTGTTGTTACAAGCTGACATGTTGATTTAAATGTTTGTAAGGCTATTTTGAAGCTGACTTGTATTGCATTTAATAATTGTTGGGGGGATTTAATGGTTTCATCCAACCGACTTATGGCTAATGATTATTATTTAAAGGGGTGTTTGGGTAGATGTTAAGAAAGAAGAGAGAGTGGCAGATGACTTGGAAGACTTAGCAAGTCAGATCCTGAGGTTCTGAAAGTTGGAGTTGGCGAAGTTGTGGAAAAGATCTTGCATGATCTTGCAGATCAGATTGTTATCTAGTAGATTGTATTTGCAGAGCTAGTGGTTTGCACACTTGGAGACAAGGATATTTCTTAGAGGCTTGTGAGCTAAAGTTTAGATCTGCCTTAGGGTTTCCATCAGTTGTTGATCATTTTCAGAGCTGAAATAGTTGAGATTGTATTGGATTTATGTGGATCTTGAAGAACTTGTTATGTTTGTAATTGGCCCTAACCTGGAAGGCCTTACAATCGGGCATGTTAATGAAAATTAATTTGAAACATCCTGTTGTGTTGAGTTTTCTGCTGTGTAATTTTGAAGCTACAAGGCTGGATTGTCCTTAATTAGATCCTCCCTTCCTTGGTCTGCATCAATTACTAGGGGGTAAATTAGTAATCTAAACAATTAAACTTTTCATAAACTATTCAACAACTTTCATCAATTAACATCCATTGCATGAATAAACAAATCAATGAAGCTAACCATCCACAACCATGCAACACAATAAAACCAATATTTTTCTCATGGAAACCCAAATAGGAAAAAACCATGTGTGAGGATGACACCCACAAATAATTTTTCACTCTTCTCAAGTACGACCGTTTAAGAGCTTAGCCCTATTAGGAGCTTATAAATGCCTGATTAAGAGAAAGACCTTGTTAGGAGCCACCTAGTTAAGGGATTCACCTCTAGCTCTGTTAGGAGCTTTACCCTATTATGAGTAATCATGTTAAGGGATCTCAAACCCTAATTAAAGAGTCACTTGGTTAAAGGGTTTACAAATCTGACCTGTTAGGGTCTACCCAGTTAAGGGATTTTATCTTGATAAAATAGTTAGGAATCAACAAGTGAAAGTGATTTGAGAAAATAGTACTCCTCTACTAGTACAAATCCAATTCAAGCTCAATCTCTACTTTACATGTAGACCATCCAAACCCTACAATCGCACAAATACATTCACGATCTTTCTCTTCCACACACTTCTCCTAATATATCAAAATGATATATAAAATGTTTTACAACTTAAGGCAGAAAAAAAACTTAATTAAATTTTAATTTCATCTCAGATCCACCAAAACATGTTACCAAAACCAAATCCATCAATGAAAAGATTTTTCTAATCACCAATTTAAAACACACATCAATTTGATAAAGAAAAGTCAAACTGCATCACACTTTCCAATGTTCTTGTACAACTTCAAGAAATTCGATCATAACAATCATAAAAATGCAACTTCATCACTCCACATCCATATGTCACATCATCAAGATCCCTAGATCACATAACCACAAGTACCACAACACGATGCAAGATCAATGGTTGAGGATCTGATTGATTGTTCTAAGAACTTCTTTTACTTTTCACTAAGCGATCTTATGTCCATTGAAACTTGGTCTTTCAATCACCAATCATGATGCATTATCTACAAAAACCCCATAACATAGTCAAGATAACATATCTTGAACCACAACACCTGAATCCAAACCTATTATACACAATCATCAAATCATTACTCCTTTGCTACATCTTGTTCTTCTTGTTGACCTGTCAACCATCTATCGATGATAAGTTACATCACACATATGATAAACTTGTACAATCATAGATTCAACATCTAGAGACATCACTTGGTCTTCCATTACAATTTCACACTCCAACTCTTACACTAATACATTTGGGGGATTTTTTCGACGACAACTTCCAACAGAGGATGCCCTTTTAGTGTATTTGGCATTTTTTTGTAATTTTCCTCGATGAAGTCGCAAGTACGATGATAATGTCTTGATTACCATCGTACTTGCGATGGTTTCGGGCAATATAAAAAAAAAGATAAGAAAATCATTTTTTCGTGGATGTAGTGCGAAAACATAGTTCATGCCGGAGAAAATAGGAGCATAAGGTTCGACATTTTCTCATATGCCTGTAGACGTACAAAACTCAAACTGGGTTGTCAATAATTTCACTTTTAAGGTTGTAAATCTGCCTGCAATTTCTAGGTGACTTCTCTGGGTAAGTGTTATTTTAGCCCTAAACATTTATGGTAAAATTTTAGATTATTTAGATTTCATTCATGTGATTATGGTAAATCTTCCTATCAATATTACATAGAGAGCCCCCTATTCCTATGATCATTATAATCTGGATACTATCTATCCAATGACTACCTATATGTTTTCCCCTTAGAAACCTCCTAAACAAGAAAGGCCAAGTGATCTTTCATATGGTGGTTGGGTTGGAGTTGACTCTAGAAGACAACCTAGGGTTTTTCACAAAACATCAAAAGATAGAGAATTTGAGCTCGAAGATGGGATATAGTTATGGGAAGCTACTAAAGTAGGAAGAGGATGAGTGGAACAAGGTTGAAAGAAAGATCTGGAATCCAAAAGGAAATGAGGATGAAATGATGCAGAAAAAGGAAAATACCTAAAACCCCCGATATGTTTCTCTGGTGACCAAAGTTCCTTTGTATTAGCCAATATAGAAAATAATGGAGTACGATTGTCGTAGGTGCCTATGGTGGTGTCTATTTTGAATTCCTAGCTAGTTTCTTCCATAAATCATGGGAAATCATTAAGTTTTACTTGTGTGAGGTTGTGGAAGAATCTGGAGAAAATGCATACATGTGTAAGGATTTTAATAATACCTTTATTACAACACTTCCAAAAAAGGAGTCGACTGACACCTTCAAGGACTATAGACTAATCTCACTGTGCAATGTAGTTTATAATATTATTACCAAAGTAATGGCTAACATAATCAAATCCATTTTACCATCAGTAATATCTGATGAACAATAAAAGCCTCTATGAAAAAGGGGTTTTATGTCATGTGTGTTGGGTTTCTAATGAGGTTTTCTATTTTCTTCATGTTGGATTTCTTATGATGTTTCAACTCTAGTGTTAAGTATTGGTGTGATGATTTGGGAGTGGTGCATGTAGGAGTTTTTGTTCATGTCCTTCTATGGTGGATGTTGGAGTCTATGTAGAAGTTTTATCTATGTTGGCTGAAGTAGGGGCCTTCCCCATCCTCTTTGGTAGTCATGGCATTTTTTTTATTGGTGAATAATATTCCTATGATACTTCTAGTCATTTGGCCTACGACATTCTAGCTCTTAGACATGCACTCTGCTAGTAGAGAGTTGGGCCATCTCATGTTGTGGTTTTCAATGGGGTTCCCTTCTGTTGGAGGCTTGGTGGATTTTTCCTAGGTTGACCTCAATTGTATAGGGCATCATCATTGTGCATGAAGTGATTCATTCAGTCAGGAAAGACTAGGGGTCTAGGAGATTGTTTGAGTCTTGTTTTTTTGTAAACAATTAACTCATGATTTGTGGAGTGTGTAATAGAACTAAATGTTAACCTGGTCGAGGTCTGTAACCACTAGAACTCAAGATGATTGTTGGGTACCCTAATAGGTTTGTTGTATCAGAATTGTGACTCTGTGTTTGAGAAGTGTAAATGGAGTTCTTTGATGATTAAAAAGTCAAGTTTTGATAGTTATTAGTTTCTATCCACTTTCAAACATATGGTACACTCATACATATGATCTCATTGAGCCTAATATATATGGGACACTCATAGATAATGTGGTTTCTCCTTCTACGAGTAAAACCTAGGCAGAATGGAACACAATCTATGATAAGGAACCCATCATACATTTTGAGATTCCAAAGCTTTCTTGCTTAAGTGCATTATGTGATATGACAAATTGTCTCCAATAAATTACCAAATTTTTAGTGTTGGATTAGGAAAGATTGTGAGTTCATTATTAATCCCTTGCATCACTCATCATGTTTCCTTTTGGGATTTTCAATCGTTTATATGTTTGTTCCATTATTAGGAACTGATTAAAACTTTTGTAACAACCCCTACAACCAATCTTGGTCAGTTTGAAAGTGGATAGTGAGTGGACAGTAATATATGGATAGTAATATAATACTGAACTATGTCCATATATTATTGTCCACTCACTATCCACTTTCAAATATGAGCAATAATATTTTCAAATTAATTTGATTTTGTTTTGAAGGTGTCTTCACAATTTGATTCTTGCTCTAATATAAGGAACAATACCTTTACACCTTGTAGGAACTCACCTTTGGAGTATTCTCTCATAACATATGGACAGTAATATTGTTAGGAATAAGGTGTCTCAACCTTGGATAATTCCTATTCTTATTATTTGTTTTGTAAAATGTATTTCTTGCAAATAATGTTGATGTGTCGGCATCTTGAATTGTACGCAAGGAAATCATGGCTAAAACGGTTATGACGGATTCCTATGACACGTAAGAGCTATATCAGGAAGATTCAATGATAGGTGAAGACATGTGGCAACTGATAAATTTGAGTACTGTACACTCTTCCCCAATCATGGGGTTCTTTTTTGGGGTTCCTATTTTCTCAGAGAATGGTAAAACCCTAATATAGTTATCTTTGGGAGTAGCCCTAAAAAGTGAAGCGCATGATATAAGCTTTTTTAGGGTTACGAAGAGATATGATGCGAGTGTATTGTTGGAACATTTTATGCTGTCGTGATTTGTCTTCAAGGGTTTAGAAATCTTCTGAAAAAACTTGCATTGCAAGTGTATTGTAAGCTGTAATAGTTTTGATCAATACATTGTGCAGGTTTTGGAGTGCTGGGGTTTTTACCGAAAGGTTTCCCCAGGGTATATCATTGTGTCATTCTCTATTTTTTGTATGCATGGTATGTGGTTGCAATATCTTTGTTAAAGTATTTAACGAATCTGAAATTGTAAGGATTTATAAGAATTTGCACAATACTCTCCTATAGAGATTAGCGTAGGAAGCTATTTCCGCACCTGAGTTTCCTTACAAATATAATACTGAACTATGTTCGTATATTACTATCCACTCACTATCCACTTTCAAATGTGAGCAATAATATTGGTTTCGTTATCGAAACTAATGATTTGTGTGTGTAGGCAGGGTGATGGAATGTAGTAGAGTTATGAGAGAAGACTCCAATAGTGAGTTCCTCCATGGTGTAAAGGTTATAATGAAAGTTGATAACAATAATTGATGATTTTTATATTTGTCTTATATATATATATATATATATATATAGAGAGAGAGAGAGAGAGAGAGAATTAAATTAGTCATCTTATAATTTATTGGATTCATACAAAAAAGTTGTATAGTAGATATATGAATGTATGCGTGAATAATAATATTTAGCATAGTTTATAGCATTGAGCCATCCTTAGAATAAATATATGTATATGTATGTGTATGTATGTATGTATGTATATATGTATGTATGTAGATATATTTATGTACATATATACCTATACATACATATCATAAATTTTTTCCAAATATACTATACATTATGATGGATACTATTATTAACATACACATGCATATGTGTATCATACGACCAAAGCTACAACATTAACACTCCCCCTTAGTTAGGGAGGATGATCACAATTTGTAACACAAGATGTTATTTCACATAATGCAATAAAAATATCAACCATGATATTATAATATATGGACAGTAATATACTACTAAACTATGTCCATATATTACTATCCACTCACTATCCACTTTCAAACATGAGAAATAATAGTGATTTCCTACAAGGTGTAAAGGTATTGTTCCTTATGTTAGAACAAGAATCAAATTGTGAATGTTTTAATGTGAATTACCTTGAAGTTGATAGGAATGAAGAAACCATCATATATTTTGAGATTCTAAAGCTTTCTTGCTCAAGTGCATTATGTGATATGACAAACTATCTCCAATAAATTGTCAAATTTGTAGAGTACTTGGATTAGTTGATCCTTAGGAAAGATTGTGAGTTCATTAATCCTCTACATCACTCATCATGTTTCCTTTTGGTCTTTTCAATCATTTATATGTTTGTTCCATTCTTAGGAACTCATTAAAACTTCTGTAACAACCCCTACAACCAATCTTGGTAAGTTTGAGAGTGGATAGTGAGTGGACAGTAATATATGGACAATAATATAATACTGAACTATGTCCATATATTACTGTCCACTCACTATTCTTGTTCTAACATAAGGAACTTGATACCTTTACACTTTGTAGGAACTTGTATCGGGTTCATAGGGACATGTTTGTAGTTTTAGTGCTATAGGCATCCCAACTGAATGCTAAAGGTATTGTTCCTTATGTTAGAACAAGAATCAAATTGTGAAGACAACTTCAAAATAGAACTAAGGATTTTGGAGTAAGTTTGAATGTGAATTACCTTGAAGTTGATAGGAATGAAGAACCCATAATATATTTTGAGATTCCAAAGATCTCTTGCTTATGTGCATTATGTGATACGACAAATTGCCTCCAATAAATTGTCAAATGTGTAGTGTTGTAACAACCCCTACAACCAATCTTGGTCAGTTTGAAAGTGGATAGTGAGTGGATAGTAATATATTACTGAACTATGTCCATATATTACTGTCCACTCACTAAACTATGTTCATATATTACTGTCCACTCGCTATCCACTTTCAAACATGAGCAATAATATTGGTTTCATTATCAGAACTAATGCTTTGTGTGTGCAGCCAAGGTGATGGAATGTAGTAGATTTATGAGAGTAAGACTCCAATGGTGAGTTCCTACAAGGTGTAAAGTTATTATTCCTTATGTTAGAACAAGAATCAAATTGTGAAGACATCTTCAAAACAAAACTAAGTATTTTGGAGTAAGTTTGAATGTGAATTACCTTGAAGTTGATAGGAATGAAGAACCCATAATATATTTTGAGATTCCAAAGCTTTCTTGCTTAAGTGCATTATGTGATATGACAAACTGTCTCCAATAAATTTTCAAATTTGTAGAGTTGGATCAGTTGATCCTTAGGAAATATTGTCAGTTCATTAATCCTCTACATCACTCATCATATTTCCTTTTGGCATTTTCAAGCATTTATATATTTTTTCCATTCTTAGGAACTCATTAAAACTTCTATAACAACCCCTACAACCAATCTTGGTCAGTTTGAGAGTGGATAGTAATATACAAACATAGTTGTGGATAGTGAGTGGACAGTAATATATATGGACAATAATATAATACTGAACTATGTCCATTTATTATTGTCCACTCACTATTCTTATTCTAACATAAGGAACAATACCTTTACACCTTGTAGGAACTTGTATCGGGTTCATAGGGACATGTTTGTAGTTTTAGTGCTATGGGAATCCCAATTGAATGCTAAAGGTATTGTTCCTTATGTTAGAACAAGAATCAAATTGTGAAGACACCTTCAAAATAGAACTAAGGATTTTGGAGTAACTTTGAATGTGAATTACCTTGAAGTTGATAGGAATGAAGAACCCATCATATATTTTGAGATTCCAAAGTGTTCTTGCTTATGTGCATTATGTGATACGACAAATTATCTCAAATAAATTGTCAAATTTGTAGTGTTCTAATAGCCCCTACAAGCAATCTTGGTCAGTTTGAAAGTGGATAGTGAGTGGATAGTAATATAATACTGTGAACCATGTCCATATATTATTGTCTAGTCATTATCCACTTTCAAACATGAGCAATAATATTGGTTTTGTTATCAGAACTAATGATTTGTGTGTGCAGCCAGGGTGATGGAATGTAGTAGAGTTATGAAAGTAAGACTCCAATGGTGAGTTCCTACAAGGTGTAAAGGTATTGTTCCTTATGTTAGAACAAGAATCAATTTTGCATGAAGACACCTTAAAAATAGAACTAAGGATTTTGGAGTAAGTTTGAATGTGAATTACCTTGAAGTTGATAGGAATGAAGAACCCATCATATATTTTGAGATTCCAAAGCTTTCTTGCTTAAGTGCATTATGTGATATGACAAACTGTCTCCAATAAATTGTCAAATTTGTAGAGTTGGATCAATTGATCCTTAGGAAATATTGTGAGTTCATTAATCCTCTACATCACTCATCATGTTTTCTTTTGGCCTTTTCAATCATTTATATGTTTGTTCCATTCTTAGGAACTCATTAAAACTTCTGTAACAGACCCTAAAAGCAATCTTGGTCAGTTTGAGAGTGGATAGTGAGTGGACAATACAACATATGGATAGTAATACAATACTAAAACATCATTTCATAACTAACTTTATATATATATATATATATATATATATATATATTTGCATCATTTTATAAATATAGATACATGGGATCATATATTCTCTATCCTACCACAAACATGTGTGTGTTCCTAGGATGACTTTTAGTTACAAAATCATAGAAACATTGTAGGCATCATTGCAAACACAACATAATTGATTCGTATAGCCAAACTATACAAATCAACCTTATCTCCCCCAATTCCAAGTAGACACATCAGGTTCCAAAACCATCTTTAATTTTTGGACCCCTTAAAGATGGTTTTGGACCCTGATGTGTCTATCTGGAATTGGGGCAGATAAGGTTGATTTTCATCGTTTGGGTATATGAATCAATTATGTTGTGTATGCATAAATTTGTGACCATGACGCCTATAATGTTTCTTAGATGTTGTGTCCTAGGACCCCTTATGATCCCTAATAATACACGACCCTTTAGGATCCCTAAGAATACATCAAGGTTGCAATAACATCATAGCATAACCATCATGTTAGCCTAATAATGCCACTTGTCAAGTCCTCTCATGTTCATAATCTGAACACTTTCTTTCCACATAACCGTTGTGATGGTGTGACTTGATTAACCTTTACAGTTCACTCGTAACCTCACAATTGTTAGCTACCTAGTCCTATAACTATAGAGGGTTTGTGACCATACAAATTTCTGACCGCTCATAACTTCACAACCTCTAACAATTAAACCAAATAATGTTGGCAATGTTGCGATTAACAACAATTCTAACTACTCACAAGCTTGCAACTGCTAGATACCAAGTCTCACCTCAAGTTGTGACTACGTGATTAGCATAAAATGGAAACTGATGCTTGACTCATTTCACCTGCGAACGTGGACTAATAATAGTGAGACATGTCAGATTTTTACAACAAAGGAATAAATGACACAAGAAAGATAATCAAATCAAATTTCAAAATTTACAACACAAGGTCAGAGTGAATGCTTAAAATTTTTTATGGGTTCTGATAGAGCCGACAAGAAATTTGGGTATTATTATGGAACTCAGAACCATCCATAACAGAGAAATATAGAATTCCTAGAAAAATAGAATCTTTCCCCAAACAAAAATCCCATCCACCTCAATAGAAGGGATCTCATCTCTATAGGGAAGTCTGACGAAAGAGTAATCCTTCTTGAAAACCACTTTCAAATTGACCCCACATCCCAACAACCAACATAAAGAGAAAGAGCCTCCATGCCATAGCCATCATCACCCACAAAATAGATCATCTCTTCCATAGATGACAGATCCACCTCAATCAGACATGAGAGTAAGGAATACAACAATAAGAAGAGACAAGGCCCCCACCAAGCTGTAGGAAAGTACCTCATGAAAATGAAGGGAGGCCCCGCCTCAATAGATGTTTCAAAAGGAAGAGATTGAAGAATGCCCTTAAGAGCCCCCTGAATGATAAGAAGAGAAAAGTACCAGACTGCACCAAGGGTTTGAGCAATCCCAAAACTTGAAGACCTCCTTAACCAAAAAATAGGTAGAGGCCAAGATAGGCCCTTCAAAAATTTTAGTATCCAACTGGCCACAAACATACATATATTTGACATTAATAAATTCTTGTATTTTTCCAATATTAAATATATCTAACATCAATTTTTCATTTTACTCAAATGTTGGATCTATATGCACCCTAACATGGTCGCCTAGACTTTGGGCCCCCATTCAGCAAATTATCAAATCCCTAAATCAGTATTTTCAAAAATCAACATTTTTCAAATATCAATTTCCTTGATCAAATCATAATTCTATCATTTATTTGATTATTTTCTATGGGCTAACCATTTTATCCTAAAGTATTTATTTATTTAAAAGGAATTTCCTCCCCTTTTATTAAATAAAAGCCCCCACTTTTCCTCTTATCCTAAGTTGCACAAATAAAGCATTATTCTTATTTTATAAAAAGAAGAAAATGTCTTTTTGTCTCATATGGACACAAAAGTCAACTCTTATTTTCTCATTGGAGGATATTTGTGCACATGGATTACTCTTCTTTCAAGCTCCACCTTTGATTAAATCTTTTGCCTCTTAATCTCCATGGTCCATTCATTTTCAATTCATTTAAAAGGAGAGCTCTTTTCTCATTCTAGGATCCCAACTTTGAATACTAATCTTATGCTACATGATTTCTTGGAGACTTTGGAGCTTTGGAGATCATTCATGCATTTAGCTTTCATTCTTGCATTCTTACCTTAAGCTTTCATGGCATTTAGCTTAGTTTCCTTTATGCTCTAGATTAGCTCACATAGCTTAATTAGCAAGGATTTGTAATACTTTCATTTCCATAGTTTAGCTTGCATCTTCATTCTTAGCATAGTTGCATTGCATTTCCATTGTTGATTCTTGAGGATATTGGCATTCTTGCCCTTGTCTCTTTGAATCTCCCATTGTGTGGTTTACTAGCAAGGTTGCATGCTTCAATAGCTCTAGCTGAGAGCACCATCAACATCCTTGTGACTCCATACCTAGGGAGCTCTAGGTTGCTTTCTCAAGGTTTCTCATTCATAGATTCACTTGGAAGTAATGACTTAGAGAAGTGCACTATTTAGTGTGTACATTTTTGGCGCCCACCGTGGGGAAAAACACTCTTGTTTTGTCCTTCTTTATATGCATTTTCGTCAATTTTTCATCATCATTTTAGCTTGCTATTTCGGCTCTCTATTTTTCTGATAGAATTATCGTGCAACAATTTTCCAGTGTCATACGATAGTTTCTTATATATCAGTGCGATACTTTACCAGTTAAAGTATCACGTGCTTTTGCAGATTTTGTCGCACTATTGTTTTGTTCTCTATCGCATGTAGGTATCATGAACTATCACATAGGGATAAAGTATTGCAACAATATACAACGAAGTATCGTACAATTCTTTCTCTGATAGAAATATCGCCCAGGCCTGGTAGTGAGTAATTTTTGACATTCCTTTGCAAGATTTGATCTATTTGATTTGGATTTCTGATTTGTTGTGGTAGAACAGAGTTTGATTTGCAAATTTTATTTGGTTTTGATGTGCTAACCCTTGTAGGGCTAACAAGTTGTGCTTGTAGGTGCTTTAATTGCTTAAATATTTTCTTAAAAGAATGCATGTCAAAGCTCCAAATGCAAAATGGCTACTAATGGTTTTTGCAGGGCTGCCCAAAGCATAAAAACTAATTAAATGCTTGTTTAATTGCTTTCATTTTGAGTGCGACATATACTAGTTGTTTCTTTTCATAGGCACTTAATATCTTGTTGTAGGAATCTTTGGGTGGTAGGAGAGTATGCTCTTCACCCTTGTGGTGAAACAGAAATCTTGACCCATCTTTGGATTTTGAAAGCAAGAGGGTAATTGAACCTTTTCTTGGTGTGTTTGGGAGAAATTTTTGAGCTAGGAGGATATGCTCTTCACCCTTGAGGTGAAATAGAAATCCTAAACCTCAAAGGTTGATCCACTCTTTGTTTAGTTTTAGAATCCTTTAGCGGGCCTACTCTTGAGCAATCAAGAGGAATGACCCAAGTAGGGACCAGCTTTTTGTCGGCTATTCCGACCCACTATAAACTCAAGGCTATCAAGGACACAAAACCTTGGTAGATGTAGTACTTGTCTTCGCTTGATGTGAGTACTTGTGGGATTGTGACCATGAGGAAAATGTTGAGCAAGAATACTTAAAGTACTCTTGTGGCCGTGAGGTCCGTTACTTGCCACAAGGTAAGGAGTCCCTTTAGGGAGCAAGATGGGTATTACAAATAGAAGCCCTTACTAAGAACCATAGATAGAAGCCACCCTATTTTGTCGCTTAGCTTCTTGGTGCAAGGATTGATCCTAGTGGACTAACCCAGATCACCCCAAGATTACTCACCATCTATGTTCCTTTGGTTGTGTCATTGACACTTCCACGATAAAGCCAATATCTATTGT
This sequence comes from Chamaecyparis obtusa, assembly GCA_027943335.1. Lineage (NCBI taxonomy): Eukaryota > Viridiplantae > Streptophyta > Pinopsida > Cupressales > Cupressaceae > Chamaecyparis > Chamaecyparis obtusa. Next base: position 357,118 of record BSBK01002239.1, read on the forward strand.
GGGCAACCACTTTGTGTGAGGCAATGGGACATCAAGTGTGGACCAAGTTGTTAAGTATTGAGCCATTGTCTTTTTAGGCTAGTAAGTGCTTGAAGTGTTCTCGCTATGATCTACCCATGTAAATGTTCTCAAATATCAAACATCACAGTAGCATTCATAGGATTTTATTGCTTTGATATCACAATTGCTTGTCTTGGCAAGGTTGCTTTTTCCCTTGTGCAAGTGTTTTATGAAATGTTTGATCACCTACTATTTGCAAACTTGTTTGATTACTGCTAGTACTGTGCTTGAAATTGAAAAATCCAACCTTCAAACTGAAACTTTGACCGAATTGCCCTTAAAACTAAAATTTTTAGCACTCACTGGTCAAGAGTCGTACGATCCTGAAACTTTATCGCACATTGTTCTGAGATTTATCGTGCGATAGTTCGTTACTGGAAAACTATCGCACTGCTTGCCTGGAAAGTATCGCACAAACTGCCTAGAAATTGTCGCACTGCTTAGTGCAAAATATCGCTTGGTCAGATTTTATCATACTGTTTACCTGGAAACTGTCACATAGAGTCTTTTTGTTGTCTGTTTGGTTTATGCCATTTTTAGTCTTTCCTTAGTCGACCAGATTTTAGTAGGTGACTTACTCTACTGCTAGAAATCTGTTTGTACCTTAGGTTCCTATTTTTAGACCCCTTGACTTAGTGTTCTTTGATTTTCCAAAGTAGTCTTGCTTGGCATCGATAAGTTAGGAATTATCCTTGTTGAAAAAGTACACCTTTAGATTCTTTGGTAACACACTTGGAGAGTTTCAATACTCTCTTGTCCAAATCACTTCCATCAAAATTCAATTTCAATTTCAAATATATTTGGGTAAATCCATCCTCCTAGTCCATATGCATTAGGATACTCATCCTTTTATTATACACCTCTATGGTCGTGTTGGTTTACACCTTTTGCAACTTTCTATCTTACCATCTCTTTTTGGACAATTGAACACTTTTACTATCCTAGTTTGGTATTGATGTTTCATAGGGTCATCTTATCACCAAGGGTCTTTTTCTTTCATGTCAGTTACGACAAGGTACCAAGTTAGTCAAGGAAAATGACCTCAAGTTGTCTTTGATCAGTTACCCTTAGTCCAAACTCGTCAAAGGTGAAAGGGAAAGGAACCTGTCTTTGATCAATCACCTAGGAGCGAGTCTAGCTTGGTTTGACCCAAAGAGCAATCCTAGTGAGTTGAGTACCTCTTTAGCACCTTCTCAATCAAATATGGACATGAGCTACACCATGACTAGAAAGGAGAGAGAAGCGATGGATCAAAATCTTGATGACATTTTCTAAAGACATATGGATCACATGCTATTTGGTGATGACAATCAACCTGAATCACCTCCTATTAACTCAAGATATTTAGACACCCATCAAAGAGCTGAAAGACATTATGGGCGAGCTCACCAAGATGCATGGTCATAACATGAAGACCAAAAAAATGAATCTAGTGATGCTCATTTAAATGCAACATTTACTAATGACTTATTCAAACATTCAAGGCCCAACTCCTCGCTTAAAACAACCTCAAGGTATGCAAATGAGAGGCTTAAAAGGATTGAGCATGAAAAGAAAGCCTTTTTGGATGAACAAGCCGCTAAAGAAGAAAGGTTTAGACACCTAGAGGTGGAACAACAAGCCTTGTTAGAATTGAAAAGAAAATCATTCCAAGAGGAACAAGATAGGATTTTAGCCTAGCAACTCAATGACCAATTCAATAATAGGGGTACCAACAGTGGAATCAACTCTCCACCCTCTGCTCCCTCAAGAACCCCAAGAAGTAGAAGGTGGTCAAGGACCCCTTCAAGATCTCCTAGTCCTAGAGGAAGGAGGATTTCACAACATAGGAGACAAACACCTCCTAGGAACTCGAGACAACCCTCCCAACAAGCTCATCATGGATCTCAACATGGAGGAAGTAGTGCAAGTTTTGATGATCAAGATTTTATGAGAATGCAACAAGAGCCACTATTCCAACAATATGTGGAGAAGTATCTTGATCAAAACAAGGATAGGTTCCTAGAGAGCTTGATTAACAAGGGTGCCAAAGTCCCTTACAATTTTGATGTGGATAGAGGAATCAAGAAATAAGGACCCTCTCAAGAAGAAGAGATCAAGCAACTCAAGCGTATGATGGAAAAGGTGTTGGCACCTAAAAGTTCCTTTTCACTTGACTCTATTTATCCCAATCCTTTCGACAGGAGTGTCGGTATGAAGGATTTTCCTAGAAAAGTTGGAATCCCCCAGTATGACAAGTATGATGGCAATGGTGACCCACATGATCATGTGCGTCAGTTCTACATCATGAGTTTTGAGTTCCACCAAGATGATTCCTATCTTATGAGATTATTTCCAAGGAGTCTCAAGGTCCAAGCCATGGAGTGGTTTACCAACATAACCCCTCTTGTCAAAACTTTCAAAGAACTTGTCCATAGATTCGTCCAACATTTTGCATACAACTTGTCAAGATCAGTCACTATGTTGGACTTGTGCAATTTGAAACAAAACCAAGGGGAATCCTTTGTTACCTTTTTACAAAGGTGGAGATGATTGTGCTCTCGCTATTCTAGGACTATTCCTGAGCATGAAAGTATTGATATCATTGTTAGTAATTTGGTGCCTGAAATGCGGTATGAGGTTTAGAAGATGGTCTTTGATTCCTTCAACACTATGGTCGAAACCTCATGTCGAATTGAGGATGTCTTGAAAGAGAAAGGCATTTTGACCAAACATAACAATAACAACAATGGTCAGAATACTAATAATGCTAATAAGGACAAAGGCAAACACTCACACTGGAACAAGAATAAGCAAGTAGTCAATGATAGAGTTGTGGACTCTTCCCAACCCAAGGATCAAGGAGTCCTCCATTTGTCTAGTGCAGTCCAAGCTATGAAGCTCAACACATCCTCCAACCAACAAGAGCATAAACTAAAGTACCAGGATAAGCCTAAAAAGGAGAGGTGATAATTTTCTAAACTGGGTGACTCCTATGAGGATGTTTTCAAGACGCTTATTGCCAATAACCTTGCACAACCGCAAGATCCAGCAAATTTTTGCATACCTTACATTAAGCCACATTGGTGGAATGAAAAAGCTTTCAGCAAATTCCACAATGGCATTGGACATGACATCGAACATTGCTAGAAACTTAAACACCTTATTCAGGATCTTATTAAAAGTGGCAAACTTCAAATTTATGGGTTGAATACCAATGTAGACCATAAGGCATTCAAGGAGCCTTTGCCCAAATATGAAAAGGGGGAAACCTCTAAACCCAAGAATGGCAAGGCCAAAATCAACTATACCTACATAGGTGCAGAAAACATGGTCAATATGCTTGAGATTATCGAGGAAAGTGTCAACATGATGAGAGACAAAGATCCTTATGGTTATGATGTGGGCTCTCCTCTTATATTTGATGAAGAACCTGTGGTGGTGCTTAGGGGTCCTCACTCTCAAAGCTCATCCCAAGATCTTAATGCTGTCACCAGAAGCCAAAGACAAGGTCCTGTGGTTATTAGAGGTCCTAGTTCCAACCAGTCCAGCAAACCCAAGCAAGTGACATCTAAGAATGTCACCACCAAATCAACAATAAACCCTGAAATGAGCTATAATCTTGTTGACCAGTTACAAAGAATGCCAGCTCAAATCTCAATCTTTGAACTCTTGGAATTGTCTCCAAGACATAAGCGTATCCTTGAGGACCCTTTAAGTGTAGCCAATGTTCTTAACAACATAGATGTTGACCAATTCTAGAACATGGTTAACCACCTTGCCAGCCCTCATTACCTAACATTCTTAGAAGAAGATGACAAAGCTTTGAGCCATCTGCATAATCTTTCCCTTCATATCGAAGTCATGATCCACAAGACCCATGTCAGGCATGTGTTGATTGATGGGGGTGTTGGGCTCAACATTTGTTCCTTGAGTTTGTTGAAGATACTAGGTTATTTTGAGAAAGTTATTGATACCCAGAAGAAAATTACCATTAAAGCCTATGATGAGGTAGAGAGAAGCTCCAAGGGCTCGGCCATCCTTCCTGTTAGGATTGGCCCCATTGAAAAGGACATTTTGTTCCAAATTATTGATGCTGGTCCTCTAGCATACAATATCCTACTTGGTAGACCGTGGATCCATGACATGCAAGCGGTGCCATACACCTACCACCAATGTGTTAAGTTCCCCTATAATGGAGTAGAAGTCTGTATACCCGGGGATAGCACATTATCTGTAAATGTAATTTCAGCAGGAACTCATTTTCCTCTCAATAGAGAAGCAGAGGATTTTGATGCAACTCTAGCACAATGCAAGGATAAGTCCAAATCCATAGACCTTGGTATGGGGGGGTATCAAATTGATTCCTTTACAAAACTACCAGTCTCACCTAGGTCCTATGGATAACCTTCACAAGAGATGTGTCCTTCATCTTTAGCCATGACTCTGTTTGGTACATTTGTAGAGTCCTCGGTGCCCATCCAAGATGAAAAAGAAGAGGTAGTTGTCAAGGACTGGATCTATAGAGAAGACAAATACATGCATAATGAGAACTTCTCTCCCTCTCCTAAGGCATATGGAAGAGGATACACTCTTGTCAAAAATATGGGCTATCTAGGTCATGGTCCTCTCAGTCACAGATTAGATGCTAAAGCCGAACCACTCGATCATGCTCTTTTTGGATGCAGGTCTAAAAAAATGGTTGGCCTAGGTTTTGAAAGTCAGAACAAGAAAAATGCTCCTATCCTTGCTGCGACAGATAGTGATGATGAATAAAAATACATACTCAATTTGCAAAATCAACAAGATAGGTGTGAAGATTGGGTCCCTTCCACAAATCTCCTTTGTGGAGATTCAGATACTCCAGTTGCCAATCCAACAGTTTCAGACCTAGAACAAGAAGAATCCACTGTTGAGGATCATGTTGAGGATCCTATTCAAGAACATCAATACACAAATGGCATTCAAGAAGGTGTTACCCTTGGTGACATCAAAGCCTCTACCTCAAGGCCTCAAAAATATGCTTGGTGTAAACATCCCAGCCGAGATTCAGATACAGACTCACATGAGTATGAATGGGAATCTCTCTCTGATTGTTCTATAGTTGACATGGACAGTGATGTTGTCCATACATATGGTTCCCAACCTGAGGTAGCTAATGAGTCTAGTGTAGGATTAATGGATTCAAATCCGCAAGTCACTTTAGTGGACGATGCTTTGCTTGGTAGGATAAATCCTGATTTGAGTACCTTAGAGGGATACTTGACAGACCCTAACTCTGTAATCACCAGAGATGATACCATTCACATACACAACATTGAACCCATCATTGACCTACCTCTTGCCAATCCTCACCTAATTGATTTGTCTCAGTGCTATCAAGAGCCTCAGCTCCTAACTTTCCAAAATGACTATGAGATAGCATGTTACCTAAACGCCCTTGAGCCCATAGTCTCTTCCACCAATGAACCAACTACAAGCATGACAGAACCATATATAAAGTACCTTAGTTTCAAAATGAAAAGAAAAGAAAAGAAGAATAAGAGTTCTGATGGTGAAAACCACTGTGTGGCGGTGTCAGAACCTAAAAAAGTAAAAATAAAGGATGTATCCGAGGGTGAAAACCTCTCTGAGGCACCTAAGGATGAGGTACTTGATCATCTCCCAAGTTACTTTCAGGACAGATCTTCAGTGCTTGTCGAGCCTACATAGCCAGTTAATTTGGGTACACAAGAGACTCCACAAATAGTACATTTGGCTTAGTCTCTATCAATACAAGAAAAAGAAGCATATACCAAGTTCCTACAAAGCAAGAAAATTAATTTTGCTTGGACTTACTCAGACATGCCAGGGTTGGACACTAATCTCATTATGCATCACTTGTCCATAACTCCAGGTATAAAACCAGTAAAACAGAAGTTGAGGAAAATGCATCCTCACATAGCTCTTCTTGTCAAAGTTGAACTAGAAAAACTCCTCAGTGCAGGATTTATAAGAGCTATTGATTATGTCGAATGGATATCCAATATTATACCAGTTTCTAAACATGACAAGTCCATTTGCGTCTGCACAGATTTTAGGGATCTTAATAAAGCATGTCCAAAGGATGATTTTCCACTTCCAAACATAGACATGATAGTGGACATGACCGCGGGTTATGAGATCTATTCATTGATGGACGGTTTTTCTGGGTATAATCAAATCAAGGTAGCTCTTGAAGACCAGGAAAAGAATGCATTCACTTGCGCATGGGGAACCTATTGCTAGAATGTCATGCCATTTGGATTAAAAAATGCAGGAGCTACTTACCAAAGAGCTATGACAACTATCTTCCATGACATGATGCATAAGAATATGGAGGATTATGTGGATGACACCTTGGAAAAATCTAAAAAAAGGGATACACACCTAGGAGATTTAGAAGTCATTCTAGATCGTATGGAATAGTTTCAATTTAGATTAAATCCCAAAAAGTGTGCATTTGGAGTCACCTCTGGAAAACTCCTAGGATTTATCATTTCAACCAAAGGAATAGAGGTGGACCCAGAGAAAGTTCAAGAAATATTGGATATGCCACCTCCCAAAAATATCAGCCAAATGAGGAGTCTCCAGGGATGCCTTCAATCTATAAGGAGGTTTATTTCACAACTGGCTGATAGAGCTCAACCCTTTAATAAGACTTTGCACAAAGGGGTTAAATGTGTTTGGAATGAAGATTGTCAGCAAAGCATGGACCAAATCAAGCAATACTTGGCCAATCCTCCAATCTTAATGGCTCCTATCCCAAGAAAACCACTCATATTGTATGTGTTAGCAACAGAATCTTCCTTGGGGGAATTATTGGCCCAACTTGATGATACTGGAAAAGAAAGAGTTATATATTACATTGGTCATACTCTTGTGTCATATGAGGTTAATTACACTAGTATTGAAAAATATTGCCTTGCAGTGGTGTTTGCTTCCCAAAAGTTGCGACATTACATGCTTGCACATACAATACACCTCATTGCAAAGATTGATCCTCTCAAATATTTGCTGGGTAAGGCTGCTCTCACAGGTAGACTTGCTAAGTGGATGATGGTCTTATCAGAATTTGACATAGAGTATGTTGAGTGTACGACTATAAAAGGACAAGCCATTGCAGACCAATTGGCTGATTTTCCAATTCGAGATAAAGGGCCCATTCAAGTTGAATTTCTAGATGAGCACATAATGTACATGACTGCCAAAACATGGAAGATGTTCTTTGATGGCTCTTTCATGCAAAATGGTTCAGGAGCAGGAGTGTTATTTGTTTCTCCTCATGGGTACACAATTCCTAAGTCCTACAAACTATTATTCCCATGTACAAATAACATTGCTGAGTATGAGGCCCTAAAAAATGGACTAAAAATGGCAATAGAGTGGAGAATCACAGAGTTGCATATCTATGGGGATTCACAATTAATAATCAACCAAGTTAAATGAAGAATACCAAACAAAGGATGAAAAAATGGTACCCTATAAGAAATTGGTTGATTCATTGCGACGATATTTCACCTTTGTTACATTTCAACAAATCCCTAGAGCAGAGAATAAAGCAGTTGATGCTATGGCTACATTGGCTTCACTTCTTCAGCTAGAACAACATGAGTCCAGATTTGAATTCCTAGTGGAAGAGCTATGCTACCCTATTTATGACTTCCAAGAAAGCCAAGTTGTTTGTACCCTTGTTGGCCATGAGTCATCCCGCTATGGTGCCATTTACTCATACCTTCATGATGGCATTATCCCTAAAACCTTCAATCGTTCTGAACGAAGAAACTTGACCCAAAATGCCTCTCGCCACACCCTTATATCTAGTGATATGTATAGGAGGGGTTTAGATGGGACACTTCTTAGGTGCTTGGAAAAGGATGAGTCCAACCAAGCGTTAGCTGACATTCATGAGGGCATCTATGAAGGACATTCCAATGGTATTGCCATGGCCTGAAGGTTGCTTAGGGTTGGGTACTATTGGCCTACCATGCAGACAGATGCAGTAGCTTTTGCTAAATCATGCGAAAAGTGTTAGAAACACAATAACTTGATACATGCTCTAGGCAGGGAGCTTATTCCGTCTATATCTCATTGGCCATTTCAGTGCTGGGCCTTTGACCTTGTTGGGTAGATTCATCCCAACTCATCAGGTGGACACAAATTCATTATCACTGCTACTTATTACTTTACGAAATGGGTAGAAGGTGTCCCACTTTCTGTTGCCTCAGGCAATATAGTTTCTCTGTTTATTTTGAACTGTATCATCTATCGGTATGGAGTGCCTTCTAAAATAATCACTGACAATGGAGGTTAATTTAAAAACAAGGACCTTAAACATCTCTACAAGAAGTTCAAGATAAAACAACATTGGTCCTCCATTTACTTCTCGTAAGGAAATGGACAAGCAAAGGCTTTGAATAAGACCATTCTTAAAATTCTCCATAGAACAGTTCACAAGAATGGTAGAGATTGGCATCTACAGATAAATCCGGCCTTGTGGGCCTATAGAATGAGTATTTGTACTCCAACAGGGGCTACTCCTTTTGCCCTCACTTATGGTGCTGAAGCAGTGTTACCTTTAGAGATGGAGATTCCTTCTTTTAGAGTTTCCCTTAAAGGTCTAGTGACAGATGAAGACTACCACGCCATGAGGCTCCAAGAACTAGAACTTCTAGATGAAAAGTGTAAAGCATCATTTGATCACATGAGAGTCTACCAAAAGTGTATGTCCAAAGCATTCAACAAGAAGGTTCGCCCTAGAGAATTTCAAGTGGGGGATCTTGTCCTACGAGAAAACCCTAAGAACCAACAACATAGAGAGCAAAAGGGCAAATTCGAACCCAATTGGCTTGGACCATACATTATTACTGTTGCTTTTGGGATAGGTGCTTATTTGTTGTCTACTACAAAGGGAGAACAACTCCCTGATCCTATTAATGTTTTGCACCTCAAGAAGTTCTATCCATGATGCCTGTTCTGTCTGGGGGCATCCTTTGTACATACTTATTGATCCTGAAAAAATTCCAAAAAAATTCATATACGATGCTAAAAAAATCCTAAAAAGCATATAAAGACCTGAAAAAATACAAAAAAATAAAAAAAATGCAAAAAATTCAAAAAAATAGAAAAAGTGCCTTGGTGAAAACCTGGAAACAGGCGCCTTGATAGCAAAAATACAAAAAATTAAAAAAATCAAAAAAATCTCCAAGTGGTTAAAACCTGGAAATAGAGGCTACTTGAGGCCTTTGCACCCTTGTTTCTTAGCATGCATCCTCGACACTTAGCCTTTCTCCATCATGCTTTGACCTTTTTGCCTTGGTTGGAATTAGTCTTTGTCTTTGTCTAGGGGGCATAACTATGTTAGCTTTGGTCTCTAGGATGCGTCAGTCTTTAGGACATCTTGCAAACGGTGTTTTTCAACACCACCCCAAATTGTGTTTTTCAACACTACCCTAGCATCAAGTATTTCTCAACACTTATTAGATATCTTACCTGCAGTCTAGCATGATATGATATCTCTCACTGGCAGATGTGATACTCAGAGTTTGACTCTATGACCTACACACACGCACTTAAACACTCGACTCGCTGAGACTTGTTTGACTTTATTTCTTTATGTGCTGTCTATGATGATTTCTTTGATGAGTTTTCTCTCTCTAAATAGTTTTCGATGATGCTGAGCTAGAAGACTAGGGGCATGAGAACATGTTTTATTGCTTTTTCTGCTTGTGGGTATATTTTGTTGGTCCTAACTGTCATTAGCATTTATGCTTGTTCCACTTGACATCAGGGTCTACAAGGTATTATCCTTGACTGTTTTCACAAATGCATACTTATAGCCATCTTGACTTTCTTTGTGTCTCGATGCGAGTATAATCTTGCCATATTAAAACTTAGGAAATCTTACTGCACTAGTCATCTTGACTTATATGTCTTTGATGCCTAAGTGGGATTCCCACATATCTATCTGATATAGATCATATTCAGATTCACATAGTCATACTAGTGTGCATTGTATGATCTTGCGACACTACCAATAATGCTCAATGATGAATATTAAAGTCTAAAAGCTTTGTGACCTTGCAAGTAAACCACTTTTCCTAGTAGCTTGCATTTTTAGGCTCATATTAGTTTAGTCTTGCATCTTGCATATGGAGAGAGCTCTCCCTCATCTTTCGTGGACTTGTCGGTCAACTGCACTCACTTTTTCTTTTCTCGATCATGTCTTTCACTCCTTGTCTTTCACATCACATCTTTTTCCTATCATCACAAGGGGTTAATCTTATCATCATATCTATATCAACAAAGAGATCATTTTCAGAAACATGATTCTATATCATACACATGAGAACTAAACATACATCTATGAGAGAGATTATACATGAGCATATATATCATACATTTTGAGCAATATCACAAGACAATCTAAAAATTGAAACAGCCATCACAAGTGGGACAAGTACACAAGATATATCACAAATCCAGTAAATCTCATTTATATAAATATCATGATACAAATACAATGTGGGATCCAAAATCTAGATAATGTCCCAGGATATGTCTCTATACATCTATCCACCTAGACCTAAGTCTGACTCACCCCATCATGAGGTGGTGGTGGTGGTGGAGGTCATGTCGCCGCCCTGTCTGGTACCATGTCTGATATGCCTGCCCTCTGAGAGTAGAGTGGCGCTCTTTGTCCCTTAGGTACAACCTGTATGTAGAGACCATGATAGTAAGTAGCTCGTGCTACCTCCCTCTGAATCTCTATTGCGTTTGCATGTGCTACCCTCTCCCATCGATCTATCTCGGCTCGGAGATCAGTTAGCTACTGGTCTCTCATGGCTATAGTAATCCACATCTGCTACATCTCCATCTCCAAAACCTAGATCCTCTCCTCCTCCCCCTGCAGGCTAATCCTGTTCAGCATCCACTCGTCGGTGATATGGTCTCACCGCGTCGTCCCCCTCATCCTTAGAGCCCTATCTTCGTGACCATTTTCAGCCACCTGATCTAGATCCATGTCCTCTCTCTCTCACCCTCCCTCCATCTCCTCTGTCCCCTCCATCTCCGTCATCTCCATCACCACCCCGTGTTGCCGGTTGTGCATTAGGTACAGTAAACTATGGGAATGGAAACCTCCACCGCTCTTCTCTATAGGCTGCATCCGCACCTGCATCTGCCATATCTGGGAGATAGTCCCATGGCTCCTTGCGTATAGTCGCGGTGTCCTGTACTGCCTGCTGGTGTGCACACTAAATAGTTCACTTATCTAAATCATTACTTCCAAGAGAATCCATAGATTGGAAACCTTGAGAAATTGATTTAGAGCTCCCTAGGCATGGAGTGCAAGGATGTTAAGAATGCTCTCAGCTAGAGCTATTAAGCCAATAACCTTGCTAGTAAACCATGCAATGGGAGATTCAAATGAAGACAAGGGCAAGAATGCCAATATCCTCAAGAATCAAATGGAAATGCAAATGCAATGCAACTATGCTAAAAATGGAAATGCAAGCTAAGCTATAAAAATGAAAGATAGAAGTATTACAAATCCTTACTATTTAGACTATGTGAGATCTAAGCTAGAGCTTGAAAGGAAACTAATCTAAGAAAGAATAAACATGAAGCTAAGCTAAGAATGCAAGAATGAAAGATAAATGTAGAAAGATCTCCAAAAGGCTCCAAAGTCTTCAAAAGCTCTAAAGTCTCCAAGAAATCTTGCAGCATAAAGTTAGCATAAAAAGTTGGGTTCTAGAATGAAGAAGAGAGCTCTCATTTTATAAGAAATGAGAAGGAATGGACCATGGAGATTAAGAGGCAAAATATTTAACCAACAGTGGAGCTTGAAAGAGGAGAAATCCATGTGCACAAGTACCCTCCAATGAGAAAATAAGAGTTGACTTTTGTGTCCATATGAGACAAAAAGTGCTTTTTTCCTTTTTGTAAAATAAGAATAATGCTTTATTTGTGCAACTTAGGATAAGAGGAAAAGTGGGGAATTTTTATTTAATAAAAGGGGAGGAAATTATTTTTAAGTAAATAAAGACTTAGGATAAAATGGTTAGCCCATGGAAAATAATCGAATAAATGATAGCACCAGGATTTGATCAAGAATAAGCAATTGATGATTTAGCAAAAGGGGCTAATAGTCTAGGTGACCATTTTTAGGTGATTATAGCTGGTAGTCCAGCATCGGCAACCATCCCTATCCCTCCTCATCTCTAACCTGAGCATAGGTAGTGGTCTCTACGGGCACCCTCTGCTGTCGCCCAAACTGTCTCTAGACCTAAGTGATCACGAAGCGCTCTACTATCTCTGAGTGCCGACCTACTAGTGGTCGGCTGCATAACATATAACCTAGCTCCCGCTCCCACTCCCGATCACCCCACTGCTCACAAGCCCTACATGGTCTCCACTAAAATGATGTGAGCTCGTCTAGTAACCTGCGGTAATATGTCACATCCCCGCTATGTGGCTGTGACAGGAATCCTGTGTATCTATAGATATAGGGGCATCTCCGCTCCCTCAGCTACACATGTGGGCACACAATGATGATGTGCTCCCACGCCCATACCTATGCTAAGACAACACCGCATGCCCAAGTCCTCCTCTCCCTGTAAACAATCTCGTGGAGCTCATGGTACATGTCAGCTAGGATGGTTGGGCCCCATGCCATCCATCGTGGGTGTGCTATCAGATCTGCAACCAACTTGCCCCAACCCAATGGGAACCCTCTCTGGCTTCTATTGGTAATCAGTGCTTGTGCTACTATAGAGCACACTATACATGGAATCGAGAAATTCCTGCCGAACTCCTCCATCAAACGATCCTAGCTAAGGTGTCTATCAATAAAGGTGACATCCTGGAACATGTCCTACATGATCTATCATCCCTCAATCGGATCCTGATCGTAGTATACCTGTGCCAACAAATAATCATGTCAGTTTCTATCATATGAAAACTTTACATCTATGAATATCTATAAACATGATTATACTCACTGGATCTCCATGGCTAGGCACTCGAAGGATCCGATAGACATCCTCCAAGGTAATCGTGGCCTCTCCGGTCGGCAAGTGAAAGGTGTTATTCTCACTATGCCACCTCTCAGCCAATGTTGTCAATAGCCCATGATCTGCCTGAATATGGGGCATCTACAACAAGTACCTGAAACCCATCTCCCCCAAGTCTGCTTGTCCCGGATCATCAAGATCTCAGACACACCGTAACCTGGTCACTCTTGGCGCTCTAATGAGGAGTGCTGGAAAGTTCTCTTGCAAGCCATAACCCCAAACCAGATGTCAGAACATATCATGATGGATCTATAAAATCAGTACAAATCATCTTAAAAGCAAACATTGTTTGGACCCATGTCACAGTGCTCAAAATTTAAAACATGTCATATTTCTTACACTAGTGCGATACTATTTTTTGATAAAATATCGTGCGATATTTTCCTCAGTAATAGTGCGATAATATCTTTGAATGCGATAATTCGCATAGTATCGCACGATGTTTTGTCTGGTATCATGCGATACTGGATTCAACATCGATGTGATACTATGTCGACCCATGAATTATCGCATGACAAATACTATCAAAGGGTGTGATACTTAATAACTATCGCATGAAATTTCATACGAGTGAAATTTGAAATATTTTAAAATCATTAAAAACATGTTTTAAAATGCAATAAATGCCCATTAATGACTCAAAAAGGCAAGTTTTTCTAAAAACTTACTGGGGCACCATACTGAGGAGGCTGGTTATGCAATCGGGCGCGCTCAAATCGATGTCTATGTACCAGAATCACTAGTTGATGGGCCATTTTCTCTCTCTGAGCTCTCAAAATTCTCAAATCACAATAAGACAAATGATCATGAAAATGACCTTTTTACCCCCTTTTATAGCATTTTGACTTATTGGCCAATTTTTAAAACATCTCAGAATTGCGTGAAAATTTCATCCCTAGCTAATTTCGACATCCTCGATCCATTTTCGGGATTGAAATTGAAATCTGAGTTCATCTTGATAGTCAAAACCGCATTTCAAAACTTTCCCCCTCTTCTGCCCAGTTGGCTGACCTTTTGAGGCCTGATCCTTCGATCTTCATTGGGGCATCCTTTTCTTCTTCATCTCCATCTCTTTCAAACTTCTAGTCTTTCATTCATTTTTCATTCGCTTCATCTCTCTGAGGTTTGACTTCATCTTTATCCTATATCTTTCTTAGTCAAACCTAGTCAAATTGTGGCATATCTTCACTGCTTGATGGTTATCCTATCATCTTTCATCTTCGATTATGATTTCTAGTGACTTGATCAAGTTTATCAATTTGTTGTTCTCCTCTACCTGATTTTGATTTCGATTCTGAGGGGGCAGTACCTATCAGCTTTAATCCTTGATTCAACTTTATCAATCAAACCTTGCTTGAGATTCTTATCTCTTATTTGAGACTTGACAATTTCCTATTTACAGGTGTGTTGGTCTTGTCTTCCAGCTTATCTTTGTCAGCTTATGCTTATGTTTGTCCTGATGTGTTCCCATCTGTTGAACACACATATGGGTTGTTTTGTGATCCCAAATCGATCTCACATTTCAATTCCATTCTTTGACCACATGTGATCCCAAATCGATCTCACATTAGTTAAAGAGGGGCAAATGTATGCACCCTAAAATGGTCACCTAGACTTTGGACCCCCCATTCAGCAAATTATCAAATCCCTGAATCAGTATTTTCAAAAATCAACTTTTTTCAAATATCAATTTCCTTGATCAAATCCTAATTCTATCATTTATTCGATTATCTTCTATGGGCTAACCATTTTATCTTAAAGTCTTTATTTATTTAAAAAGAATTTCCTCCCCTTTTATTAAATAAAAGCCCCCACTTTTCCTCTTATCCTAAGTTGCACAAATAAAACATTATTCTTATTTTATAAAAAGAAGAAAAGGCCTTTTTATCTCATATGGACATAAAAGTCAACTCTTATGTTCTCATTGGAAGATATTTGTGCACATGGATTTCTCTTCTTTCAAGCTCCACCCTTGATTAAATCTTTTGCCTCTTAATCTCCCAACTTTGAATACTAATCTTATGCTGCAGGATTTCTTGGAGACTTTGGAGCTTTGGAGATCATTCATGCATTTAGCTTTCATTCTTGCATTCTTAGCTTAAGCTTTCATGGCATTTAGCTTAGTTTCCTTTATGCTCTGGATTAGCTCACATAGCTTAATTAGCAAGGATTTATAATACTTTCATTTCCATAGTTTAGCTTGCATCTTCATTCTTAGCATAGTTGCATTGCATTTCCATTGTTGATTCTTGAAGATATTGACATTATTGCCCTTGTCTCTTTGAATCTCCCATTGTGTGGTTTACTAGCAAGGTTGCATGCTTCAATAGCTCTAGTTGAGAGCACCATCAACATCCTTGTGACTCCATACCTAGGGAGCTCTAGGTCACTTTCTCAAGGTTTCCCATTCATGGATTCTCTTGGAAGTAATGACTTAGAGAAGTGCACTATTTAGTGTCTATAGGATCTTTGTGACTCTTAAAATTAGTAATGACTTTTTTCAATCTCTTAGTAATTTATATTCTTAGGCATGTAACACTATCAAATGCCATCTACCTAGGAAATTTGTTGGTAAGTCTAATTATTTCTACTAAGATTTACTATAGATGATGAGTGTTTAAGATATGATCCTTCAAAATATAAAATACTATTGATAAAGACATGTATACATGCATCAAACATAAGGACTAACACCAAAGAGCCATGATAACCTTGTAAATTCTACATTTTAAGGGTACACAAGAAGTATTTCATTATTTGACTCAACCTAATTACAAAAAAATTTGAGCCCATTTTTATTACTTGTAACAATTCCATTGGAAATCTTATCAAATTTGGACCATTTCAAGCAATGCAAACTATATGTTCAATCTTTCTTTATAACATTTTTCTTGAAACATCTCCAAATCATGCTAATAGTGTGCTTGTTTTAATTATTCTAACATTGTAAGGAAATTTGTTGCTAACTCTCCCCAACTCTACAACATTTATTATTTGATATATAAAGTCAAATAATTCAAAGAAAGGTTAAGTAGGTAAGTTATTGCATGACTTTTACATGCTGCTAAATCACAAATTGATTGTTGATTGTCTATTGTTTCTTCAATCTTTTTCTTATAGTAAAAAAACTACCAATTCTTGGCTCTCAAATCCTTCACTATCTTCACTTATGGTAACCATCATTATGTGTGGGCAACCCTTAGAATCTCATCAATATGAGACAATGTAATTTTCTAATCTATATGAATTAATTTGACAATTAAGACCTAATCTTATTCATGACTCCACCAATGACGTTATAAAAATCTCATTTATTAGAACCATAACACCTAGAATAACTCTTATGTTATCATTTCACAAGATAACATAGACCTAATGTCATATTTTCATTATCATCAACCACCACTAGTGTTGCACCGCAAGATCTTTTATTATTGTTTACTTTTATGATTTTCTAGTACATAAAAATGTTTGTACATATGAATTTTATAAGATATGTTGTTATATTTATTGATCCAATCATAATAATACTAGCAATCACACCTTAGTGTGCAATGGCTATGTTGTAGAGTTATGGAAAGGTCATTTAAGTATTTGTCCCTTTATTTTTCACTCCCTCCCATCCTCTCTAGATCTCCTTATCTCTTTATCTACCTATCTCTTCCTCTTTATCTCTTCCTCTCTATCTCCTTACATCTCTTTCTATCTTTACCTCTCAATCTATTTCTATCTCTCTATCTATTTTTCTCCCATTCTTCTCACTATGTATTCATCTCTATCCTTATCTTCCTCACCCCCTTCCATATCTAGACGCATCTCCCTCTCTTTATCCATCCATCTCTCTCCATCACCCCCTTCCTAAATCTTTAAATCTCCACATGTCCATGTTTCTTCCCCCATCTCTCCCTCTCTCTCTATCTTTTTATCTCTCCATCCCTATATATCTCCCCCTCACTACCTCTCTCTATATATCCCTTTCTACCTCTATTTTTATCTTTATCTCTCTCCCTTTCTCATTCTCTCTTCTTTATATATTTATATACTCCACCCCCTCCCTCTATTTCTCCCTCTCCTCTCCTCTCCATATCCCTCTTCTTCTCAATCTCCATATCCATACCTCTCTCTATTTCCTTACTCTCTCTCTTGCTCTTCCCTCCACACCACTCTCTCTTTCTATCCCTATCTATCCCTATCTCTCCCTATCTTTTGTAGGAGAGAATCATTCAACACATGGTTTGAATATTTTATTAAAATACTTTTCCCTCCCTTATCTCCCCCTATCTTTGGTAGGAGAGAATCATTCAACACATGGTCTGAATATTTTGTTAAAATACTTTTCCCTCCTTATCTCCCCCTATCTTTGGTAGGAGAGAATCATTCAACACATGGTTTGAATATTTTATTAAAATAATTTTCCCTCTGTATCTCCCCTTATCTTTGGTAGGAGAGAATCATTCAACACATGGTCTGAATATTTTATTAAAATACTTTTCCTGGGAAATGCAAGTGTAAGGTATGCTCCAATGTAGAAACATTGAATAATGAAATGACAAAATAATGAGAGGCAAAGATTGATGTGTATGAGAAAAATGTTTATACATTCACTTCATTGTCTTACCTTCCACGTGGCAATCCAGAGAATTTAGAGTTGTATGAGACTTTGCAAAATGAATGACCAAGATTCCTTCTTTTATAGTCAACTTTGGTTCTTTGAGCTCTCTTATTTATATTATTCTTAATATAATTTGAATTGTGAATTATATTTATGATAATAATTAAGTTTATTTATTTTTATTAGTTATTTATTTCTAATAGATAAGGAAAAAAATATTACTAAAAATTTAAAATCTATTTTTACATTTTTCTTAAACACTTAAAAACAAATTTATGAAATTTAGTTTTAAGAGATTTAATGAACAACTACAACTACTAAAGAAATGAATTAAAAAGTAATTATTTAATTCAACTTTTCTAATGGCTTGATTAAAAATATATAATTTTTAAATATTTTTTCAATTAAATAAATACTTTTCTTTCAACTATGATATTTGTTGTCTACTCTACAACCAAAACAAATAAAGATTATAACAACTATAAAAAATAATTGAATTTTATTTTTTAATAATTCTATTGGGAAAAAAATCTAATAGAGACAAATAAACTTAATTATTATCATAGATTTATTAATACTTTTCATAATAATCATATTATACTTTATATTTGTTAAAAAAATTTAATTTAATTTCTAATCTAAAAATCTTTTACATTGATAAAAAAAATCTATCACAAAAATATTATCTCATATAAACTAATTCAATATGAAAAAATGAATATCCACACAAGTAGAGAAAAATATAAGTGAAAAAATCTCCATGTAAAAATCTGTTACATGTCATCATTCAAACATTTATTTTTTAACTTAACTCTAATTTTCCCATGAAAATCAGAAAATGCCATGTAGAAGTCATTACACGTCTGCAAAGATTTGGTAAAAAAACTTTTGAAATATTTTTTTTTCTAAAAACTTTGATTTGCCGTTTCAAAACAAGGACCGTGCATTTGAAGGGGTTTCAATGGCTTTTGATTTTTGATTTTTAATTTATACGTTAGTATTTATGAATTTCAACATTTATGCCTATGATCGGTGAAAAAAACAATAAATTAAAATCGGTGAAAAAAGTGATGGAAACAAGTTTCATGGTCTGAGATGTGTGATGGGTCATTTAAAAAAAACATGAAAAATGAAAAATTCAGCTCCTCCTCATATGAAAATGCCTACGGCGTAAAAATAGACTTCAAAAACTGAAAAAAAAAATTGTTGTTTTAAGGATTAGAGATCATTATATTTTAATACATGACAAGCATAAAATAAAATAGTAATAACAATGTAATTTAAAAGATTAAATAATTTTAAAAAACCTAAATTTTTTAAAAACTATGGGCGTGTGGTACACTTGCTTGTTTGATTTGTGTTGAAAACCATACAAAATACTTATACAGCGCATATCATAACGTGTCGTAGAAAGTTAAGGTGGTGCACAACTTGCTTGGGCCCCCTTTACTCTGACGACACGATTAATCAGAAGGACATAATATGGTAATGGGAGATGGATGGTTCGTAGAATTAAGGGAGTGGTGAAAATAATGGAGTCGAGGGGACCGGTTCTTCACATTCTACGTGCCACGTGGAATATGCACACATGCTAACTTCTTTGCATACCAAAGTTTGACCAATGACTTGTTCCCTTCGAACCCCTCATGCTGAATTTTGTTTTCATCCTTGTCAACTCAGGTACGTGGAAGTTTTATGGAGATGGGTTCCTTTAAATATTTTGTAAGTGATTCTAATCTAAGGAAATGAAATGCGATAAATAGATTATAATATATAGGGAAAGGATCTTTGTATTTGTTTACTTAAATGGTTTCTCAGATTTGTTTAGATTTATTATTTTAGTTTTTGGATAGTTTTAATAAATGTAGGAGAATTTGTTATGTGCATTAAAATCAATATTTAGAAGTGAGGTTCAATATTACTTTATACATGTTTCAATATCTTTATTTTACAATTGATTTAGTACATATTTTCCTAATAAATATTTTGATTAATATGTTTGTACAAAATGTTTCAACAATTGTATACTATAGTTATCAATAAAGTTGCACAATTTTTCTAATTAAACTAGTAGATGGGTCACTATTGTTACTTGTGGAATATTCTAGTGAGCTTTTAATTATCATGTATTGTCCATCACCTCTAATTCAAATTATTGATAAGGTTGTACTAAGGTTTTGGATTCTTCCCATGTAGTTAAGATTCTTCCTTTTATCTTGAATTACAATCCATACAGATAAACTGACCCTATAAAAAAAATTCCCAATTAAATAAATAAAAGTTTTTAGACCACACAGACCCATGACTATCCAACAAACTAAATCGTAAAATATATAAGGTAAGTTTGAGTTTGTTTGCTGGAATTGGGATGGAATTGTCATTATCAAATTATGGAATTGACATATTCTATATTTGTTTTCAAAACATAAAAATGGAATAGAGATTTGTTAATTCTCATTTACCCCCAAAATCAACATTTTAATCTTCCATCTAAAAAGGTGGAATTGGAAAATGAATTCCAATTCCACTTAAATAGAAATGGGGTAAATCATTTTTTTAACTTTTTGAAGTTTTACAAATTTGTGTAATTTTATGCTTCTAAAAAAAACTTTATTCAGATGGTATTCCAATTCTACGGTAAATGCATCTTCTCACTATGAATTTTAAGTAGACCAAATGATTTTAACTATATTCTAACAACTATTTTCCAAATTTAAAACTTTCTGAATGATCAAATACTAGAATTTGATAATTCCAACATTATTTAATTCCACCTTAATTAAATTTTTATTTAGACTTTGCCACCACACAGCCTATAGAACCTACGATTAAGAAAGTCTTAACCGGAATGGCTATACTCAGTAACAGCACGTACTCATCAGTGCCACCACTACAACGACGATGGGACAGATTAAATTATAAATACTTTGTGCTTCGCTCTTTGTCAAGCACGCAAAACGAACGGAGATTTTTGCTTGTGGACTTAAGACTTTGTGGGGTTTCCAGGGTAACAAGATGACAGAGATTGGGAAGTTTTCAGGTGCTCTATTCTTTCTCTTACCAGCGTTCATTGCTTCTGCTTCTGCTTCAGAGGGAAGTACTTCAGCTTCTTTGAAAGACAAGGCTATAACTTCCGTTAAGCTCAGCCTCCATGAGGTTAAAATATTGACCGTTGAAGCTTCCACCTCTCACTCACCGTATCTGAGCTCGGATGAAGAAATCAAGCGCGCCGCAATTAAAGATTGCGAGATGCTGTTCAAATACACAGTGCAGCAGTTGAATCAGTCACTGGAATTGCTGAGTAAATCGGGAGAGTGGAAGAAAGAGCAGGCGGAGGACGTGCAGACGTGGCTCAGCGCTTCTCTCACCGATCAAGTCACGTGCATTGAAGGATTCAAAGGTGTTAAAGACGATTATGCAGAATCGGTAACAAATATTTCCAAAGTGGTCAGTAATTCGCTTGCAATCGTCAACAGTCTTCCCGTGGAAATTATTTCTCCCAGCCAGAACAAGCGCCGCCTTTTAGTGGATGGTGATTTATATTTCCCGATCAGCTGGATGTCTCCAGCTGACCGGCGGCTTCTTCAGAGTTCTCCGGCGGGTGGTTTGACGGCGAACGTGGTTGTAGCCAAGGACGGAACGGGGAATTACAAGAGCATCTCGGAGGCCGTAAAGGCTGCTCCCAGTGATAGTGACAGCCGTTATGTCATCCATGTCAAAGCTGGAGTGTACGCAGAATCGGTGGAGGTTTCCAAAGATAATATCATGCTGGTCGGTGATGGGAAATACGCTACGGTCGTGACGGGGTCCAAGCGTGGGGGTTCTATTCAAACCGTCGCTACGTTTGGTACGGGTTTCCACAACATTATTCTTTGAAGTAGCAGAAGATTTCTTAATTCTTTTTATATTGAATAGAGCTGTAGTTATAATACTGAAGTTCATAGTTCCGTTTAAAAATATTGTAATTTTATGTTGTTTTTTTTATATAAGTAAAGATGTTGATTTGGAAAGGTTAGAGATTAATAATAGTTTTGGTATGAGTAAGATGTCGATATAGAATTTTAAACATTTAGTCTTGGTATAAATAAGGATGTTGATTTGGAAGTTCATTAACATCTACAGGTTTTGGATCTATATGTAGTATTGGAATCTCAACCAAATTTCCATCTATTAACAGCTAATTTAATCTTGGAACTAGTGATAAATGTAGAAGTTAGAACTAGTCTTTACACGTCTCCGCTTTATTGTCTTGCAGATCAATATATTCACTGGCAAATGACTAGAGAAATTTCTACTGTTAAAACTTAAAATATATTTAGTCACACAGTTCTCATGTTTCATGTAATCTAAACTCCAAACACTACATTTCCTGTTATTCAAGTTTTATATGATCCAATCTTTAAGTTCTTCAAATTTTTATATTAATTGATTTTTTTTGAAACAGTGAAAAAACTTCTATTTTTTTAATTCATCTATTTCAAATAGAAAATGTATACTGCCAGTTTCATTTAAGATGCAGTTAAACTCCATCTAAAATGCACCGTTGACCAAATTTCAAAAAACTGAAAATACAACAGATTTTTGTGAAATTGTCAGCGTCTGTTCTTCATGATCTGTACATTATGTGATCTAAAACCACAAAAAATTTGCGAAAAAACTATTATGTTTCTTCAAATCTGAAAAAAGTAAGTTTGACTTTTTTTTGTTTTTGATACATTTTAGATGGAGCTTAGCGCCTTTCAGATTTTTGGACGATCTGAAGACTTGACTTTCGTGTCGCAGAAAATGATGAGAGCCTCCATGGCTATCAGTGCAGTGTTGAATTTCCGAGCGCAATTTGATATTTCATTTTGGTAGTCTCCGAAGAATGATTGTATAAGGACATAATTTGAAGAAAAAATGACCGGCCGACAAAGAATGACCACAAATTCTCCCCGTCTACTAACCCCCACAAAAAGCTGACAAGCACGCACTAGTTTACATTCAAATGCCGTATGATTAATCTCTACAAAGTCGACGCATCACTCATTTGTTTACATTCAATCTGTCTTGTGCTACAGTGCTGTAAAGTGATTGCTCTTCTGTTTAAATCTAAATTGATATTTTGAGTTACAACTAACAATAACCCATTAGTTTCCTATAATCTATAACAGATATTATTGGTGATTCGAATTTTGACTGTGAATAATTCTCTTGTATCAATATTTTCGATTACATTACGCCCCGTGTTTGTTTTCAGGTGCAACAGGAAAAGGATTTATTGCGCGAGACATAGGGTTTGACAACACAGCAGGAGCGGAGGCCGGGCAAGCCGTTACCGTTAGGGTTTCATCCGACCTGTCGGCTTTTTACCGTTGCAGTATAAAAGGCTACCAAGACACACTGTACGCCTACTCCCAGCGCCAGTTTTACAGAGAATGTGACATTTTCGGCACGGTGGATTTCATCTTCGGCGACGCCTCCGCCGTGTTTCAGAGCTGCAACATTTTGTCGCGCAATCGTGGCGGCGCGGATGCAAATTATATTACGGCGCAAGGCAGAAGTGATCCCAACCAGAACACCGGCTTCTCTATCCAAGACTGCCAGGTGTCGGCGGAGTCCATTCGCACATATTTGGGCAGGCCGTGGAGGGAATATTCTAGTACGGTATTCATGCAGTCATTCTTAGACGCTAATGTCGATCCCGCAGGCTGGGCTGAGTGGTCTGGTAATTTTGCATTGAAGACGTTGTATTATGGAGAATACATGAATTCTGGGCCGGGTGCAGGAACTGCAAAGAGAGTGAAGTGGCCTGGTTTTCATGTCATTACAGATGCAGCGGAGGCAAGCAAATTCACCGTAGCAGAATTTATCTCTGGAAATGAGTGGTTGCCTTCCACTGGTGTTGCATTCCAGTCTGGATTAGCTCGATGAGAGATCTGTACTTTTAGTAAATTTCAGTAGCTTATTGAACATTTTAATACAGAGCTGGCATCGTATATTAAATAAAAGCTAGGACTATATCTGCAGCTGATGGCTTCGACTATATAGCAGTCATAGAACTCATGAACTCAAACAAATCATGCATCGTATTTTGAATATGTACTTTATATTAAATTTTAATAAAAGACACTATCCATAAAAAAAACAAGAGACGCAAGCGTCAAAGTTTCTGCCTATTGTGTAATGCTTTTAGGGGTAATATATGGTAAAATGAGAATGGATTTAAGGAAGAGTGGACAAATTATGTCACAGTAATCATTTAGGAGTAGGAAGAAAAAAAAATGTAAACTGAATATTTGAACAGTATATTGAACACAAGTTCATAATCTTCCCAATTAATAGTAAATTATATAAGCATTTATGAAAAAAATGATAAATACTATGAATTGAAAAGGATCACCTGCTAGGGTTTAATATAAAGTTAGCAGATTGCATTGAAAGCTTAAAATCAAAAACCTATAGATCTCTAATGATACATGTGGCATAGAATAAACAAACATATTTGCATACAAACAGAAATTTTGTCTATTATAGTTGCACAATCTAATAATTCAAAAATAGACCTATAATATTGAAGAAGAACATGAATTGAAATGAATCTTTATTAACTTTTACATATAAATGTTTTTAGTAATTAATTTTAACCAAGCGAGTACTTAGGCATGATTTTGTGTTCGATTTGAGAAAATTCAGGTTGAAGCATGCCATATTCATCTTCACACCATTATTCATGTTCAGTGTGTTGAAAAGTGATAGCTTTGAATCAACTATGTGTCAGTTACATGGATCCCAACATGACTAAAATAAAAACCTTGAATCAAAGATAATAAATAATAGAAAGTAATAAATAACCAAGTATGATTAAAATTTTTGAATGTAAAAAACAATTACAAATAATATAATTATTACATTTGTAATAATAATAAAAATATTTTTTAAAAGGTAATGTTTGATAAACTTTACTTCGATTTTTACTTTGTCCCTTGGAGGTAATATTGCCTATTGATGTTCCTTGAAAACTATCCCAAAAATATTCAACATTATTTCTTTCATCCAAATTCTTTCTCTTACCAGCGTTCATTGCTTCTGCTTCTGCTTCAGAGGGAAGTACTTCAGCTTCTTTGAAAGACAAGGCTATAACTTCCGTTAAGCTCAGCCTCCAGGAGGTTAAAATATTGACCGTTGAAGCTTCCACCTCTCACTCACCGTTTCTGAGCTCGGATGAAGAAACCAAGCGCGCCGCAATTAAAAATTGCGAGATGCTGTTCAAATACACAGTGCAGCAGTTGAATCAGTCGCTGGAATTGCTGAGTAAGTCGGGAGAGTGGAAGAAAGAGCAGGCGGAGGACGTGCAGACGTGGCTCAGCGCTTCTCTCACCGATCAAGTCACGTGCATTGAAGGATTTAAAGGTGTTAAAGACGATTATGCAGAATCGGTAACAAATGTTTCAAAAATGGTCAGTAATTCGCTTGCAATCGTCAACAGTCTTCCCGTGGAAATTATTTCTCCCAGCCAGAACAAGCGCCGCCTTTTAGCGGATGGTGATTTATATTTCCCGATCAGCCGGATGTCTCCAGCTGACCAGCGGCTTCTTCAGAGTTCTCCGGCGGGTGGTTTGACGGCGAACGTGGTTGTAGCCAAGGACGGAACGGGGAATTACAAGAGCATATCGGAGGCCGTAAAGGCTGCTCCAAGTGATAGTGACAGCCGTTATGTCATCCATGTCAAAGCTGGAGTGTACGCAGAATCAGTGGAGGTTTCCAAAAATAATATCATGCTGGTCGGTGATGGGAAATACGCTACGGTCGTTACGGGGTCCACGCGTGGGGGTTCTATTCAATCCGTGGCAACGTTTGGTACGGGTTTCCACATAACATTACTCTTTTAAGTAAAATAAGATTTCTTAATTGTTTTTTATATTGAATAAAACTGTACTTACAATACTGAAGTTCATATGGGCTCGGGCTAAGTTTCAGACAGAAAATATAAAGATAAAAAAAAGTCAATTTTTTTTCTGGATTTGTAAAAATATAGTGATTTTTTTGTGGTTTTCGATCACAAAACGTGCAAATCATGAAGAACAAATGTTGTTGAAAATTTCACGAAAATCTGTTGTGTTTTCCCTTTTTTGAAATTTAGGCAACAGTGCATTTTGTCTTGAGCTTAGCTGACTCCTTTAAAAATATTGTGTCTTAATGAGCTAAATGTCACATGTGTAGGAATTAATTTATGTTATTTTTTATATAAGTAAAGATGTTGATTTGGCAAGCTTAGAGATTAATAACAATTTTGGTATGAGTAAGATGTTGATGTAGAATTTTAAACATTTATTCTTGGTATAAATAAAGATGTTGATTTGGAAGTTCACTAACATCTGCAGGTTTTGGATCTACATGTAGTATTGGAATTTCAACCAAATTTCCATCTATTAACAACTAAATTAATCTTGGAACTAGTGATAAATGTAGAAGTTAGAACTAGTCTTTACAGGTCTCCGCCTTATTGTCTTTCAGATCAATATTCACTGACAAATGACTGTATTTTCTACTGTTAAAACTTAAATTATATTGAATCACACAGTTGTCATGTTTCATGTAATCTAAATTCCAAACACTACATTTCTTGTTATTGAAGGTTTATACGATTCAATCTTTAAGTTTCTCAAATTTTTACATTAATTGAATTTTTTTTTTTGAAACAGTGAAAACACTTCTACTTTTTTTAATCCATCTATTTCAAATAGAAAATGTATACGGCCAGTTTCATTTAGGATGCGCTAAAGCTCCATCCAAAATGCACGGTTGATCAAATTTAAAAAAATGGAAAATATAACAGATTTTTGTGAAATTTTTAGCATCTGTTCTTAATGATCTGCACATTATGTGATCTAAAACCACAAAAAATTTGTAAAAAAATCATTATATTTCTGCAAATTTGAAAAAAATAAATTTGACTTTTTTTTTGGTTTTTGATACATTTTAATGCAACTTAGCCACCGCCTTTCATTTATCTTGTCCAGCTGATTTGGACGATCTGAAGACTTGACTTTCGTGTGGCAGAAAATAACGACAGCCTCCATGGCTATCAGTGCAGTGATGAATTTCGGAACACAATTTGATATTTCATTTTGGTAGTCTCCGAAGAATGATTGTATAAGGACATAATTTGAAGAAAAAATGACCGGCCGACAAAGAATGACCACAAATTCTCGCCGTCTACTAACCCCCACAAAAAGCTGACAAGCACGCACTAGTTTACATTCAAATGCCGTATGATTAATCTCTACAAAGTCGACGCATCACTCTGTCTTGTGCCACAGTGCTGTGAAGTGATTGTTCTTTTGTTTAAATCTAAATTGATATTTTGAGTTAGAACTAAGAATTACCCATTAAATTAAATGCATTAGTATCCTATAATCTATAACAGATATTATTGGTGATTCGAATTTTGACTGTGAATAATTCTCTTGTATCAATATTTTCGATTACATTACGCCCCGTGTTTAATTTCAGGTGCAACAGGAAAATGATTTATTGCGCGAGACATGGGCTTTGACAACACAGCAGGAGCGGAGGCCGGGCAAGCCATTACCCTTCGGGTTTCATCTGACCTGTCGGCATTTTACCGTTGCAGTATAAAAGGCTACCAAGACACACTGTACGCATACTCACAGCGCCAGTTTTACAGGGAATGTGACATTTCCGGCACGGTGGATTTCATCTTCGGCGACGCCTCCGCCGTGTTTCAGAGCTGCAACATATTGTCGCGCAATCGTGGCGGCGCGGATGCAAATTACATTACGGTGCAAGGCAGAAGTGATCCCAACCAGAACACCGGCTTCTCTATCCAAGACTGCCAGGTGTCGGCGGAGTCCATTCGCACATATTTGGGCAGGCCGTGGAGAGAATATTCTCGTACGGTATTCATGCAGTCATTCCTAGACGCTAATGTCGATCCCGCAGGCTGGGCTGAGTGGTCTGGTAATTTTGCGCTGAAGACGTTGTATTATGGAGAATATATGAATTCTGGGCCGGGTGCAGGAACTGCAAAGAGAGTGAAGTGGCCTGGTTTTCATGTCATTACAGATGCAGCGGAGGCAAGTAAATTCACGGTAGCAGAATTTATCTCTGGAAATGAGTGGTTGCCTTCCACTGGTGTTGCATTCCAGTCTGGATTAGTTCGATGAGAGATCTGTACTTTTCGTAAGTTTCAGTAGCTTATTGAACATTTTAATACAGAACTGGCATCGGATATTAAATAAAAGCTAGGACTATATCTGCAGTTGATGGCTTTGACTATATAGCAGTCATAGAACTCATGAACTCAAAGGAATCAAGAATGCATCGTATTTTGAATATGTACTTTATATTAAATTTTAATAAAAGACACTATCCATAAAAAAAATAATATGTCTCTCTAAGATTTAGAACTACTAAGTCTATACGCAAAGGATCATAATATGGTCATGGGATGGATGATTCGTAGAAATAAGGGAATGAGAAATAATAGAATCGAGGGACCAGTTCTTCACATTGTACTTGCCATGTGGAATATGCGAGAAGATAAATTCTTCCCATGACAAAGTTTGACCAATAACTTGTAATTGACAACGTCTAAACAACAAACTAAAATGTATATCTTACCAAGGGGGACACTTAGTATTTTTTTCAAACTTTCTTTATATATTTTGTAGTTTAGTTTGTTGGATAGCCACTACCTTTGTAACCTCAGTGCTTTGGGAGTTGGGACGTCTTGCACCTTTCTACCACTCCTACTTATTGTTGTTTTTAATTTTTTCATCATTTAATGCAACTCAACACAGTCCTTTAAAAAAAAAGACTTTATACAAATATTTTCTAGGTAGTTCTAGTTTAAATACAAATATTTTCTAAGTGATTCTAGTTTATATATGAATGTGACAAATAGATTTTAATTTATGAGAGAAAGGATCTAATAGTTATTTATTTTAATTTCATATCATAAGCTCTTAAATGGTATGTCAGTTTTTGAAGAGAGAAAAAAGGCTCCTTTGTACGTAATTCAAGAGCTAGAAAAGCTATTGTTTCAATTTTTTTATAGTTACAATGCGTGCAAGAGGATTCGTTATGTGCACTGAGGTAAAAAGGAAAATGTCATTTAGAGTAAAGTCTAATACCTATTCATAGATGTTCCAATAACCTTGTGCTACAACCACAAGGAGAAAAAATGCACAACTAATTTAATACATATTTATGTAATGAATATTTTGACACAAATGTCCAAGTAATGATATACTATGATGGTGTACTATGGTTATTAATAAAATTACACAACGCCTCTAATTAAAATTCAAAGTTTAGTTAATAAACGTATTGATGATTGACTATTGTTAAATTCATCATTTACTAAAATTTACCTGCGACAAACTAAGCCATAAAATATTTAAGAAAAGTTTGAAAAAAACCAAGTGGCCCCTCTTGATAAGATATGCATTTTAGTTTGTTGTTTAGACATTGCCCTGAAATTCCATGCCTATAGTACAAACAATCAATAAAATCAAGTACTAGACTTATGGATTCTTTGCGGATTCAACTCATGCTAGTTGGATTTAAAACTCCTCTGTAATAGGTACATACTCATTGGCACCACCACTACAACATTTACGATGGAATAGATTAAGTTATAAATACTTGTGCTTCCCCTCATAAAGAACACAAAATGCACAAAATTGTTTCTTTCTTTGTAATTGGCCGTAACTGGAAAGGCCTTACAGCCCGACACATTGCATGTAATCAGTTAGTTGATGAATAGAGATATTTGTTTCTTTCAGATCTTGTTTGGTGCTGTGTTATTCCATTGTGTTGGTGTTGGCTGCAAGGTTTGGACTATCCTTAACTGGATCCACCATCCTTGGATGTGTGGGGACCTAGATCTGGCATGTTGCATTCTCCTATGCGGATCTGGAGGCTGACAGGGAGAATTTATTTATTGTAAGGCTATTTGAGAGCCGACTGATGTTTGGCATTTAATATTTGTTTGTAGGAGTTAATTGTTTCATCCAGCCGACTTGTGGCTTGGATTAGTATTTAAGGGGTGCTTGGGTAGTTATTTAAGGGGCAGATTTGCAAGAGTAGATCTGGTGGATAGAAGGTAGCAGAGTTAGTAGCTTGTGAGCTTAGGAACAAGGAAATTGCTTGGTGGCTTACGAGCACAAGTTTAGATCTTTCTTGGAGTGCCTACAAGTGTCCTATTGTGTTGTAGACCTGGGCTAGCTAAGGAGAAGTGTGTTGGATCCTGCGTGATCTTGTAGAACAATTTCTTTCTTTGTAATTGGTTGTAACCGGGAAGGACCCGACACATTGCATGTAATTAGTTAGTTGATGAATAGAGATATCTATTTCTTTTAGATCTTGTTTGGTGCTGTGTTATTCCATTGTGTTGGTGTTGGCTGCAAGGTTTGGACTATCCTTAACTGGATCCACCATCCTTGACTGCATCAGGTGGTATTAGTGCTGAGTTGATCTTGTTGGAGCAGAAGGTTGACCTAGCAAGATGGATCTTGCGAAATTGATCTTTTTGGCGAAGAGATTGTGCGCAATATGAGTTGCAGATCCGTGTTACTGAACTTGTGAAATCATGGCCTGGTTTGTTAATGCAAGGTGGCGGGTTGCGATCTGACTTGCATACAACTTGGAGGCTTTCACAAGGTGGTCGGTTGGGTTTGTTGCAGGGGGTTTTCGAAGATCTTTGGAGATGTCTCCAAGAGGATTGAACCTTGGTGCGATTGCAGATCTCTATGATGTGGTGGAAGCAAAGATTTCTGAGAGGTTTTCTTAGTTGGAAGCAAATTTGATGAACCGTGTGGAAAACTGAGTTAAGAACCTTGTGAAGGAAAGTGTTTTTGAGCTTTATAGAGCTTACCGGAGTTGGAGCATGCCGATCCGGAGGAAAGTTGTCTAGCCGGTTAGAAGACTGGTCTGAGAGAGAAGACATGTGGAAGCATGTGAGATTGGTTTTGATGGTCAGTTGGTGGATTTTGCCATGAAACCTGCAGAGCAACTTGTGGTTCTTGCTGGGTTACTTGTGCTTGCCAAATATGTTGTTGACTTTAGTGAGGAGATTGGTTTTCATGTTCAGTCGGTTGTGCCTGACATGAAAATTACAGAGCATCTGGTTGTGCTTGATCAAGTTGTTGTAGTTAAGGAGATACCTATTGTTGAACACTTTTGTGATGATGGTGTTACCGAATTGCTTTTGTTTGGTGCTGAGGTGCATATGTTGTTTGTTGGTTGACAGTGATAAGTCTTGTGAGGAGATTCTGAGATGGGATTCTAATTGGATCCTTGGTGATGTGTTGATGGTTCAGTTTGTTCTTGATGTTGGACATGCTGATTGGTTGAGTTGTAGATTGGTTCTCTTTCCTGTGATGGAGTGGAAACCTTTGGTGAAGATGAAGTGGAGTTGGTGTTGTTCAGATGTTCCCTTTGGTGAGAAAGTGTGGGACACACTTTTCTTTTTACCCCAGGAGTCTGATGCAGTGGCATCCTGGCTTCTCGTCCAGTTCCTTGTGATTTTATGGTACTCGGCAAAGGAGGTGGATGAGCTCGGTAAAGGTAGGATTTTACTCGATTATTTGGTTAATAGTTCTCGGTCGAAGTTTGTTTTGCCTCATTGATGGAGCTTGATGATCTTGGTGGTGATTCTCAGTTGGAAGTTCTGGTGGATCTAGGGGGATGATGGTCACTTGGTGACTTGGTGTTTTGTTTCTCAGTGCTTGGTTACCGGCGGGGTCTTGATGTTTATGTCTGATGCTCAATCGCTGAAGTGGCTCAGTCACTGGAGGACTCGGTATAGTTGGTGCTCGGTAATGCTTGTGGAGCTTGGTTGGTATGTTTGCTTGGTATATTTCCTAGCACTCGGTAGTTTGGATTATCGACAGTTATTCTTGGTGAATCGGCTTGGCCGACTAGTGCATTTAATGTGGGTCACATTCCTCGAGTTATGGATTGACCGTTGGATGTGTGGGGACCTAGATTTGGTATGTTGCATTCTCCTATGTGGATCTGGAGGCCGACATGGAGAATTTATTTATTGTAAGGCTATTTGAGAGCCGACTGATGTTTGACATTTAATATTTATTTGTAGCAGTTAATTCAATCATCCCGTCGACTTGTGGCTTGGATTAGTATTTAAGGGGTGCTTGGGTAGTTGTTTAAGGGGCGGATTTGCGAGAGTAGATCTGGTGGATAGAGGGTAGTAGAGTTAGTAGCTTGCGAGCTTAGGAACAAGGAGATTGCTTGGTGGCTTGCGAGCACAAGTTTAGATCTTTCTTGGAGTGCCTACCAGTGTCCTGTTGTGTTGCAGACCTGGGCTAGTTGAGGAGAAGTGTGTTGGATCCTGCATGATCTTGTAGAACTGTTTCTTTCTTTGTAATTGGTCGTAACCAGGAAGGCCTTATAGCCCGACACATTACATTTAATCAATTAGTTGATGAATAGAGATATTTGTTTCTTTCAGATCTTGTTTGGTGCTATGTTATTCCACTGTGTTGGTGTTGGCTGCAAGGTTTGGACTATCCTTAACTAGATCCACCATCCTTGACTGCATCAGAACAGGCCCGCCTTGGGTAAGAAAATTTTGTTCCAACACAAATTGAAAGGGATCTTAGTTTTTGGTCATTGTTGTTTCTTCATAATAAATTCATACCTTTCCTTAGCATTGTATGCTCCTAATTCCGATCCATCCAATGCTAATATGTCTTCTTTTAATTGAAAGGCTATCTTTCTATTACTTAGCAGACTCTCAAGTTGTTTCCTTTCCGCTTCTGGGATGTTAGTATTATCAAAATATTTCCAATCCAACTGTGTGCTAGACCTTCATCTGATATTTCAATGTAGTCTTTGAGAAACTTTCTGCATATGGATTCTAAGATACTTTTGGAGTTCTCAAAGTCAAATATCCTTTCCACTGCCATGTAACCTCCCCAAGAATCCTTCTAGAACAATGCTTGCTCTCCATTCCCAAAATTCTAGGTTATTTTCTCCATGATAATGTTTCTACATTCCATCATGAAGTTTCATATGCGTGAACCTTTAGGGGGGAGGCCATTCTAAATATTCTAGTTGGCCCACTATTGTTTAAATACTTAGGACATAATATTTTGACCTATTTCAGATGGTGATTCATGTACATATTCCAGACTAGTTTTGCACCCAAGGCTCTGCCCTGATACTTAATATTTTTAATCCCAACGCCCCCTTCCTCCTTTGGCCTACATACCTTATCCCATGCAACTAATGATATCTTGATCTTATTACCCGCCCCTTTCCAAAAGAAGGTTATAAGATGTTTATTTAGTTATGCTCTTGTTTTTGTTTGTAAATTAATGCATGATAGTTGGTAGATTGGTATAGCTGAAAGTAGCAATTTTAACATTGATGAAGGCCAAACTCGAGACACAACCAAATAAGAGACTTCTATTATTTGATTAGTATATTCTATTACATGAAGATTACAAACATGAAATCAAACTGCATGCCTCACAAAGCATACACTATACAAGTTACAGAAACTCTGGAAAACCCCCTTTTCCCCACAATATTGCCTTTTCCCCAAAAACTTCCTTCCAACCCTAAAGATGGGTTCAAATAAGCTATTTTTTTGTTAAGAGCTTAAATTTTAATTTTGATGGTTGGGTGCCAAAACAGAGAATTTGAAATTCAAATTTGAACTAGGTCTGAAAATAGGGCAGTTCTTGAAAAATGGTCCAGCTTCCAGGAGGTATAACTTTTGACCTGGGTCCAATTGACAAACCTTTTACACTATCAAAAAGCTCTCTAAGTGAACTATGCCTCTATAGATGCACTTTTCCCATCCGACACATTTTTGAGGCCCTATGAGACTGTTTACTACCTCAAACATGACTCAAAAGATTTTTTGACAATTTTTCAGAAACTTAAAACTTTAATAAATTGTAAACTGTGAATGATTTTGACCTGATTCTTCCACAAAAATGCTTAATTTTCCATTTCAAGCTTTCCTAAAATTTCTAGTTCTATCTACCCAAAAATTATAGCTTACTAAAAATAGAAGGTTGATTTGATAATGCAACAGTGGATATCTAAGAGTTAGAATCTATAATTTGCCCAAATGGGTATCTAGAAATGCAAAAACTTCAAAAAGAAACTATTAAAAAACACATTTTTTGGGGTGATGCAGGATTGCCCTAACATTGTTGGATGCTCTTGCATCAAACATAATTGCCCTACCTTTAGGGGAGAGCCATTTCCCTTTCCATGATTCCATTTTTTTCTTAATTTTTAAGATGATCTGGTCTCATAATCTCTTTTTTCTTCTCCCTTTATCTAGGGTCAATCCTAAATATTTATGAGGTAACTCACCCTTCTTGAAGTTAAGGATCCTACATATTGTTTCTTTCGTGTCCAAATTTGTGTTAAAGAATTTTTTTTTTGATTTTTCCTTGTTGATCTCCTGGCCCGAGGTTTTTGTATAAGATTCAAATACGTTCTTAAATGTTATTTCTTGTTTATCTCCTTGACCATATAGCATGGTGTCATCCACAAACTGTTGATGTGTGATAGGATCAACGTCATTAGTTATTTTTATTCCTCTAATAAGATTCAGTTCCTAGCTTTCGTAATTTTACTTCCTAATGATTCTTCCATGATGATGAGCAGAAAGGGGGAGATAGGCCCCCCTGTCTCAAACCCCTAAAGATACTAAACCATCCTTCTAGGGAGCTATTAACCAATATATTCCTATTGAATTAATTATTCTTAATATTCATTAATTAAAAAAATGCACACTACATATTATTATTTTTGATATTTTTATTTTGACTTTATATTTTTACATTGATGATAGTATATCTTGTTTTCATATTATGTTTATTTTGAAATTGTTATGTTTGTAGCTAATATAAAGATATTGACAATAATAGTAAAAAAATAAAGTTGCAGAGTTTTTGTTAACATATTCGTGTTAATTACATTTCACTTCTTTTTAGGCTTTCAACATTATTAAAACATTTGGTAACTAAAAATAAAATAATAACACATTTTCTAAATAATTTGAAAGTAAATAAAAAAATTAAAATTCTTTAAATAAATAAAATAATTCTAAAAAGATAATGATTTAATAAACAATAGGTGAGCTTTTTTTTATAAAGTTAAAGCTCATCATCAACTTCACATATGAAATTATAATTTTGTATCTAAGTACTTTTTAGTTTTTTTTTAATTTGAAAAAAATATTTTTTTCCTCGTATTTACAATTTAGAAAAAGATTATTATTATTGAAAAGATAAAAAATGTACTTTACAAAAGAATAAATCAAAAAAGAAAAGTCTACATAAAATCTACAAAGTCTTCTATTTTATATATAAAATTAAATTTTCTATTAAAATAATTTTTTAAGATTTAAATTGTGAAAACAAAATAGAAATATTTACTACACAAATTTAAAACTAAAGATTATTTTCTATTTGGGAAAAAAACAAGTGATAATACCTTTTCAATATGATAATTTGGAAATTACAAAATCCCTATATCAGGCATCATATCATAATGATATATACCAACAATAGTTGTCATGTACTTTTTAGCATCTTCTCCTTTGAAACAGCTCCACATTTCATTTTCTTTATTGAGAATCTTGTGTTATAAGAACAAGTACAAGTGCCAAGGTGGCAACCAAAAAGAATTGCATGTATATACAGACGGAGATAGAGATAGATTTACCAATACCACATGATCATGAGCGAAAGCCTTCACATTGTTTGTTAACAATCTCTTCGTTCTTTGACAATAAGGAGGCATAGAATCTCTTTGAGATTTTCCCTCCTCCAAGTTATGAAATTGTGAGAAGATAATAGGTTGTTCCATTCCTTGCACACTATACGAA
This sequence comes from Chamaecyparis obtusa, assembly GCA_027943335.1. Lineage (NCBI taxonomy): Eukaryota > Viridiplantae > Streptophyta > Pinopsida > Cupressales > Cupressaceae > Chamaecyparis > Chamaecyparis obtusa. The sequence continues at coordinate 392,744 of BSBK01002239.1, forward strand.
GCCTGGCAACTGATTCGAATGGAAGCCATTTCAATAGGTTTTGTATTAGTCCATTCGATAATTGAGACCATATATCCTCTATAGGGGAACTCTATTAGAAAGCAATATTTCTTACCATGGAAGCATACCCAAGTTAATTAGGCCCCTCTCTTATACAATTTTTTTAGTGAAAGTCCATTTAAATAACATGTAGATTATTTATTTATTTTTAAGATATATACATATGTAGTTATGGAACATCGTCTTCTAATCTTGGAGCAGTCTTATAATTATGGAACGGAAGATGGCAATTTAATAAATAAAAGTGGATGTTTTGTATTTGTTGTGATTGAAAATTCTAATAGAAAGTTGTAGATGCATAATATCAAGGAGGGGCTTATAAAGAGTAAGGTTTCATAGAGGGGGGCTTCTTGAAAAAATTAAGTGGATATTATTGAAATTTGTAAGGGGTATTTTAAAGGATGAGGTCTTTAAAAAATTATATGATTGACAAGGGGTAGAAAAAAGCCTAAAGTGGTGGGGAATTTCTAACCCACTACCTTTTTCATCCGCTCAAATCAGTAACCCTATCTAACAGGGGTTGCTACTTCTAAGGAAAAGATTCCAACTAACTTATATATTTTATTATTATATATATATATGTATATGTATATGTATATGTACATGTACATGTACATGTACATGTACATACGTACATAATTTCCCGAGAGATATCCTTCTTGAGACCTATTTTTAAACAATTTTATAAAGTAAGGGCTATATATTTATATAAGCTAGTAATATAGAGTTGCAGAATAAAAAACTCATATTTGAATTCCTATCTATATGAATGAACATACTATCATTAAACCATCCAATAAATTAAGAGCTTTGATGTTTACCAATAGTAAATTTTTATTTTCTACATCTAATAAAATAATGTATAAAAAATATTAAATATAAAAATAAAAGAAAACTTGTAAAAATATCTGAATATATTTTCTAGATTTTATTTTACAAATACGCAGACTCTGTATATTTAAAAATGAAAAAAATTGAATAAAGATGATGTATATGCTTACAAATACTATGTGAGAGTAAAATGTAAAAATTTATTTGTTTCAAGTATTTCTCATGCATATTTGGAAGCTTTCCTAAAAGGTCCGAAAATAGGGCAGTTCCTAAAAAATGGTCCAACTTTTGAGAGGCATAACTTTTGATCTGAGTGTCTAATTAACAAACCATTTACACTGTCAGAAACATCTTTGAGTGAGCTATGCCTCTATGGATGCACTTTTCCCATCTAACACGTTTTCAAGGCCCTATGATATTGTTTAGTGCCTCCAAACTAACTCGAAAGATTTTTTAGCAGTTTTTCATAAACTTATAACTTTAATAACTTTTAAATGGTGAATGATTATGACTCGATTCTCTTTCCAAAGTGCTTAATTTTCTATTTCCAAGCTTTCCTAAAATTGCTTGCTCCATCCGCCCAAAACTTAAAACTTTCTAGAAATAGCAGGTTGACTCGATAATTTAGCAAGGGATGTCTGAGAGTTGGAATCTCTAATTAGCCCAAATGGGTATCTAGAAATGTAAAAAATAAAAAAGAAACTATCAAAAAACACATTTTTTGGGTGATGCAAAATTTTCCTAACACTGTTTGATGCTCCCGCATCAAACATATGTAGAGGAGAGTCATTTCCCCTTCCATGATTCTATTTTTTCTTAATTTTTAGGATGATCTGGTCCCATAATCTCCGTGTTCTTCTCTCTTTATCTAGGGTGAGTCCTAAATATTTACAGGGTAATTCACCCTTCTTGAAGTTAAGGATCCTACAAATTGCTTCTTTTGTGTCCAAATCTATGTTAGAGAAAAAGATTTGTGATTTTTCCTTGTCAATCTCCTAACTTGAGGCTTTTGTATAAGATTTAAGTATGTTCTTAAATGATATTGCTTCTCGTTTATCTCCTTGACAATATAGCATGGTTCTGTATCAGCTTCTGGATTCGATTGTGATGTCAAGAAAATCTACACAATTGAATCCAGAAGCTGATACAAAACATTTGTATGGATTGTGGAAATCTAATAGATTTAATATAGCATGGTGTCATCCACAAATTATTGATGTATGGTAGGATAAAGGTCATTAGTTATTTTTATTCCTCTAACAAGATTCAGTTCTCTAGCTTTCATGATTGTTCTTCCTAACATGATTCTACCATGATGATCAATAGAAAGGGGGAGATAGGGTCTCCCTATCTCAAACCCCTAGAGATATTAAAAAAAGCCTTTCGGGGAGCCATTAACCAATATATATTTCTATTGATTTAATTATTCTTAATATTCATTAATTAAAAAAATGTACACTGCATATTATTATTTTAAATATTATTATTTTTACATTGATGATAGTATATTTTGTTTTTATAATATGTTGATTTTGAAATTGTTATGTTTGTAATTAATATAAAGATATTGACAATAATAGTAAAAAGAATAGAAGTTGCGGAGTTTTTGTTAACATATTCATGTTAATTACACTTCACTTCTTGTTAGGCTCTCAACATTATTAAAACATTTGGTAAATAAAAATAAAATAATAATACATTTTCTAGAAATAATTTAAAAGTAAATAAAAAAATTAAAATTCTTTAAATAAATAAAATAACTCTCAAATAACTCTAAAAAGATAATACTTTAATAAATAATAGATGAGCTTTTTTTTATAAAGTTAAAGCTCATCATCAACTTCACATATGAAATTAAAATTTTGTATCTAAGTAATTTTTAGGTGTTTAGTTTTTTTAATTTGAAAAAATTATTGTACAAAAATATTTTTTTCCTCTTCTTTTTTATTAGTAAAAGGTCAAAGCTATATTAGTTTTATTAATTATTAACAAAAATTTTACAACTTAGTTCAGTGCAGGCATTGGTAGAAAGAATGAAGTGAAGAAAACCTCCAGTCTCACTCGAGACAAAAGTCCATAAAATAGTTTAGATTGCAAACTTCGCATTGAGTTTGCGAAGAGACTTATGAATGAGGACAAGCCCTTGTTTACATAGAGAATCATAAATCTATCAAAATTAACTTAGTTACAAATTTGTTCCCTTTAGGCTCAATTTCACAAATTTTTGTAGAACACGTCAATCTTCTTTCGCAACATTTGCCTTAATTGAATCTACAAAACTCAGTTTCTTGACCAAGATCCTCATTAGTAGCCTTGAACATACAAAATTAAATAAATGCTAGTAATTGAAAAAAATTTGCAGACATTTTCTTTACCCATCTTTATATAAACCATAATAATCGTTTGAAAACACATAAATAACTTTAACTTAGTATTGAAAACCCTTTATCAATTTAAATATATTGATTTATTTTAAGGGTTTGAATATTGTCTATTAGTGACAATGAGAACATATTTATCTTTATAAGTTTTCCCTCTAATATAGCTATATTTATATGTTCTTAGTAACTAACCAAAAATATTTACATATAGTCATGTGTCCAATATCTGGATGAGTCCATCAATTTACATTTATAAATATATATGTAAGTATAAAATATTTATAAACATATGTGCAATTGTAAATATTTATATTAAATTGGACACCTGTTATATGTAAATATTTAAGATATTTTATGTGTTTGTAATCATAAACCAATAAATGTTAGTGTCTATGTAAATATTGTAATCTTAAAGAATCTATTTTTTATTTGGAAAGTTTTTGAGACTCTTATTTGCTAATAATATCTAAGCCATATTTTGTAATGTAGGAAAATTAGATGGGTTAAAAAGTTTTAATTACATCTTGTTGATCTTATATTAGATTATCTTAGACCTGTGATAATGTTCAAGAGTAAGAAAATATTGCAGGCCAAAGATAACGTTGTAGGTACCACGTAATACTAAATGTCATAATGCTTATTAATAGAATGTTAAAACTAAAATACTACTGAATGCCCATCAAGGGAGAGGGTAATGTTAAGCTACCAAAACTAAAAAGGGATATTATAGTCGCCAAAGAAGTTGACCTAGATGAAGCAAATGTTAGAAGCAAGGGACCAGAAAGTTTTCATTATACTAAAGATCCAATTAATGCTCTTTGTGAGACCCAAGAAAAGGCTAAAGATCTAAATACTGGAATGAACAAATAGGGAATAGATCCACTCAAGAACTAGATATAACCATACTCCTTTCTAAAATTGGTGCGTGTTTTTAAACCCATATTCAAGTTTGGATGCAATATAAGGTCAATCTAAATTGCTAATAGAGAAGGAAAATTCTTGTTTGTTTATTAGCGCAATTAGGTTGTTTCCATATATATCTAAGTAAGGTAGCTTGTTAGTTCAAGTTTGAAGAAACAAGTTATATTTATTACCTACAAAAGAAGATATCCTTAAGAGGCAGGGAAGAAAAAGATTGTACTGATAAAGAGAAAAACCTAAACACTACTCGGAACCTTGCAAAAATATCAAATCAGAAAACTTTGATCCTAGACTTAAGCTTAGGCCTCCTAGGGAAGGGGAAATTATTAGATAACTGAGAGGGGGGCTGAATCAGTTAAGTCCAGTTATCCTATAGTCCCAAATACTCCCAGATGTATAAAAAAAATCTTTCAATTAATCTAAACAACTCGGTAAACTTTGTCTGTGCCATTCTGTTCATTTATCGAATACGAGTAAATTAACTAGTGAATATACCAATCAAACCAATCATTGCAATGTGTTAAGTAAAATAACAAATCATCACATCCATATACATATAACACTTGATTTTTAACATGGAAACCCTATTAGGGGAAAAACCACCTGGGACGGGTACCTAAAATAATTTCACTCTTCAAAAGTGAGCTCGGTTAAGAGCCAACCCTGTTAAAGGTTACAAAACACACTGTAAGGTGTGACCTTGTTAGAGGATTTATCACTAACAGTTCTCTGTGACCAAACATTCACTATGGGGTCAACATGAAAACAATCAACATTAATTGAATGTCATAATGACTGTTAAGTCCCACTTGGTTAAGAGATTTTTCTGTAGCAATGGTTAGAATGCAACAGTGAATGATCTAATTCAAATACAACTTCTTTTCCATATTTTTAGATCTATGCTAAGCTCATAATACCTCTAGCCATCATAATCGCTTCAATTTCCTTGTATCCTCCATCTCTGTTCTACTCAGTTAATTCCTTTCTCTGACACTCGATGTTGTCTATAGAATTTCTCAGTTCTTACTTTTACCTGTCTGACTAGCTTCACATGAATACAATCTTCTCACGTGCATCATCCTTGCTATGAATATTTTTTCTCCTTTTATAGACATGATAAACCATTCTCTTTTCATCCATAGATTTTGCCTCTTAATCTCCTTTGTTGATTTTTCCGCTTCAACCTTCCTCAAAACTTGTGTCTCAAACATGTTTCATTCTCCATCATCTGATCTTCCTTAAATTATGTCAATCGTAGATCTCCATAAAAACTTTATCTTTAACCTCAAAATCATCCATATTCATCAAGTTCATCATTTTTAGTCAGAAATCTTATGTTCTATATTATTTCTTTCACTTGGTCAATACTATGATGTGTTGGTGACTTCTAACTTGATTAATACTATACTCTGTATACATTAAACTTGCTTGGTGTGCACTATTTCAATTCGGTGTATACTAAGTTCTTCATTTACCGACCACATAAACTTGTTCATTCTTGATCTTCAATTCTTAATAGAATTATGTAATACAATCAAATCACTAACATAATATCATAGACTCATCTATAAATTACCCAATGAATACCGTATCCAACATCTCATCTTCATGTTAATATCTCATTCCTTCACCATTATTTCCTTCTTCAGATGTTTGTAACTATCATGATAAGTATAGTCAAAACTAGTTGACATCAATGACAATATAATAACCGATTTAATGTGTCACATATACCTTTGTAACTTGGTGATCATCTGTATTCTGTCAATCTCTCCTTTTGAAGTATTCAATCAGTTGTAGTCTATCAATCTCTCCCTTTGGTATTGATGGCAACACAATATGAAACATGTCATAGAATACCAAACATCTGTCTACAACTCTGTCTATATATGTTGTGACTCGGTAAGCTCTCCCTAGCTTATACATTTAATATGTTTAATCACTACACAACATCAATGTCTCTCCCTTTCGGTTAGCTTCAATTCTAATTGATATCTCTCTCAAATGTTTTATGATCATCTCTCTCCTTGCATGTAATATCTCCGTAGATCTTTCCTAAATATTTCATGCAATCTCTCTCCCTTTGACAACAATGCCAAAAAGAAAATAATCATCTCTTTAGTAGCCAAATAAGTATCTTTGTTTGTCAGTTTAGATTCGTGTACCTTGCATGTACAGATATGTAATTTCTATTTGTCTTTCATCTTCACAACCTTAGGAATCCCAAATTGTGAACATCACACATCAACATCATTAGATCTTTTGATAAAGTACAGGTTGATGCAACCTCATATCACCTTAGTGACTGTTAGATAGGGGATGGACCCCTAGTCTACTTCTCAAGTATTCAAAAGTATCCTTCGATAATGGTTTTGTAAATATATTAGCAAGTTGTTCTTGTGATTTCACATATTCCAATATGACTTTCTTTTCTTGAACTTGTTCCCTCAAGTAGTGATACTTATTAGATATGTGCTTTGTCTTTGCATGCATCTCTGGATTCTTAGAAATTTTAATAGCACTTGTGTTATCACAATAGATTATCACTAGATCAATGATCTCCTCATTCATACCTTCCAATAGTTGTTTTATCCATGAAATATTTAAACAATTAGCAGTGGCAACAACATATTCTACTTTTGCAGTGGACTGAGAAATGCATCATTGTCTCTTACTTATCCAAGTTACCAATCTTTCTCCCAAAAAGAATACTCCTCTTGTAGTGTTTTTTCTATCATCAATGTTTCCAGCCCAATCAACATCAGTGTAAACTTTCAGCTCAAAATTATCTTCTTTTATATACCACAATCCATAACTTTTAGTGTTCTTCAAATATCTCAAAAAAAATTTCACAACAGTCATGTGTGATTCTTTAGGATTAGCAAAGAATCTAGCTACAATTCCAGCCGCATGTGCAATATCTAGTCTACTATTCACAACATGCATTAATTTGTCAATCATTGATCTATATAAGGTTTGATTTACCTCAGTTGACTTATCATCCTTTTTCAGCTTGCATCCAATGACCATGGGTGTACCAACTAGTTTTGAATCTTCCATACCGAATGTCTTCAAGACTTCTTTGATGTATTTATATTGTGTGATGTATATGCCTTCCTCTTATTGTAGTGTTTGCAATCCAAGAAAAAATTGATCTCACAAAATATCGACATTTCAAATTCTTTCCTCATTTCATCAGCAAAAGATTTCCATAGTTTATCATGACCTCCAAATATGATATCATCAACAAATATTTCAGAAATAAAAGTCTTATCATTAGTTTCACATTTCAAATACAAATTGTTGTTGTCACTTGTTCAAATAAATCTAATTCTTATGAGATAAGAATTTAGTCTTTCATACCACGCTCTCGGTGCTTGTTTCAATCCATATAATTCCTTGTGCAACTTACATACCATATTCCTTTGATTAGGATCAACAAAACCTCCAGGTTACATTTCAATATATACCTCTTACTCAAGTATTCCATTCAGAAATGTAGATTCAACATTCATCTAATATACCTTAAATCCTTTGTAAGAAGCATATGCAACTAGTATTCTTACTCCTTCAAGTCTAGTAATGGGTGCAAAAGTTTCTCCATAGTCAATTCCTTCTTCTTGTGCATAACCTTTGCAAACTAGTCTTGCTTTGTTCCTTGTTACACCTTCATTCTCATTCAATTTGTTTCTGAATATCTGTTTGGTTCCAATCACATTTTTATCTTTTGGTCTTGGTACCAATGTCCATGTCTTGTTTTAGTGTATTTTCTCAATCTCTTCATTCATTGCCTTAATCCATTCATCATTTTCCAATGCATCTCTAACAGTTTTAGGATCAAATTCACAAACTAAACATGTGTTGTTCCTTAACTTACTTTGATTCATCATTCCTGCTCTTTTGTCTCTAATTATTTGATCTTGTGGATGGTGTCTTCTCACATACTTTGCAAGTATAGGTTCAAATCTTTTTTCTTCAATGTGTTCTCCACTAGGTGCATGATCATCATTCTCATCAGTAACTGTTTATTGTTACTCAATCTATATAGACTATTGCTTGGTAGCATTATTTTGTTTTTTAGTAATGTCAGACTATTGCTCGGGTAGAGTTTCAGGTTCTTCAATATAAATGGAATCCACCATAATCTTTCAGTTCCTTTTTTCTTTATTCATCATTATTTTTTGCAAACTCATCAACTCTCACATTTACACTTTCTATCATTTTTTTAGTAGCCTTTTTCAAACATTTATAGGCCTTTATTTTAGTAGAATATCCTAGAAATATCTCTTCATCACCTTTTGAATCAAATTTTCTATTTCTATCATCTTTCATAATGTAACATCTACTTCCAAATATTCTAAAATAACTCACATTAGGTGTGTAGCCATACCATAATTCACAAGGTGTTTTTTTTTATTCTTTCTTCAGTTGAACTCGGTTCAATGTGTAAACAACAGTACTAACAACTTCTCTCTAGTACATATGTGTAACATCTTTTTCAATCATCAGTGTTCTAGTACAATCAATAATTGATATATTCCTCCTTTCAACAATCTCATTCTGTTGGAGTGTTCTCGGTGCCGATACCTGTCTCTTTATTCCATGCTCATTACAAAAATTAGTGAACTCATCAAAACTAAATTCACCACCTCTATCTAACCTTAAGCATTTTAATTCCTTACCACTTTATCTTTCCACTTTTTCTTTGTACCATTTATAATTTTGAAAGCTTCTGATTTTTCTTTTAAGAACATGATAGTCATCATCCTAGAGAAATCATCAACAAATAAGATAAAATATGTGTCTCCATAATAACTCTAAGTTCTCATTGGAACACATAAGTCAGTATGAACTAACTCCAAAATAGCATTAAATGAGTAATGCTTTCTTTTGAAACTAGACTTTGACATCTTACCCATTTGACATTATTTGAAAATTACATGGTCAGGTTTAGATATGTTCGGTAAACCTCTAACTTTCCTTTTCTTATTGATCTTAACCATGTTGTCAAAGTTCACATGAAATAACCTCTTGTGCCATAACCATACATCTTCATTTTTAGCCAATAAACAAGAAGTTTCAGCATTGTCCAGATAGAATAAGTTACCTTTTGATTGTTCACTAGTACCGATCAACTTTCTAGCTTCATCAAAGATTTTCACCTTTCTATTCTCAAATGCAACTCGGTGACCAGTATTATTCAACTATGCTACACTCAACAAATTATAATGAAGTCGTTTCACCCAATATGCATTTTCACATTTGATCTTATTATTCAACAATATAGATCATTTTCCTTGCACTAGACAAGGTGTATCATTTCCCATTTTCATAGATCCACGATTATAATGTTCAAGATATTCAAATTTTTCTTCATCACCAGTCATATGATGTGTGCAGCCACTATGAATAATCCAAGTATCATTCTTTCTAACTTTATAAATAAGTGTTGTTTCAACATATCTTTCTTCTTCTTCAGAATCTTCCTTCAATACAAAAAATACCACTTCTATGTCTTCATCAGTTTTGGTCTCAATGTCATCATCTTCATCTTCAACTAGGTAGCATGCCTTCTTTTCTTTATCTCGATAGTCTCGATTGTATCTGTTTCCATATTGTTGGTTGCCTTTGTGATCTTGGTAATTTCTTATGTCATTCTTCCTTTCATTTGTTATTTCATTTATTTTCTCAACTTCTTTACTTTCAGGACATCTTGCAGCAATATGACCAATCTCTTTACATTTAAAACATACCAAGGGTAGTTTACCCCTATATCTTCCTTTTCCTTTTTGTAGTCTTCTAGCCATTAATGCTTCAAGTTCATCTTCTTCACCTTTAATTTCACTTTCATTTCTTATCTTATGTCTATTTCTTGATCTTCCAATTTTCAAAGATGACATAAATGGGTAACATACTGTTATCATAGTTATTTAGCTCAAATACAGTCAATCTACCAATTAGACTATCAAGAGAAATATTATTACCAGGAGCTGCTCTCATTTCATAAATTGCAAAGACTCTAATAGCATAGGTAGGTAACAATATTTTGAGAATTTTACTTACCACATTGTCTTCATCAATAGTTCCACCTTCTCCTCGGATAACATTCACCACTTCCTTGACTCGATTGTTGTACTGAGTGATGTTTTCACCTTCTTTCATTTTCATATCATCAAAATTTCCTCTTAGACTTTCAACATTTTATCTGAGCACATTCACATCTCCTCCATGAACTAGTGTCAGTTTATCCCACATATTCTTTGCAGATGTACATGTCTTAATGTCTTCAAATTTAGCATCTGATAGAGAAGAAGAAATCTCAATCATCATAGCATTATGTTCTTGTCTTTCTTTCATCTATGTGACATTCAAAGGACCAGTGGGATTTATAAACTCATTTTTCAAGTAATATGTTGCAGAATCACCAATCCTAGATAGATAAAACTTCATCATGCTTTGCCATGTGGAGAAATTATCTATGTTCAGCTTTGGCACCTCTCTCTTATACATCTTGTGATCTTTTACTCAAGTCCTTCAAACTTCTTCCTTCAAGTACTCTTGCTCTGATACCAATTGTTAGATATGTGAGAGGAGGGGTGAATCAGTTAAGTCTAGTTATCCTACAGTATCAAATACTCCCTGATGTATAAAAAAAATCTTTCAATTAATCTAAACAACTCAGTAAAAATTTGTTTGTGCCTTTCTGTTCATTAACTGAATACTAATAAATTAACTAGTGAATATATTGATCAAACCAGTAATTGTAATGTGTAAAGTAAAATAACAAATCATCACATCCATACACATATAACACTTGATTTTTAACGTGAAAACCTTGTTAGGGTAAAAACCACCTGGGATCGGTACCTGAAATAATTTCACTCTTCTAAAGTGAGCTCGGTTAAGAGCCAATCTTGTTAAAGGTTTAAAAAACACACTGTAAGGTGTGACCTTGTTAGAGGATTTATCACTAACAGTTCTCCGTGACCAAACATTCACTATGGGGTCAACATGAAAATAATCAACATTCATTGAATGTCATAATAATAACTAAATACTATTAAGTCCCACTTGGTTAAGAGATTTTTCTGTAGTAATGGTTAGAATGAAACAATGAATGATCTGCTTCAAATACAACTTCTTTTGCATATTTTCAAATCTATGTTAAGCTCATAATACCTTTGTGATGCAGACCAAGGTGGGAGAATCCAATTAAGGACAGTCCAACCTTGCAGCTTCAGAATAACACATCAGAATAACTCAACACAACAATTATTTTCAACTCAAATTTTTATTAACATGCCCGGTTGTAAGGCCTTCTGGGTTAGGGCCAATTACAATCAAGAAGCAATTCTGCAAGATCATCAAGATCCAATACAACTCCAGCTAGTTCAGTTCTAAAAACTATCAGCAAATGATGGAAACCCTAAGGTAGATCTAAACTTGAGCTTGCAAGCCTCCAAGCAATCTCCTTGTTTCCAAGCCTCAACCACTAGCTCTGCTAAAACAAACTATCAAAAATCAATCTGATCTGCAAGATCTCGAAGGATCTTTTCCACAACTGCACCTCTCAAATCTACTATCAGGATCTCCTATTTGATCATCTAGATCTTCTTAGCTGATCCTAAACATCTACCCAAACATCCTATAAATACTAATCATCAGCCACAAGTCAGCTGGATGAAACCATTAACTCCTCCTAACAAATATTAAATGTAATACAAGTCAGCTGTCAAATAGCCTTATAATTAATAAATTCAACATGTCGGCCTGTAACAACAACTACCAACAATAAATGCACCAAGTCAGCCCAACAAATCACACAGAACTCCAGTCGGTAAGACCAGCTACCGAGTGCCAGAGAAACAATTGAGTAACAGTGAAACAACTGACCAAGCCAAGCAACACCGAACAACGCAGACATTATCGAGCACCAGTTCTACCAAGCACCAGAAGTTCCATCAAGTTCCTTTAGTGACCGAGCTTCCTTCAATAACTGAGACCGTCGGTTAAGGCTACAACCGAGTAACACCAGCCAAGTAACACACCTCCCATGAAGATTCACCGAGGACCAAGAATGCCCCTGCATTAGACACCCCGGGTTTGAAAAGATGTTCATATGTGAGAAGAACATCTTTCAAGATTCAGCACATAAACCTTGAATTGGTTCTTCACATATAAGTCATCTACCTTTTCAGTTTGCATACTCTTCCACTTCAACTTCCTCTATCTCTTTAAGTCCTTTCACAACATCACATAGGTTAGTCCTTCACACTGATCATCTACACCTTCAGGATCTACCAGCTCAACTCGGCTACCAATACTCAGACTTCTCCTACCGAGTGTTGTATCCAACAAAAGAATCAAGGAAAACTTCATGTCATCCTTCTCAATAGTAAACACATTCTTCACACAATCATACATAGCTTTGCAATCATATTGCCATGGTCTGTCGAGCAATATATGACAACTATTCATATTCACAATATCACATAACACAAGATCCTTATACTAGCCAATCTAAACATCAACAAAGCATTGTTCTCTTACTTCTAGAGCATGATAATCTTGTAACCAGCCAATCCTATAAGGACAAGGATGCTTCATTCTATTCAAACCAAGTTTTTGAGCCATGTCCTCAGCAACAAAGTTATCAGTACTACCACTACCAATAATAACATCATAGAGTTTAACTCCGGACTTGCACCGAGTCTTGAACAAGTTATTCCTCTGACAAGGTTCCACCTTTGTACCGATAAATGTTCACCGAAGCAGCAAGTTCTTAGATTCAGGTTCATTCTCAATATTTTCATTCACCACAGCAGCTCGTCAGTTACCAAGCTTCTTTTGTGTGCACTCAAAAGAACGATGTCCTTCCTCTCCATAGTTATAGCAAGTACCCTTAAAGATAACTCTACCTGTCTTCTTCTTTGATTCTACAGGTTTCTATTCATCTTTTGCATCAGTCGGTTTATCCTTCACCGAGTGATCAATCTTTTCCTTCCCTCGAGAGTTACTATGTTGTATCCTCTTCAACTTATCTTTTGCCTTTAGAGTATACTGATAAGCATATTCAATAGAATCAATCTTCAACATACCAAGCTCATCCTGAATATTGAATCTCAAACCATTCACATATCGAGCTACCTTTTCCTTACCAAGCTCTCGGTGTCCAGACCGAATAGTAAGTTTGTAGAACTCATCGGTATAATCTTCAACAGACAAATCCTTCTACTTCAGATTCTACAACTTCTTAAACAAGTCAAGCTCATAGTCAACTGGTATGAACTTAGCTTTCAACTTAGTCACCATCAACCTCCACCAATTGATCTTCATTTCACCTTCATCTTCTCTATCTCTTTGTAATTTTTTCCACCAAAGAGCAGCATGTCCTTTCAACTTTGTCTATGCTAACCTCACCCGAAGAGGATCTTCAATTTCTTCCAGCTCAAAGAAATCTTCAAGTTCACCAATCCAGTCAATCAAATTATCGAGTTTCAAAGTACCAAAGAAAGTAAAAAATTCAATTCTGTAACTATTACTTAACCGAGCTCCAAATCTATGCAACTAAGTAGTTTTGTCTTCACCAGATCTATCCCTCCAGTCATCACCACTAGATCCAGCAGCTTCAAAGTTTTCAGCAGCTTCCTCATGACCATCTTCAGTACCAACATTTCGGGGTACACTAATAACAACTCTCATGATCTCAGCGACCATGTCATTCTTCATCAACTCCATCTTAGATCTAAAATCTAATTTTACCTTCTCTGTAATCCTAGATTCCACAGTATCATAGAGATCTACAATTACTCTAGGGTCCGATCTTCTTAGAGGCATCCTTAAAGATAATAGAAACCCTCTGCAACAAACCCTACACTGACCACCTTGTGACAATCTCCAAGTTGTAAGCAAGTCAGATCAGCCTGCCACCTTGCACAAACAACTAGGGCAAGATTCCACAAGTTTAGTGCTCTGGATCTGCAACTCAGATCATACGATCCCTTCACCAACAAGATTAACTTCGCAAGATTAGCCTTGCTAGGTCACCCTTCGATCTACAAGATCAAACCTTCGCTCTGATACCACCTGACGCAGACCAAGGTGAGAGAATCCAATTAAGGACAGTCCAACCTTGCAACTTCAGAATAACATATCGAAATAACTCAACACAACAATTGTTTTCAACTCAAATTTTCATTAACATGCCCGGCTGTAAGGCCTTCCAAGTTAGGGCCAATTACAATCAAGAAGAAATTCTTCAAGATCATCAAGATCCAATACAACTCCATCTAGTTCAGTTCTGAAAACTATCAGCAACTGATGGAAACCCTAAGGAAAATCTAAACTTGAGCACGTAAGCCTTCAAGCAATCTCCTTGTTTCCAAGCCTCAACCACTAGCTCTACTAAAACAAACTATCAGAAATCAATCTGATCTGCAAGATCTTGCAGGATCTTTTCCACAACTTCACCTCTCAAATCTGCTATCAGAATCTCCTATCTGATCATCCAGATCTGCTTAGCTGATCCTAAACACCTACCCAAACATCTTATAAATACTAATCATCAGCCACGAGTTGGTTGGATGAAACCATTAACTCCTAAAAAATATTAAATGCAATACAAGTCGGCTCTCAAATAGCCTTACAATTAATAAATTCAACATTTCAGCCTGTCACAATAGCTACCAACAATAAATGCACCAAGTTGGCCCAATAAATCACACAGAAATCCAGTCGGTAAGACCAGCTACCGAGCGCTAGAGAAACAACCGAGCAACAGTGAAATAATCGACTAAGCTAAGCAACACCAAGAAACATAGGCATTACCGAGCACTAGTTCCACTGAGTTCCTTCAGCGACCGAGCTTCTTTCAATAACTGAGACCATCGGTTAAGGCTGCAACCAAGTAACACCGGCCAAGTAACACACCTCCCATGCAGATTCACCAAGGACCAAGAATGCCCCTGCATCACTTTGGCCATCATAATCACTTTAATTTCCTTGTATCCTCCAACTATGTTCTTCTCATTTAATTCCTTTCTCTGACGCTCAGTGTTGTCTGCAAAATTGCTCGATTCTTACTTTAACTTGTCTAACCAGCTTCGTATGAATGCAATATTCTCATGCGCATCATCGTCATTATGAATCTCTTGTCTCCTTTTATAGACATGATAAATTGTTTTCTTCTCATCCATAGATTTTGCCTCTTAATCTTCTTCGTTGATTTTGTCACTTCAACCTTCCTCGGAACTTGTGTCTCAAACACATTTCATTCTCCATCATCCAATCTTCCTTAAATTTTGACAGTTGTAGATCTCCATAAAAAAATTTATCTTTAACCTCAAAATCATCCATATTCATCCAACTCATCATTTTGAGTCAGAAATCTTATGTTTCATATTATTTCTTTCACTTAGTCAATACCATGATGTGTTAGTGACTTCTAACTCAATTAATATTGTACTTGGTATACACTACACTTGCTGGGTGTACACTGTTTCAAATCGGTGTATACTAAGTTCTTCATTTACTGACCACATAAACTTGTGCATTCTTGTTCTTTAAATGACTTGATCAAGAATCTCATCTGGACTACTGTTTGCTAGTGCATCTACAAGTTAGTTTCCTTCTCTAAATATGTAAAGAAACTTGCTTTCAATGAAGTTGTGTAAAAGATTTAAGGCAGTTTCCAATTTTGAGTTCAACCTCTAGTTAGGCATCCTACTAGTTCTAAGGGAGTTAATAACAATGTGTGAATCTCCCTTTATTTCCAACTTTCTGATGCCCAATTAAACACCAAGTTTCAATCGTTCAATTAATGCCTCCATTTCAGCCAATTTTTTTTGTGGAATCTTGAAGAGGCTTCATTAATTTTGAAATTATAGTTCCCTTTGTTGACTAGGTGGTCAACGCCTCCTTGGCGAATCGTGACATGGCTTAACAAAATCCCGTGGGTCGAATTAAATTTGGCATTTGTATCAGGCATTGATAGTTTGAACTTTTGGTGCAATGGCAAATTATTCCAACAATTGGTATCAGAGCCTTAGGTCACGGGTTCGAGTCCCCCTTCAATGGGTTTTGAAGGCTCAATCGGTGCTGAGGGGGAGATTTTTGACTTGGTGGTTAGCACCTCCTTGGGGACTCATGACATGGCTTAATTTCCTCCCATGGGTTGGGTTAAATATGGTATTTGTATCAGGCATTGAGAGTTCGAGACTTTGGCGCAATAGTAAATGATTCCATCACATTTTTCATCATGAATGACACAACCTAGTCCAACTACACCTAGTTTGCCTCTAGAGGCTCCATTAAAGTTTAATTTATGCCATCCCTTCATGGGAGGGGACCATTTACATTCATCTCTCTAGCGTTCCTTATCAATACCTTTAATACCATAAAAGGGGGGTATGGTGAGATGAGACTAGTTTTTCCAAATTTCCACATCCCAAGATGAGAGGATACCTGATGTAGGAGCATCCTAGGTGTAAGAGAAATCTTGCATCACCCAAAACTATTTCTAGTTTATTTTCAATAAGGGCTATCTTGTGCAGAGCTTCTATCTATGGAAACATGTTATTTTTAGTAAGTTGGTCATACGAGCTCGGAATGTTCCGATTTCACAGGTGGAAGTTCATCTTAGTCATATCAGCCTACCAGTTGAGTTTCATTACCACATCATCTGTATTGGTGAAGTTATTGGGGTTTTTGGGAACAAAATATTTGAGCTCAATTTTGAAGGCCTTAGAGGCTCCAGATCGCGATCGACTCCTGGTTGATTGAAGCTTGCGTGAGTTAGGCACTGTAGATCAGGTCTTGCCATTTCCAAAAAGTGGTTACAATAGAAAAACAGAGCTACAATTAAAAATTTATGGCCGCTAGAAGTCGGGCTACCTAACAACATATTTTGTAATTATTTTAAGCCAACCCTAATGTAATAATTATGAAAAATAAAATAATTCTATGGGTAGTCGGCTTTAAGGGCTTAATTTTTGGAACCTTCTTCGGCAGTGAAAATTCCCTATATAAGGAAGGCCTGTAGTGTTGTCTAGGGAAGTTCTGGGTAGTAGTTTTGGGTAATAATTCGAGGCTTTGTCCTACAGAATATTGCAAGGAAGATGCCCATGTGGCTTTGCTTATTGTAATTCTAAAATTTTTAATTCCACACTTGTGGAGATAATAAGAAGCCCATTTTCTGTTCTTGAAAATTGTGTTGGAAACTACAATTGAAGCAATTGTTGTATTGTCATTGATGTCATACCTTAACTGGTAAGACTATTGCTATTTAAGAAAGTACTATATCTATTTGATTGTTGAGAAGGATTAGGGCATAGGTGATAACAATAGCACCTAAGGAAAGGTTAAGTTATCGTGATACTTCAATGGGTACTTGATTATGTGGCATAATGATAAGATAATATATTGCTTATCTAAGTAAGAAGTAAGAATAAACAAGTAGGCTTAACCAAGAAAAAATGAAAAAATCTAGTTTAAGCTGAGTGATTTTAGTGTTGACTAAGCCAGTATATGCCGAGTAAATTCAGTGTTGACCGAACATCAGTGTATTGCCGAGGAAACAGTTTCAGTGGTGACCAAGTTACCTAGTGATGACCAAGGAGTTGAACACAGTATTGAGCAAGTGTCAGTAATTTACATTTGAGGAAGAATTCAGATTCCTAGCCAACATAGTTGAATTCTTGGATTATGTAAATCATGTTGACTTTATTTATTGAATGTATGGAAGCATTTAATGCACTATAAACTGTTTTATTGTAATTCCATAAAGAGATTAGAGATGTTTCTAGAAGGATGGATGAAGAACATAATGTTGGAAGGATTCGATGAATCTGACCTAACCCTAAAGATCTACGGAGGAGATTAAGTGGCAAAAGTTGGATCGACCTATCGAAGAGGTATTAAGAAAACCTAAGTTTGAGGTTTAAGGAGGATGCTGGAGTTGTTGTTATTGACTGAATAAGGAGAAAAGGCTGAAGGAGAAGGAGTTGTGATTGCTTGAAGGGATTTCTAAGCAAATCAGTGATGGAGATGGAAATGGATCACAGTCAATAAGGCAACATATATATATAAGAATTGGATCCGTTATTTGCAAAGTGAGTTGTATGTTTTCAAATCAAACATTGTTGTTACTTTCTAACCATTGTATCAGTTTAAATCATTTAACCAAGGTTGACCTAACAATCATTGTATAAATCCTTTAATCAAGGTTGCATTCTAATGGAATGTACTTAAGTCCTTTAACAAGGCACACTCCTAACATGGTGGTTGAAATCCTTTAACTGGGTCACACCTAGCATTGTGTTTGTAAACCTTTGATAGGGTTGGCTTTTCACAGAGCTCACTTCAAAAGAGTGAAAATATCAGTAGCATGTTACAAAGTGGTTTTTCCCAAATTGGGTTTCCACTATAAATCCTGGTGTTAATACTTGTGTGAATGTTTTGGTTTGAACATTTCTATGTTTTGCAAGTTAAATACTATTGGATAGTGGACTGCACTGTTATATGTTTCTGATATGCATTTTGTAATGACCGAGTAGCTATTGGTTGTTAGATCTGAGTTGTTGAAGAGTTTTGAAATTTTATTTATACATCTGGACTTGAGAACAATTGATTCACCCCCCCTCTTTGTTATTCTAAATCATATTAACAATTGGTATCAGAGCTGTTGGTGCTTACAAAGAACAAGTTTAAAGATACTTGAAGTAAATGATCAGGATGTATAAGAAGGAGGTACCAAAGCTAAATAAGGAGAACTTCCTTGCATGGAAAAGTCTGATGAAACTGCATCTAGCTGGTATTGGTGACTCAACAAAGTATTATATTGAGCATAACTATGTTACACCTATTGCACCTCTGACTGCCGAGGAGATGAGAGCTAAACAAGAGCACAATCAAGCAATGTTGGAGATTGCATCTGCCTTAAGCTATCCTGAATTTGAAGACATCAAAGATTGTACAAATGCAAAGAAAATATGGGACACTCTTGCAAACATCTATGGCGGTGACATAAATGTACTAAGGGAAAAAGTTGCAAGCCTGAGAGGTAAATTTGATGAAATGAAAATGCAAGAAGGTGAGAATATTGCTCAATATTGTGGTAGGATAAAAGAAGTTTTAAATGCTATTAGAGGAGCTAATGGAACTACTGATGATGAGACTGTTATTGGAAAAGTATTGAGAACTTTGCATCCTATTTATGCCATCAAAATTTCAACAATTCAAGAATCTAGATGTAACCCTGGTAATGCTCTTACTCTGGAAAGTATTGTTGGTAAGCTTACTACTTTTGAGCTTTCTAATTATGATAACTTCACTATTGCTTATGTTGAATCTGCATTCAAATCACAAATGGTTTTGAACAAGTCTAAGAAAGAAAAGGAAAGATGCATCAGTGATAGTGACACTTCTAATGAAGAACTAGAGGATCTTGAAGCTCTTATGGCCAGAAGATTGAAAAGAGGAAAAGGCAAGTATAAAGGTAAACTCCCTATCATATGTTTCTCATGTAACAAAGTTGGTCATATAGTTGCAAGATGTCTTGACAGGGATGACAAGGATGAGGAAAGAGATAGAAAGCACAAAGATAAAAGAGGAAACAGAGGCAAGGACTACAAAGATAAAGGTAATAAATCTTGCTATATTGCTGAAGAAGAAATTGACACTGATAGTGATGATTTTGAAATTGAAGTAGTCTATGTTGCTATGAAAGATGAGTCTAATAAAAATGAGAAAACTACACTTGTATCCTATGTGAATAAAAATGATAAGTGGATTATTGATAGTGGTTTCTCACACCACATGACTGGTGATAAAAGTAAGTTTGATACCCTAGATCATTACAAAGGTAGAAGTGTTAAATTTGGTAATGATGCACCATGTCCTGTTAAGGGTAAATGATTGATTAAGTTGACTGATAAGATCACTTGTGAAAATGCTTATTGGGTTGAAGGTCTAAACTATACTCTGCTAAGTGTTGCACAACTTAATAGCATTGGCTACCGAGTGGAATTTCATCATAGGAAGGCTAAAATATTTGATGCCACTGGTGCACTGGTTGGAAATGGAGAATAGAAAAGAGGTAATTTGTTCTATCTAGACCTATCTGAAGAGACATGTTTGATTGCACAACTTGATGATATATGGTTATGGCATAAGTGGCTATGTCATGTTAACTTTGATAATCTAGTAGATATTAGTAAAAAGAAGAAAGTGAGAGGACTATCGAGATTGAAGAAACCTGATAATGTAATGTGCAAATAATGTCAGTTGGGTAAGATGACAAAGTCTAGTTTTAAGAGCAAGACTTTTACTTCTGAAAATTCTTTAGATTTGGTTCATACTACCTATGGGTGTACAAAGCTATTGTGGTGCTAGATATTTTATTTGTTTGTTGATGATTACACTAGAATGATGACTATAATATTTTTAAAAGAAAAATCTGACGCATTTCAGTTTTTTAAGTGGTATTTGGTTAAGGTTGAAAAGGAGACATGTAGGAACCTGAAGTGTCTGAGATTTGACCAAGGTGGAGAATTCATATCAAATGAGTTCAATCTATTCTACAATGATAGAGGAATCAAGAGACAGATGTCTGCACCTAGAGCACCTCCACAGAATGGTATAGTAGAGAGAAAGAATAGATCTATCATGGATTGTGCAAGAACACTAATGATCGAGAAGAATATTGCACAAAAGTACTGGAGAGAAACTGTAAGTACAACTATTTATACCCTAAATTGAGTACAGATCAAAAAAGGTACAAATGTTACACCTTAGGAGTTATGGCACGGGTATGCACCTAATGTAAAGTACTTTAGAATTTTTGGGAGCAAATTTTATATACTAAAAGAAAATAGGAATGGAAATTTTGATGCTAAAAGTGATGAGGGCATATTCCTAGGCTATTCCACAAAGAGTAAAGCTTACAAGTGTTTGAACTCTAACACTAAAAAAATTGTGGAAAGTGTAAATGTGAAGGTTGATGAATATGCAGACAAAAATGAACAGGAGAGCAAGAGAGAACCAGAAGATTATAGATATTTTGTCTATATAGAACAAGGAGAGGCAAGTGATACACTTGCACCTGATGCAGAGTCTCAAGTAAGCAATGTCGAGCATCAAGAAAATAATGCTGAACGACAGGAAGAAAATGTTGAGCGACAAGAGGATGCTATCGAGTATTAGGAAGAGGTTGCCGAGCATTCAAAAGTTGAATCTGACAATCTTATTGGTGAATCTGAAGAGCAAGGAGAAAAGAAAGCAGAACCTATTTTGGCACAGTATGTAAGGAGACATCACAAGCCTGAACAAATCATTAGAGACAAAGAAACTGGAGTTCTGACTAGAAGCAAGAGACCCTACATGTTTACTGTGTGAATTTGAGCCTAAGACAACAAGGGAGGCATTAGAAAATGAAGACTGGATCCAAGCCATGAATGAGGAGATAGACCAAATAGAGAATAATGATACCTGGACTCTGGTGCTGAGATCAGAAAACAAAAATGCCATTGGAACAAAATGGGTATTCAAAAACAAGCTTAATGAACATGGACAAATCACAAGGAACAAAGCAAGGCTGGTATGCAAAGGCTACACACAAGAAGAAGGAATAGACTATGGGGAGACATTTTCCCCTATAGAAAGATTAGGAGTGAGAACTCTACTTGCATATGCTACCTACAAAGATTCCAAGGTATACCAAATGGATGTCAAGTCTGCATTTTCAAATGGTATATTAGAAGAAGAAGTGTACATTGAACAACCTGAAGGATTTGTTGATCCAAACAAGAGTGATGCAGGGGCATTCTAGGATACTTAAGGAATCTGCATGGGGGGGTGTATGTTTGGCTGGTGTTACTCAGTTGTAGCCTTGACCGACGACCTCGTTCATTGAAGGAAGCTCGGTCGTTGAAGTAACTCGGTAACCTTTGGGGCTCGGTGAAAGTGTTACTCAGTAATGCTTGTGGTGGTCAGTCGACACTGGTGCTCAGTAATGCCTAGCATGCTCGTTTATTTTATTGTTGCTCGATAGTTCTAGTTTACCGACTGGAGTTCTATGTGATTTTTTGGGCCGATTTGGTGTATTTATTGTTGGTAGCTAGTGTTATAGGCCGATACATTAGATTAAATGTTTGTAAGGCTATTTTGATGCCGACTTGTATTGAATTTAATATTTGTTGAGAGGAGTTAATGGTTTCATCCAGCCGACTTGTGGCTAATGATTAGTATTTATAGGATGTTTGGGTAGATTTTTAGGGAGGAGGAGATCAATGGGAGTTCATGACTTGGAAGACTTAGTGAATCAGATCTGAGTTTCTGAAAGCTAAAGTTGGCGAAGTTGTGGAAAAGATCTTGCATGATCTTGCAGATCAGATTGTTATATGATAGTTTATAATTGCAGAGCTAGTGGTTGCACACTTGGAGACAAGGAGATTGCTTCGAGGCTTGTGAGCTCAAGTTTAGATCTACCTTAGGGTTTCCATCAGCTTCTAATTGTCTTCAGAGCTGAACTAGCTAAGATTGTATTAGATCTGTGTGGATCTTGCAGAATTATTTCTGATTGTAATTGGCCCTAACCTGGAAGGCCTTACAACCGGGCATGTTAATGAAAATTAGAGTTAAACAATTACTTTGTTGTTGTGTTGTTGAGTATTCCTCTTTGTTGTTCCGTTGGCTGCAAGGTTTGGACTGCCCTTAATTGGATCTACCATCCTTGACTGCATCAAAGAGACACATGATTTGTAAAATGAATAAGGTGTTGTATGGACTAAAGCAAGCCCCCAGAGCATGGTATGAGAGGCTGCACAATTACTTGATACAGATTGGATTCTCAAGGAAAAATGACACCAACAATCTGTACATGAAAGATGAAGAAGGTAAATGAATCTTGTTAGCTAAGATTTTTGTAGATGATATCATATTTTGTGGACAAGATGCCCCGTGTAAGAAATTTTCAAATGAAATGTAAACTGAATTTGAAATGTCAATGTTTGGAGAGATAAAATTCTTTGTTGGTTTACAAGTATATCAGATGGAGAAAGGTATTTTCATCACCCAGTCTAAATATGTCAATGAGATACTGAAAACCTTTGGTATGGAGGATTCAAGGCCAGTAAGTACTCCCATGGCTATTGGACAAAAATTGTCTAAAAATGATGATGCTACTGAAGTAAACCAGACTTTGTATAGGTCCATGATTGGAAAACTATAGTATGCTATTCACAACAGACTAGATATTGCTCTAGCAGTTGGGATTGTGGCAAGATTCTCTACCAATCCTAAGGAAACTCACATGATGGTTGTAAAAAGGATAATGAGATATTTGAAAGGGACTACAGATTATGGACTGTACTACAAGAAGCATGAAAGATTTGAACTGAGAGTTTATACTGATGCAGATTGGGCAGGAAATGTGGATGATAGAAAGAGTACTAGTGGTGGAGCTTTCTTTCTTGGACAAAGATTAGTTTCTTGGACAAGCAAGAAAAAAAATTGCATTTGCCAATCTACAGCTGAAGCCGAGTATGTAGCTGCAGCAGTGAATTGTTCCAACTTAGTATGGATAAAGCAATTGTTGATAGGCACGAAAGAAGAGATCACTGAACCAGTTGTCATCTACTGTGACAACACAAGTGCTATCAACATATCTAAAAGCCCAGTGATGCACACAAAGACCAAACACATCACCATCTAGTATCATTACTTGAGGGAATTGGTACAAGATAAAGAGGTCCAAATGGAATATGTGAATACAAAAGAACAACTAGCAGACATATTCACTAAAGCCTTACCTAAAGAAGCTCATGAATATCTAAGAGGCAAATTAGGGGTTCTTCCCCTCACTGAGGATGCCTAGTCAAGCTAGGAGCACTGCATCAAATGTGATGCAAAGAGTATTTGACAAATTGATGCAGAAAAAGGTCACACTTCAGGAGCAACCTAGAGTTGTGAAAAGTACAGCAAAGCTGATAATCAGTCATAAACACAGATGATAGAGGGGAAAATATTGTTACTAAACTGACAAGATGACATCTACATCTAAAAGATGTATGTTTTAGTTGCTTCTTTGGCATTATTGTCAAAGAGGGAGATGAATAAGATGAAAACACATGGTGAGATTTCATGGAAGATCAAGTAAGAGGGAGAGATTCAGAGGAAAGGAACACAAAAGAGATTAAGTGGAAGTTACTGTGTGGACGGTCATGCATGCAAGAAAGGCTAAGAGGCTAAGAGATTTAGAATCAGAATGAAGCTAAGGATATTATAAATATTTCTGATGTACAGAAAAGTTTTGGATTGGTTGGTGAATCATGTGTTATTCATATGGTGTTGCCATCAATGCCAAAGAAGGAGATTGTTGGAAACTACAATTGAAGCAATTGTTGTATTGTGATTAATGTCAAACCTTAATTGGTAAGACTGTTGTTATCTAAGGAAGTACTATATCTATTTGATTGTTGAGAAGGATTAGGGCAGAGGTGATAACAATAGCACCTAAGGAAAGGTTGAGTTATCTTGATACTTCAATGGGTACTTGATTATGTGGCAGAATGATAAGATAATGTATTGCTTATCTAAGTAAGAAGTAAGAATAAACAAGTAGGCTTAACCGAGCAAAAGTGAAGAAATCTAGTTTAAGTCGAGTGATGTTAGTCGACCGAGCCAGTATATGTCGAGTAAATTCAGTGTTGACTGAACATCAGTTTATTTTCGAGGAAGACAATATTAGCCAAGGAAATAGTTTCATTGGTGACCAGGCTACCCAGTGATGACCGAGGAGTTGAACACATTATTGACCGAGCGTCAGTAATTTACATTTGAGGAAGAATTCAGATTCCTAGCCGACATAGTTGAATTCTTGGATTATGTAAATCGTGTTGACTTTATTTATTGAATGTATGGAAGCATTTAATGCACTATAAACCATTTTATTGTAGTTCCATAAAGAGATTAGAGATGTTTCTAGAAGGATGGATGAAGAACATAATATTGGAAGGATTTGATGAATTTGACCTAACCCTAAAGATCTACAGAGGAGATTAAGCGGCAAAAGTTGGATTGACCTATCGAAGAGGTATTAAGGAAACCTAAGTGTGAGGTTGAAGGAGGATGTTGGAGTTGTTATTATTGACTGAATAAGAAGAAAAGGCTGAAGGAGAAGGAGTTGTGATTGCTTGAAGGGATTTTCGAGCAGATCAGTGATGGAGATGGAAATGGATCACAGTCAGTAAGCCAACATATATATGTAAGAATTGGATCTATTATTTGCAAAGTGAGTTGTATGTTTTCAAATTAAACATTGATGTTACTTTCTAACCATTGTATCAGTTTAAATCCTTTAATCAAGGTTGACCTAACAGTCATTGTATAAATCCTTTAATCAAGGTTTCTTTCGAATGGAATGTACTTAAGTCCTTAACAAGGAGCACTCCTAACAGGGTGGTTGAAATCCTTTAACCGGGTCACACCTAGTAGTGTGTTTGTAAACCTTTGACAGAGTTGGCTTTTCACAGAGCTCACTTTAGAAGAGTGAAAATATCAGTAGCATGTTACAAAGTGTTTTTTTCCCAAATTAGGTTTCCACTATAAATCCTGGTGTTAATGCTTGTTTGAATGTTTTGGTTTGAACATTTCTATGTTTTGCAAGTTAAATACTATTGGATAGTGGATTGCATTGTTATATGTTTCTGATATGCATTTTGTAATGACCGAGTAGCTGTTGGTTGTTAGATCTGAGTTGTTGAAGAGTTTTGAAATTTTATTTATACATCTAGACTTGAGAACAACTGATTCACCCCCCCCCCCCCTCTCTATTTTTCTAAATCATATTAACAAATTGTTGTTGTTTCTCTATTTTTGTTATGTGTTTGTGGTATTAAGGGGAGCACCCTTTGTCAATACCTTTATGATGATGTGAGTTTTTGAGCCTATTATTTATGACTTTGGATATACTAGCTTTAGTGTTTTTAGTAAGGGATGCAATATCCAACTTTGAATCCTTGAAAATCCTTCTATTCCTTTCTTTCCATAATTCCTAGACAAGGATTGAAGGGGCAACCAGCCAAATTATCCCATAAAGACTGTTGTTGTGCTTTTTTGGCCATGCTTTTAGATGATGAAGAAGGTTAGTTGGTGTTGTAGTTTTCCATTGTAATTTCTTTCTTAACCATAGCGAGCATTCTGAAGTGTAGGGGAAATTAAGTAGATAGTGATCCCTCATTTCCTCATGATGTTCACATAATGAGCATCTGGATGGGCCTTTGAAGCCAATTTTTCTAAACTAGTCCACCGTAAGGATTCTATTTTGTAAAGCTGCCCACAGAAACATCCCATATTTTGGGAGACATGTTGAGTCCCAACAAATATTTAGCAGAAGTTCCACCTTGAGCCAATGTTGGGATTCGATAATAGAATCGTATCCTTTCTTCACCGAATACATCTCTTTATTAGACCCCCCCAAATAATATTATTCAATCTATTTTTGAAAATAGATCTAACATTTAGAACTTTAATTAATTCATCTTTCTCCTTATCAGATAGGAGAGTGTCCTCTAGGGATTTCCATTTCCATTCATCACCTATGGCACTGGGACACCTAACTCTATAATCTTTAATGTAGTTCCCCCATTTCAAAGATAATACTTCTTTAATTTTTAAGGGAAGACTAAGCTTGTCAATATGTGGGTAACCATTCCATGCATCTTCCCAGAACAAAGCATTTTCCCCATCCCCAACATCCCAAGTTAGATGATCAATTATTAAATTTCTACATTCCATCATAAAATTCCTAATTCTAGAGTCGTTAGGTGGATTTTTTACATGAAAAACTATGATCGGGTTTGAACAATTCATATATTTATGATAAATAATCCTTGTCCAATTTCTCTCTGATTCTTGATACAAGCTTTCTCCCAAGGCCTTATTTTTCCACTCCAAATTTTTAATGCCAAGACCACCCTTCTCCTTGGGTTTGTATATGTTTTCCTATTTGATTAAGGTCATTATTTTATTCTCTGATACACCTTGCAAGAAAAATTTCCTTAGTTTACTATCTAGTTAGTTGTTGAATCCTTGCAAAAGAGGCATGCATGACATCTGGTAGGTGGGGATTGTTGAGAGGACAACCTTTATCGTGGTTTTCCTTCGTGCATTTGTGATTCATTTACCCTTCCAACTTTCCATTTTTAACTCCATCTTACTAACAACCTAATCTCATAACTTACTAACTCAAACACCCTTATCCAAGGAATCCCTAGGTATTTTCAAGGAAAGAGCCCCTTCTTATAACCCAAAATATTGCAAATTTTATCTTCCATTTTAGTTTTTGTATTAAGAAAAAATATTTCTGATTTGTTAGCATTTACCTTTTGCCGTGACTGTAAAATATATTAATTGATAATTTTTCTAAAACCATGAGCTTCTCTATCTGAGTTTTCCCCAAGTAAAATTATGTCATTAGCAAACTGTTGATGGGTTATATTAGGAATTTCCTTTGTCACATGTACCCCCATAATCTTACCTTCAAGTCGGGCTTTATTAATGGCTCTACCAAATGCTTTAGCCATTAATATGAAAAGGAAAGGAGAGATGGGATCCCCTTGTCTCAAACCTTGAGAGATTTCAAAGAAGCCTTCCAGAGACGGGATCCCCTTGTCTCAAACCTTGAGAGATTTCAAATAAGCCTTCCAGAGTTCCATTCGGAAGAATGGAAATCTTAGGCGTTGAAATGCAATTGAAGATAAGATTAATCCACTGCTTTGAGAAACCAAAAGCCTCCAAACACTTACACAAGAATCTCTAGACAATCTTATCATATGCCTTCTGAATATCTAATTTCATTAGCATACAAGATTCTTTATTTAATTGGGTTGAGTGTATCAATTCATGTATGATACCATAAAAAATAGACTGCTTGGGTACAAAACTAGATTGCTCTTTAGAGAGTAGTTTAGGTAAAACTACTTTGAAACTATTGGCTAGAGCTTTAGAAATAATTTTATATGTGGTATTACATAGAGCTATAGGTCTAAAATCACCTAGTTCTTCATAATTGGATTTCTTTGGGAAAGGGGCAATAAACTTGTATTATTAATTTCAAACAAGATGTTTCCTAGGTTTCTGGTAGCCTCTATCGCTTCCCACAATTAATGTCCAAGAAAGTGCCAACATTTCTAGAAGAAGAAGGCTTCAAAGCCATCAGAACCTTGAGATTTCTTTGGATGAAGATGGAATAAAGAAGTCTTAATTTATCCTTTAGAGATTTTGTTATTAAGAAACTCTTTATCATCCTTTGTAATTAATTTAAGAATTGGATTCAACATTGTCCTTTGTGCAACTAAATTTGAAGAATCCCAGTTATTTAAAATATCAAAATAAAAGGCTACAAATTCTTTAGACAAATCAGCCAGGTATTCTACCATCCCCCCGTCAGCAGCTTTTATTTTTAAAATTCTATTAACACTTCTCCTATTAAGAGTATTGTTATGAAAAAAATTAGTATTCTGATCTCCCTCTGAAAGCCATACCTCACATGATTTTTTTATTTCCAATAAATCTCTTCTTTAGATAGGATGTCTTCCTATTTTTCTAACAATTCTTTTTCTTTTAAATATTTGTCTTTGTTCATTCGTAGTTGAATTACCTCTTCATTCAATTCACTAATCCCTTTTTCAATATTAAGTTTATCCTAAAAAAATGTTCTTGAAATGTTTATTATTCTACCTCAGAATTTTTACTTTAAGTGATTTGAGTTTCAAAATAAAACAAAACATCTTAGAGCCTTTAAAAGTATCCTCCTTCCACCATAATTCAAGAAGTATTAAAAAATCAAGGTCAAGGAACCACATCTTTTCCACTTTAAGAGGATTTCTTGATGGTTTATTTGCTTCCAACAAACCTAATCTGATCGGGAAATGATTTGAGCCAGCAATAGGTAAAATAACTATTGAAAAGGAGTGATTGAAAGATGAAATATCTCCCCTAAAGATGAATCTATCCAATATTTCCACAATGTAACTAAAACCTTCCCTTCTGTTATTCCAAGTAAAGGACCCATTACTACTTTGGATATCCATTAAATTGTTGGTGAAAAACCATTGTGTGAAATCTTTTGTTGGCTATGAAACTATTGATATCCCACCAAATTTTTCTATAGGATCCAAAATAGCTTAATATATACTCAATTTCTTTCCACGCCACTTTCTTATCCATCGTAGAGGTAGGTCCATATACATTAACAAGATTGAAGCTCGAGGAGCTTTTGATACTTCAAATTCTTCCACCCATCCAGTTGGAGCCTAAGCAATTAAATTCAAAATAATTTTTCCTTGGATCCCATATTACAGCGAAACCTCCAAAGGCCCCTCCAGATTCAACCATTACCTTTTTCCATATCACCAATTTCTTAATTATAATATTTTCACCCTCGACACACTTTAGTTTAGTTTCTTGAATTAAAATGATTTCTAATTCAAATGTAGATAGGATGTGCTTTAACAAGTTTTGTTTGTTAGGGGCATTGAGGCCCCTAACATTCCATGATGTGATCTTCATTTGTCCTTGGGAAGGAACTTCCCCTTCCCTACATGCAGTAATCCAACTTAATCTTTTGTTGGTATATGGAAACACCATCCTTTTGTCTGAGTTCCACAAGGGATTTCCTACCTTTCTTTTTCATTTTTTTTACCACAAGCAAGTTGGTCAATGCCATCCACATTCATTTCCATCCCTAACAATCCTTGATTACTAAAAGATTTCTTACTACTAGGGTTAAGGGGTACATCTTCCTTGAACCCAACCTTATCCTCACTCAACTCTCCCATAATCTCAATGCTAAGTGCCTGGACAAAACCTTCTTCTTTAGCATGTACCCCTAGATGGTCTCAAGATTCATCCCCCACATATTGACTTTCTCTGACCCCATCAAATGCATTATGTGTATCTTCTAAACTCTGGATTTTTTCTATTACTTCATAATCAATATCTTCCCAATTCCTACACTCATCAATTTTAGGATTACATTCCAAGCTCCTGCAAACTGTTTCTAATTCCAAAGGAATCATATTTAAATTGTTCCCTATGTCTGAGGAGGTATCAACTTCCTTATATTGATCCATTGCCTTGTTAATATGGGTCTCAAGTATTGTAGCATAGGTTTTTATCATTGGCAAGGGATTCTAGTTCATGCTAGCAAGTTATTTGGTCTTTTACTTCATTATGCACAGAAAAAAATTCAGCCATCATATGTCGTAGCTTTTCCAAATTGATTTCCACATTCTTAACAATTTCTTCTTAAGCAAGATAGTTGTCCCTTTCACTTATCTCAAAGGTTACCTGACCATTATTAACTTGGTCTAACTTCTTCGTGTTTATAAATTTTACATTATTGATGTATTGTTGTTGTTTATCATAAATCATATCCGTCGTAAAGTTTCCAACTATAGTTTCTATATTTTCCTTACTCATTTTATATATTCCTTCATTTATATTTTCCTTTTTGAAAACCCTACTTCTTTCATAATTTCTTCCTTGTTAAAAATTTCTAGGTTGATATGCAAGAGGATACTTTCCTTCTAGAACATAAGATCTTTCCCTAAAGAAGGGTTGTTCCCCAAATTGGGATCATTCTTCTCAGCAATCTTTGTGACCTCCCCCCTTGCTTGCAAAAACTTTACTAAACTTTCCCCTCCAGGAGTGGCAAATAGTGACCAAGGACCATCCTCATCCATAAGGGATTTACACCAATCTGGTCTAAACTCCCTATCTTCAATTATTTCTCCCTCTTCCATATCAAGATTGATGAGAGGATCAAAGATTTTAGATACTTGTGGGATCTGAGGACATATCTCTACAAAATTAGGAACATTATTGAATATAGTGGCTAAGGAACAGCCTATTCCCATCGAGTTGATATTACGACAGTGCTCTATGGTGACCTACTCTACAAACTTATTTCAAAACAACATCTAGGGGCCATAGATGAAGGCGAGTTTACAATCATAAACCCTCCTCGACAATTTGAATCCTTATCTATCTCAGGGTTGGGGAATTGAGTTCTAAGTTCCAAGAGATAGAAATTGAAGTGAAACAGTCTTCAAACTCTGATTTAAAAATTTCTATATCTTTAATGAAACCTCTATAAATTTCTGGAGTAAAGTTGTATACTAATTGGTTTGTGACAATTTTCAAAGGACATACTTTGCTAGTTTTTAAATTTGAATTGATAAGAAATGTAAAAGATGATTTGGCTAGGTAAGATTCTTCTATTTTAATAACATCCCCTAATAAAGCCCCAATTTTCCATTGGGGATCTCTACTCAAAAGCAATATTTTTTACCATGGAAGCATACCCAAGTCAGCCCCTTTGTTATACAATTATTTTAATGACAAGCTATTTAAATAACATGTCGAAGCATATAAATAACATTAATATTTTTTTTCTTTTTAAGATATATATATATATATATATATATATATATATATATATATATATATATATATATATATATATATATATATATATGATGCAGGAGCATCCTTGGGTAGTTAGCAATCATGTTTGGTTGGAGTTTTTTGGCCTTAGTGTTGGAGAACTCGGTTGGAGAAGTGTTGCTTGGTTGTAGTGTTGACCGAGGGCCTCGGTCGTTGAAGGATCTTGGAAAAACTTCTGGTGCTTGGCAGAACTTGTGCTCGACAATTCTTGTGGAGATCGGTTGATGTACTTGCTTGGCAATGTCTGGCTTGCTCAGTAGTTTTGTTGACACTCGACAGTTTGGCTTGCCAAATGGGGTTCTTACGGATTTGCTCGGCTGACTTGATGCATTTAATGTGTGTAGCGTGTGTTTGTGACATGGATCATGTGGGGATGTGTGTGGACCTATTTGGGTCTTGGTTCTTTATCCTATCTGTATTTAATATTATTTGTAAGTTGAATTGAGGCATATTTGTTTGTCTTTAAGAGCCGACAAGGTTTAGGATTTATTTCTTTTTTCCATCTGACCTATGGATGAAGTAGTATATAATGAGGTCTGGGGTAGAGTTGTAGTGTGCGAAAGTAGAGTAGCAGATATTCAAGTTAGGAATCTGAAGCTACGAATTTGTGAGCAGAGCTAGTGGTTCTTACCTAGGAACAAGGAGATTGTTTGGTGGCTTGTGAGCACAATTTTAGATCTTGCTGGATGTTTCTGCCAGATGGATGTGTTGTTTAGATCTAGCTAGCTAGGGTTAGAGTTTTAATTTGATCTTGAGGGATCTTGTGGAACTATTACTTGCTTTGTAATGGGCCCTTACCAGGAAGGCCTTACAGCCCGACACATTGCATGTAATCAGTTTTTTATGAATAAAGAGTTCAGATTGTTATCATATCTTGCTTCACTATTGTGATTCTATTATGTGGTTGTTTAGCCAGGGGCTTAGACATCTCCTTTGGGGATTCTTTCACCTTTGCACTGCATCAGGTGGTATTAGAGCTTGGAGTTCTTGAGTGTATGGACAGATCACCGAAGGTGAGGCAGTTTTGGCATTAGGACCTTGGGTTGGGTAAAGCTTCTCAAAGCTTAGTTGATTTGGAGGTGATTTGTTGTCTTGGGTTTACGTAGATCTTGGAAGATGCCTCCGAGAAGATTGGACCCTATGGCGATTGTAGATCTTTTTGATGTTGTAGAGTCGAGGATTATAGAGAAGGTTAAAGAAGATTTTAGATCTAAGGAATTTATGAAGAATGACATGATCACTGAGATCATAAGGGCTATGGCTGGTGTACCTCAGAATGTGGGCACTAAGGGTAGTTATGAGGAAGCTTCTCTAGACTTTTAAGATATTGGATGTAGTGGAGAGGATGGAATTGAGTGTGTGGAAATATCTATGGATGACAAAGATGACCAGTTGGATAGATCTAGCACTTGGCTGAAGTTAAAGCATAAGATGGTTGTTTATAATTTCTTAGGTAATTTGAATCTTGAAGACCTGATTGATTGGATTGGTGAATTGGAAGACTACTTTGAGTTAGAGAATATTGGTGATCCACTCAGAGTAAGATTGGCACAGACTAAGCTAAAAGGACATGCTGCTCTTTAGTGGAAAGAATTGCAATGAGATAGAGAAGAAGAAGGTGAACTGAAGATCACTAGATGGAGATTGATGGTGACTAAGTTAAAGGGTAAGTTCATAATTTTTTACCATGAACTTGAGTTTTTTAAGAGGTTGCAGAATATGAAACAAAAGGATTTGTTTGTGAAGGATTATATCGAGGAGTTCTATAAGTTGACTATTCGGTTTAGGCATAGAGAAATTTCCAAGGAAAAGGTAGCTTCGTATATTAATGGTTTGAGATTCAATATTCAGGATGTGATTGGTATGTTGAAGATTGATTCAGTTGAGGATTATTATCAGTATGCTTTGAAAGTAGAAAATAAGTTGAAGAGAAAACATCAAGGTGGATCTCGAGGGAAGGAGAAACGGGATCACTTGGTAAAGGATAAACCAACTACTAAAGATGAACCGAAACTTGTTGAGCCGAGGAAGAAGATAGGTAAGGTTGCCTTTAAGGGTACTTGTTTTCATTATGGTGAAGAAGAACATAGAGCTTATGAGTGTTCCTAGAAGACTAGCGATCGAAGAGCTACTATGGTGAATGAGGTAGAAGATTCGGTGAATGAACCTGAACAGGGAGGGGAGAATTTGTTGGCTCGGCGAGTATTGTTTGGTAAGAGAATACTGGAACCCTATCAAAGGAGTAATTTGTTCAGGACTTGTTGTAAGTCTGCTGGTAAAATCTACAATGTGATTGTGGATGGTGGTAGTACTGATAACCTTGTAGCTGAGGAGATGGTTCAGAAACTTGGTTTGAAAATAGTGATACATCCTTGTCCTTATAGGATTGGTTGGTTGCAAGATGTACATGCTTTGGAAGTGAGGGAGCAATGTTTTGTTGACTTTCAGATTTTCCAATATAAGGATCAAGTTTTGTGTGATATTGTGGACATGATTAGTTGTCACATATTTCTCAGTAGACCTTGGTAGTATGATTGCAGGGCTATGCATGATTGTGTCTAGAATATGTTTACTGTTGAGAAGGGTGGCAGGAAGTTTTCACTGATCCCTTTGCAGAATGAAGAACTCGCTAGGAGGAACCTGAGCTTTGGGAGCTGAGTTGAGTTGAAGGATCCAAGGAAGGATGTGAAGAAGCAAAGCCAATATTTATATGTTGTTGGAAAGGATTTGTAGAGGTGGAACAAAGGGAAGAGTGTGCAAGTTGAAGACTTGGAGGACATGTATGTGAAGAACCAATTCGAGGTTTATGTGTTGAATCTCGTAAGATGTTCTTCCATCCATTAAGAACATCTTTCCACACCTAGGGTGTCTAATGCAGGAGCATCCTTGGGTAGTTAGTAATCCTGCATGGTTGGAGTGTTTTCACCTTAGTGTTGGAGAGCTCAGTTGGAGAAGTGTTGCTCGATTGCAGTGTTCACCGAGGGGCTCGGTTGCTGAAGGAGCTCGACAAAACTTTTGGTGCTTGACAGAACCTATGCTCAAAAATGCTTGTGGAGCTCAGTCAATGTGCTTGTTGGGTGATGCCTGGATTACTCAGTAATTTTGCTGACACTCAGCAGTTTGGCTTGCCGAATGGGGTTCTTGTGGATTTTCTTGGCTGACTTGATGCATTTAATGTGTGTAGCATGTGATCGTGATGTGGATCGATTGTGGGGATGTGTGTGGACCTATTTGGGTCTTGTATTTTTATCCTATGTGCATTTAATATTATTTGTAGGCCGACTTGAGGCATATTTGTTTGTCTTTAGGAGCTGACTGGGTTTAGGATTTATTTCTTTCTTCCAGCCGACCTGTGGCTGAAGTAGTATATAAGGAGGTCTGGGGTAGAGTTGTAGTGTGTGGAAGTAGAGTAGTAGATATTCAAGTTAGGAATATGAAGCTACAAATTTGTGAGCAAAGCTAGTGGTTGTGACCTAGGAACAAGGAGATTGCTTGGTGGCTTGTGAGCACAAGTTTAGATCTTGTTGGATGTTTCTACCAGATGGATGTGTTGTTCAGATATGGCTAGCTAGGGTTAGAGTTTGAAATGGATCTTGAGGGATCTTGCGGAACTATTACTTTCTTTGTAATTGGCCCTAACCGGGAAGGCCTTACAGCCCAACACATTGCATGTAATCAATTATTTATGAATAAAGAGTTCATATTGTTATCAGATCTTGCTTCACTATTGTGATTCCATTGTGTGGTTGTTTAGCTGGGAGCTTCGACATCTCCTTTGGGGATTCTCTCTTGGAGTAGACTTATAGTAATGGAGTAGAAGATAACAATTTAATAAATAAAATTGGATGTTTCATATTTGTTGTGATTGAAAATTCCAATAGAAAGTTTTAGTTACATAATATCAAGGAGGGGCTTAATAAAGAGTAAGGTCTCATAGAGGGGAGCTTCTTAAAAAATTTAAGTGGGTATTGTTCAAAAATTTTAGGGTTACTTTAAAGCAGGAGATTGTAAAAAAATTATATGATTGACAAGGGGTAGAAAAAAAGCCTAAGGTGGTGGGTAATTTCTACCCCCACACATTTTTCGCCTTCTCAAATCATGGACCCTAAATAGCAGGGGTTGCTACTTCTAAGGAAAATATTTTAACTAACTTATATATATATATATATATATATATATATATATATATATATATATATATATATATATATATATATATATATATATATATATATATATATATATATATATATATATATATATATATATAAGCATAAGCTAGTAACATAGAGTTGCATAATAAAAAAACTCATATTTGCATTCATATCTATATAAATGAACATACTATCATTAAACCATCCAATAAATTGAGAGCTTTGATGTTTACCAATAGTAATGTATAAAAAATATTAAATATAAAAATAAAATAAAACTTGTAAAATTATCTAAATATATTTGAATATTTAAATTTTATTTTACAAATATGTAGACTCTGTATATTTAAAAATGAAAAAAAAAAGGAATAAAGATGATGTATATTCTTACAAATACTATGTGAGGGTAAAATGTAAAAAATTATCCGTTTCGAGTATTTCTCTTGCATATTTCGAATTACAAATATTCATCTCTTAGCAAGATATGTAGCAGCAAATAAATGTTGATGTAGTTTTGAAATAAATGTTAAAATTGTAAAATTATTTAGAGGGTTCTTGAAATAAATATATTAGTACAAAATTATATATCCTAATGGTTTCATTATATTTTGCAAAAATAAATAAACTTAGTGCAATGATAGTGGTTTCCACTATTTGGGTGACTTATCACTGTGCATAGACAATATTGAAGAGAAGAAACAGAGGTAAGAAACAAATGTCAATGCTGAAAAAACTTTAAAAACTCAAAGAAAATTGAATCTTCTATTTCTCATTTGTTTCCTTTTATAGAGTTTAGCCTACAATTGTCGCCTCTTTAAATTTTACCAATCTTTTATGTCCTTATTTTGTGTGTGCTTTCTCAATCTGCCCAAGGAAATAAACATGCCAGAGCCTCAACATTAAAATAAGATGAAACTTTGAGCTATATCTTTACAACTAAAATAAATAATGTATCTTTCTAGATTACTTTATATAAGTATAGACTTGATGCAATAAAAAATTGATGGGTCAAATAAAATTTGTATCCATGACTGGAAGCTTCCATTGGCGATTCTCGAACTGCTCAGATGCTCTCCTTCTCTAAGGGCCCGTTTGGTGCATGGAATATGGGCTCTAATTCCGGAATAGCATTTTCGGATTATTGAATTTCATGTTTGTGTCCATCCAAACAAGCAAGAATTGAAATTTCAAAATTCCAATTTTGGCCACAAAATGGGCATTTCATCTTCCATTTGAAAAGGTGGAATTAGAAATTCTCATTCTAATTCCACTTTTCCAATGCCCATTTTATGTGTCATCGGGTCCGCTTGTTGTTTATAAATTTTGGCATCCGAAATAGATTTCATTTTCTGCCAAAATTCTTGTTCATTTTCGTTCTCACCGTTCTCTATCATTTTCGTTCTCACTCTACAGCAAATCGGCTTAGTTTGTGGTGCCAAGCTGGGTAATCAACGGTGAAGGGGTTAGGCTTCTTCGCTTTCTTTGGCTTTTCTGACCTGCCACCAAATCCACACTAATCTCCCATGGACAATTACTTTGCAACTCTCCCTCAACCCCTGCAAATTGAACCCTAGACGCGCTTTGTATTCAACACAGAGAATTCTTCAAAGATCTACAGCCTCATACAACACAAAACAAAAAATTATATTTGGTGACTTTGCAACCCTGTGTCGTGTGATCTGTGGTTCGAATCCTGCAGAGGGAAGTTAATTTTTTCTAGTTTTTTTCAATCCCTTGCAGCCTTCTCAAAGCTTTCCTTTGCCGCTGTTTTTTCTTCTTCTTCTTGTTAATGGCTGAACAAGTCATTCAGCGCGTTCATTATAAAGGCGTCGTTGAAAATATTACATTTGAAAAATGTTTTTCAAATGTAATTATGAAAAACATAATTACATTTGAAAAAATCACAAATTGTTTATATTCAAAGAAAACAATAAAACAAATTCTTATTCTCAGCATATTCCAATTCCAAATTGTGGCACCCAAATGTGGAAAATACATCTTCTTAGTCATCTTCCGGGTGAACCAAACGGTTCCAACACATATTTCGGATATCATTTTGAGGATATGTATCTTCCAGAATTGCAGCATATTCCAGAATTGACTATATCCAGCATTTTGTATCCCATGCACCAAACGGACCCTAAAGGGCATCCAACAATTCCAATGCAAGTTTCTTGGAATTAGCATTTAAATTCTATCTATACATGCTTTAAAAGATACAATGCCTCTATAGAATCCATCTAATTTATCGTTTCCTTTTTAAGTCATCCACTCTTTTGGAAATCATCCAGACATGTTACAACAGAGTTTGTGGTCGTTCTAGGCATATTCTTCAAAAAGCAAACCCAAGTAAATTTATTTTTTAAAATACCTTTTTCTTATATAGATTTCCCTTCTATTTTTGATGTAGCCAAGGATAGTGGGAACTCAAAAAGTCTGACAAATCCTTACATAGCAAGAGTCAACACCGCGAAAATGATCAATTCAGGTTTTAAACAACTCAATAAGGAACAAAAAATAGGACCATTCAGAGCTTCGCATTATCTCAAAATCAGAATTTACATCACATTGGCCTGCAACATGCAAATTACAAGCTTTCAACACACGTGCCTGATTACAACAGAATTGTAGAATCAAACCCTAATGCTAACCTTCAAGGCTAATTCCTCCTATAAGGATACTTAACAAAAATCATAAGCCTCAATATATATAGAGCTTCACAACACATATGTCAGCCAAGATAATTACATTTTCCAAGACCAAGAAAACATAATACAAAAATATAGGTCAGGACCCAAATCAGAAGATCTCAACACCAAGATGTATAAATGACACACAATCCAAGAATGACATCAGAAAAAGATCCAAGAACATTAGAATATGATTCACCAAGCTTCACCATTCGTAAAATTACTTTGCGAGATCGGAAAGACCAACTGACTGATAGAATATGAAGAACATAGTGTCTCGAACTTGAATCCAGGATAATTCCTTAGTAAAGACTTCAATTGAGGTGCAAACCCATACATGAGTAAAATGTGATGTCTAGAAGGTTCCCTGACGTTCGCAATAGCAAATGATCCAAAACAAAGGAATGCCACCAAAACTAAGAATACTAGAAAATAGGAACAAAACTGAAAGGAAATGTTTTGGGTGATGCAAGATTGCCAAGAAGCCAAGATGCTCCTACATTACACACTCAGGGTTAATTGAAAAGTGAGCCTCTCACTTTGATGGGGCCAAAGGAAAACCAAAATGGTCAACCTTAGCTTGTAAAATCCATGAAGAATTTTCCACTAGTCTGTCCTTTCACTTGACAAGATATTCCCTATACTGTGTACCCCTTGTAGTCCTACCAACTCTATTGTCCAAAACCTCCTCTATCAGATACATCTATTTCTTAGGATACTATTTTTCAACATCTGATCCATCATTGCACTACTAAAATTTTCTTCATGATACTCATACAAATCAACAACATTGAATATAGGTGATGTATCCATATCTTCCGGTAACTCTACCTCATATGCATTCCCTGAATCAAATTTCCTTAGGATCTTACAAGGTTCAAATTTCTTCATTCTCAACTTGTTATAAGTACCAACGGGAATTGACCCTTCTGTAAGTATGTCATGACTTCATCTCCTACTTGAAATCCTTGTGTCTTCACTTTATGTCTATAATGCCCACCCCTTTACTGTCATTTATGTTTATGATGCTAACCCATTTAAACCACTTTTCATGAATAAGAGATCTTTGATTACATTTAATGATTCAATTCTATGATACTTTAAATCGTTTGATTTATATCATGTTAGTTAGATGATGATGATTATTCACATATTATGATGTTACTTATGTTATGATAT
This sequence comes from Chamaecyparis obtusa, assembly GCA_027943335.1. Taxonomy (NCBI): domain Eukaryota; kingdom Viridiplantae; phylum Streptophyta; class Pinopsida; order Cupressales; family Cupressaceae; genus Chamaecyparis; species Chamaecyparis obtusa. The sequence goes on from BSBK01002239.1 coordinate 432,464, forward strand.
TTACTAACATCATACTTGCATGTATATGGTTGACATGTATATTTTACTTTTTTGTTTGACATGTCTGATGTGTTTGAGGGATGAAGTCATAGTTACTTGCTTACGAGATCCACACAATTTGTCGATCTCTGCCATTGTCTATTATATATTTATACATGTATGTACATGCTTGTCTTGTATGTAGGATTTTAGGTATCGGGCATCGACTTCCCTGAATTGTCAGGATGAGTGTGCCCTATCACATTATCTCAATGGTAAGAGAGGGGAGATAACATCCATGTCTAAATCCCAACCTAAATCAATTATTATCCTCAAATAGTGGACAAGTATCTTATCTGCTACCATCTGAATTTGTCAAGGTGACGTCATTCGTGAACCCTTTTTTTGAGCTTGATTATTACTTTATGAGTTTAGTCAGTTAATCCTTCGTGTTTGGTTGCCTGGTGTTTTGATGTGAATTTTGATTTATTAATGCATTAAAGATTTAATTAAGATTAATTATGAGATTAAAATAATTATATCTTATGAATATGAAATATTAAATATATAAATATTTAATTAATGAAAATTAATTAATTATCATTAATTATTTAAAAGACTTAGTTAAAAGTCTAATTATAAAAATAAAGATTTAATTAAATATTAAAATAAAATATAAATTAAATATTTGAATAATATAAATTGATATTAATTATCGATTTACTTATTAAGTGATGCTAAATATATTAATTATGATTAAAATATAATCATGTGATTATATGCACACTGGTTAAAAAGAATTGATTTGTCAATTCTAAATTAGAAGGTTGGGTTAAGAAACTTAACTGGGGGATTAGTTATAATTCTTTTAATAAATCAATAAATCGATATTTAATTATCAATTTGCATATTATTAATATTCTAAAAATATTAATTATTAATTAAATATTATTATGCAATTAAATTTGCACATTCAGTTAATAAAATTGAGATATAAGTTTAAGATTAAAAGTTGAGTGATTTGCATGATTTATAATTATTAATTAAATATATAATTTTTTTAAATGGAGAATTGATATTAACGAAGTTAGAGTTGAGTTCTGATTTCTCTGATTTTGAGTTAACCTTTTTATTATTTTTAACATTTGAGTTCTTATTTATAATTGCGAGTTGCATGTTTGAAGGGAGTTTGTTGGGTTTTCTATATTAGACTCATTTTTAGTCATTCTTAGGGACACAAGATTTAGGGAGGTTTTTTATAGGTTTGGCTCTGGATTGGAATTCAAGGAATTTTTGGTAAAGTTTGGAATCTTGGAGGTTTTTTGGATTTTGTGTTTTGGCCTTTGCATGTGTTTCTGATTCAGCGTATGGGATTAAGGTAGGGGTTAAAAACCTTTACAAATTTTTCCTCTTTGAAAAGATTGTTCTCTTCGTGTCTTCCAGATAGTTATTGTGTTCAGATTAATTAGAATGCATATCTTTCCTTGTTTGTGGAAAATGAATGAAAATAATTATGGTTTCTTTATATGTAAGAGATTTTATGGCTATGTTGAGATCTGGTTGAAAACCTTAAGCTCTCTTTGAAACAAAATTGTACACCAAAATAATTCAGAAAACTTTAGAATTCAATAATCTAGGGTTTGATCTAAATTATGGATAAAAATCCTTGTGAATATGTCAAAATTAAAATTTGAAAACGGATTGGGTAAATTTATATTTGAATTCAATTTATGAAAAGAATAAGAGATTAAATATAGTTTTATTTTTATTATATATATATATATATATATATATATATATATATATATATATATATATAAGATTATAGAAAATCTATTTTGAAATAAATTAAAATAAATTTATTATTATTATTTATTAATTTTCAGAATTTAAAAAACAATAATAGAAAAAAAGGAGAAGAAGAAAGAAGAGTCTAATTGGACTACCGTAACAAAAAGGAATGTTGTAATCAACTGGAACTTAGTGTTGAGATTTTTTTTAATGTAATTTAATTATATTGTTGCTTAGTAATTATATTTAATAAATTAATTTATATAAGGAACTTTATAAATTAATTTATAGAGGTAAATCTTATTGATGGTTATTAGAATTTAATTATATTGTTAATTAGTAATTATATTTAATAAATTAATTTATATAACGAAAATTATAAATTAATTTATAAAAGAAAATTGAATGTTTGTTTTACTTTTAATGAAATTTTGATGTGGGTGTATTTTATAATATAGTGTTTTCTTATTGGAGTTTTATTTGGCCTTGTTGAATAAGGTCAGTTATGATAGATTGATGTCGTAGGTGGAATCTTGTCTTTTGAATTTTAAATTATTTTGTGAAATTAATTCTTTCGCACTTGAGTTCATATGTAATAAATCTATAACCATTTTGGTGTCTCGATTATAAGAGTATTATTTTGGATTTATCTACCCGATCTATGTCAAGTTTCTATTAAGTCATCGACCTTTATGTTATTTAACCACAAAAAGGTGACGACCATTATTTGTGTTGAGTCCTAATTAACTTGGTCACCTTGTTTCTACATTTATGATGATATTGTATGACGACCTTTGTGGATTATGTTTTACTCCATGTTTGGAGAGAGATGCTTGAATGCTTTTGATGATCTTTTGATCTTGCGATTTGAACTATGAGAATTTGTATTGAGATGTCCAATATGGGATGGACAATTTGGATCCTTGTATAGGATGAGGTTTTATTTATTACGCTCCAACACTTGTCTTTGATGACATTCATGGTTTATTGATTGATGAAAATATTTTATGATTTTTGTTTTGTTTTGTCTTTGGTTATTCTGCTGAGAGCATTAGGGTAGGTTATCTAGAAGCATAAAGGAGAAGTGGCTTACTTTGGAGGTGTCGAAGCCCTAAAGTGGTTGCCTGGGTATCCTTTGTAAGTTGTTTTAATAAGTGATAACTTATAATTTTTTAGGATAGAAACATTAAAAAGATAATTGTTCATTGTCCATGCCTTGAGTGCTAGTACAGGCTAGGATGGGAGTGGGAGAAGATGCTTGCCCGTCTAGAGAGACGATGAGGTTTGGCATAGTTGGTTTTCCTTGTCTGTACGGAAGGACTACTGATACCGCATAGGGTCACTAGGGGTTGGGGTCCAGAGAGACTACCAGGTGACCTTAGAGTTGACTCATGTGATGACACTTCCCTATATGTGTCCTAGGTTCCTACGTTGCATTTGGGTACACCTTATTTGTGTCGTCCAAGAACAAACAATCAGTTATCCAAGAAAAGTTGAAGTTCTTTTCAACAAGTAACCTTCTCTCCTTTTGTGATAAATGAGCAAGGATTATGTCAGCAGCTCAATAATTAGGCTATATCTGCATACCAAGGTGTATGAACTGCAATGGAAAATAGATGCTCACATGGAAAAGAATCATCAATAATCTTAGTGTCTTCCTTTGTTTGCAGTCTAGACAGAAAATTTTCCACCACATTGGCTCTACCTAGCTTGTTAGTGATGGTAATATCAAACTCTTGCATCAAAAGTAACCATCTAGCTAATCTACCTGTTATTGCAAGTTTGTTCATAAGATATTTAATGACTACAAGATTTGTATGGACATATATTTAATAACCAGTAATGTAATGTTTGAACTTGTTAAGTGCATAGATTACTACTAACAATTCCTTCTCTATTATAGTATAATTTAGTTATGGCCCTTGCAGATTTTTACTAATGATATAAATTGCATTTTCTACACTACCTTTTTGTTGGCCCAAAACTGCTCCAATGGCATAGTTGGATGCATTTATGTAAATAAGAAAAGGTATTTACCAGTTAGGTCTCCTAAGGATAAGTGCTTGATTAAGAAGTGATTTCAGTTGCAAAAAATCTTCTTCGCATGCTAATGTCCACTCAAAATCTGCATCTTTGGTTAACAAAGTATATAGTGGTCTTGTCATTTTACTAAAATCCTTGATAAACCTTCTATAATATTTTGCATGACCCAATAAGCTCCTTACATCCTTTTGTGTAGTAGTGATAGGAAGGTTGACAATAACCTCAATTTTTGCTAGATCAACTTGAATATCATCTTGGGAAATATACTAGCATAGTACTACCCCTTCTTCCATCATAAAACACTTCTCATTGTTCAAAGATAGATTTTAATCTCCACATTTGTGTAGAACCTTTCCTGAATTGCTCAATGCTTCCTCGAATGTACTGTCATATGTTGTAAAGTCATCCATGTATATTTCCATACAGTCATGCGAAATATCAGAGAATATGTTGATTACTGCCCTTTGGAAGGTGGTTGAGGCATTGCATAAGCCAAATGAAAGTATAGAATAAGCATAAGTTCCCCATGGGTAGGTAAAGATGGTCTTCTTCTCATCTGCTTGTGCAATTTTGATTTGGTTGTAACCACTAAACTAATCTAAAAATGAGAAATAATTCTTCCTTGCTAAAGAGTCTAAGACTTGATCTATAAAGGGAAGGGGGAAATGATCCTTTTTGGTTTCCAGTATTCAATTACCTATAGTCTACATAGAATCTCCACTTTCCTCCATTATTAGGAACTATGACAAAGGGTGACACCCATTGGCTATCAGAGATGCGATATATAAATTGAACATCTAGCAACTTTTGCAACTCTCCTTTGACTATCTCTCTCAGTGCATGATTAACTTTGTGATTGTCTTACTGGCATAATATCATCCTTAATATAAATTCTACGAGTGCATAACTTAGGATCCAAACCTTTTATATCACTACAATCTAAAGAAAAAGTCTGCTTGTGAGATTGAAGTAAATTTGTCAAAGAATTATGTTGCTCTTGGGTGAGTTTGCTATTGATGTTCAAAAATCGACCTGGTGAGACCTCTACTTGTTTAGTCAGCTCAATCATGGATGCCTTAGTGAGGGATGACATTTTAATTTCATGTAGCAACAATGTATGAATAATGTCATTGGTTGTAGGAAAATTTGATAAGCTAGGAGTAGGGAGGATGGTTTCCAATGAACATGAATAATGCGATGAGCAACCAAAAGGTTGTTCACTCTCTCCATATTGGTTCTGAGTAATGTTGTTGAGTATCTCATCCTCTTGAAGCTATAGGAAAGGATCTCTTTCCAGCATCATAAGTTGTACAACTGAGTTAACTTCCTCTGCTTCTTCCCCTAGATTTGGTCATACTGGTTGTACTAAATCCGAATGAGGTTGTGCTGGTGGATAAAGAGAAAGTTTCTTTATGGTATCCAGATGGGTAGCCATATTGTTTATAATGTCTTGCTTGAAGTCTGACTATAGGTGTGTGATTTCTATCCTTGAGACTCCATTACCAGTTGATTTACCCATGGCAGATTGGTAACCTCTTCCCTTCTTGCTAACTGCTCTAGAGTAGTTCTAACATATCTTCTTAATGTCTTCCCAAGTTGATTGGGTGACATCTCCTCATGTCATCAAGTCCAAAGCTCTTATACAACTTTTATTGATTCCTCTTACAAAGAGCAATTTCTAATATTCTTCATTGAGTTCATGGTGTGTGAACTTCTGCGAGCTAAACAAGAACCTTGAAATATAATCCTCCAAACTTTCATCTTCTTTTTGCTACATTCTAAAGATGTTATCTCCTCTCATATCATTTCCCCTACAATATTCTTTGTACTTTTCCAAGAATTGTTTTCATCTCATCCCAAGTACTCAGCATCTCGCCCTAGACCCGTAAACCATCTTAAGATTGATTCTTTCAAAGTAGCAGAGAATAGCTTAAGCCTATGAGAATCTATGGTGTAATCATAGCTCCTACAGAGGATATCAAACTCAAAAAGGAATGTATTAGGGTCCTTTGTCACTAGGCCATAGAATTTAGGAAAAACTAAAGCAAGGATATTCTTAAGGTTATTATTGTCATTCTGATCAGTGATAGGAAATGGAAAGGTAGAAGGTGGGGGTCTATCCATCCATGGTTGATTCCTTGATTGATAGCCTATCAAAGCAAGTTAAAGCAACTCAAATGCTGAACAAAATATACTATTGGAACTAAACCCATGCAAGTAACTACAACAATGTTTAGGACAGACACACATGAAACTATTCTATCTTCTTTAGTTGTAGGAACAGTCACAAGAAACTATCTCCAATGGTTGCAGGACCAAACAATCTCTAGAACAACAACTATAATTGAAAGGAAAATAATGCTTAAATGAAAAGGGATAACTCACCAAGTGGGCCCCTTGGATGAGTATATCCAAAGCTCAACTACACTCTATGAACTCAAAACGTCATCATTTTATTCATTCATTCAAAAGTGTTGGTACACATTACAAGCTGGAATTGTACTTTAACTGAAAACTAGAATTCTGCATTACATTGAGTTTTGCTTCTGTTTAACCTCTGAGGAAGTTTCAAAACTTTATTTATAACTAAAGACTACTAACTAACCACTTACTAACGAGTCCATGCCCAAAGGAATAGGTGGACAAGAGTTATTGCAGAGAAAGGAAGAAGGAAAGCTATCCAACAAACTATTCAGTTACATAGAGAGAAAATATAACTCATCCATTACTTTCCTAGATTTATTCCACATTAGGAATCATCATTATGGACCCATAACTTTCTCCTTTACAAGTTGTAGTCAATTCATTGTTGATTGTTTCAAATGTGATTCCTTGCTCAACTGATTTGTCTCGGTCCTTTGGCATGATCCTTCTTGAGCACCAACTTGACTACATTGCTTCCTTAATTACTCTTGCATCAGAATATTAGAATGCACAAAGACATGCAACATATATATATCCATTTATTGTCAGAATGGCATTCATCAAACCATAATTAAGATTAATATATTTAGATTGCATAGTCATAATCATATAGGAGTGTTTATCATCCACAAAGATATTTAAAAGATAGTTTATGCTCATGGAGGTAAGTTCACAAAAGCATTGAAAGACACAAAATAACAAAATCCCAAGACTGGTAGTGACACAAACCTATGACCAAAACAGAGAAAACATAGTAACCATTGGTAAACATAGAGCCATTATTTGGGCTCATCACCATCCAAGCCACAAGTGAAGATAGCTGAAATGTAATTGATCTTGCAATATCCACAGGCAAATAATGAGCCAAATATGCCACAAAATGTGACTATCCAAGGTATATAAATGATATATTAGTTTCTGGATTCGATTGTGTAGAGTTTTTTCCATCACAATCGAATCCAAAAACCAATATATCATACGTATGGATTGTGGAAACTTAATAGATTTGAAGGTATATAAAGCTTGTATAATACATAATGCTCTTGTGAATTGTGTAGGTCAAAAGGAGTATTGAAGTCGTCTACACAACAAGCGTAGATCTTGAAAACAAAGGACCTAGAAAAATGAATGGGCTGATCCATTATCAATGCAAAAAATTGGCCAATCATATGCAATAATGAAAGGAGCCAGATGCCCACACAATGTACACGGATCTTCTTAGATCTGCAACGTTACAAAATGGCTAGATCAAAACAATAGACCCCACGCAACAACAAACTTGAATGGGTCGAGAGTGAAATATGGAATAGATTGGGTGACGTCAAATGAAATGGTGGAAAGATATATTGTCAATCTGAAGACTCTCAAGACCTCAACAAGGATGGTGAAAAATATCAAACAGGAAAGAAGAGCAAGCCAAATGGCTCTCATACCATGTTGGAGGAAGAGAATTGAGGGCACAGGAAATGTCATTCATCCCAATCAAATATGAGGGTAGGTAAAGACAACTAGTATCAACTATCTGACTACAAAATGTAATGCGCTTAAGAAAGATGAAATGACAACTAATGTCTACCTAAGTGAAACTTGAGAAAGAGTAAATAATAATTTACTCCAACATTTTACACTATTTGTCTTCTCTTGTATCAATTATCAAATTCATTGTTCCTTTCACATACATTGTGGGGACAAATTGGTTTCAACATTGCATTTTTTCTCTGGGTTGCATTGCTTTACACCAATTGACATGTCTACATAATGTAATGGAATGTGCCATATAGAAAGCAACCTTGGGGCATCGCTGACAGAGGTGGCTGAGGTGGTGGTTTTATAGGAGGACACTTCCCCCAAGTCCCCAAGTCTTGGAAACATCCCCCTACATGGGACACAAGTTTTCTTGAACATTTTACACTATATTGCACTAGTTTGTCTTCTCTTGTATCAATTATCAAATTCATTGTTCCTTTCACATACATTGTGGGGACTTTGTTCCAACATTGCAATTTTTCTCTGGGTTGCATTGCTTTACACCAATTGACATGTGTACATTATGTCGGAGTCTTGAAAGTTCCCAAGACACTGGCAAAGAATAGGCAACATTAGAAATCATTTCATATCCATTCTATTAGAGATCATTCAAAGGCATATCTCTACATCACATAACATGTCACTTGCATTATACTTTTCTTTCGAGGCTTTTTAGTGATTCAAGGCCTTGACTTGCATGCAGACAAGCTTAGGTCTTCTCCTTGTATCAAAACAAGCACTAGTGTGCTTTTAGCATAACTCAATTTCAACGAGTGTTCCACGGAGTTTCTTGAAGGGGAGATGCAGGGACATGGGGACGAGTTTTAGAGACGTGGGGACTAAGGGCCCAAATTTGGGGATGGCAGAGGGATAGTAGCAAATTAGTGATGGACGGGGTGGTGCTAATATACAAATTGAAGTCTTCAAGAAAACATCTGCAATATTAAATCTATGCAAGTGTCCAATGAATGGAAAACTAACTTTTTGAACTTAAAGATTGCATTTAGTATGTAATGGAATGTACCATATAGAAAGCAACCTTGGGGCATCGCTAACAGAGGTGGCTGAGGTGGTGGTTCTATAGGGGGACACTTCCCCCAAGTCCCCAAGTCTTGGAAACATCCCCCTACACGGGACACAAGTTTTCTTGAACATTTTACACTATATTGCACTAGTTTGTCTTCTCTTGTATCAATTATCAAATTCATTGTTCCTTTCACATACATTGTGGGGACAAATTGGTTCCAACATTTCAATTTTTCTATGGGTTGCATTGCTTTACACCAATTGACATGTGTACATTATGCTGGAGTCTTGAAAGTTCCAATTCCACATTGCCCTAAATAACATGGCATACAACCACACTAACAATCACATCTCATAGGTTTTGCTCCATATATGTCTCAACACTATGATTATGGATTTTGGATTCTTGAGTTCTATTACTCTTTTTAGACACAACTAATGATTTTGTGTGCAAATGAAAAGGATGGTGTGTTTTTGTGAGTATATGACGACATTGAAGAATCATTTTAAGATCCATTAATGTTTCTATTCAGCCTTATCTATTCCTCTTGATGCATATTTAGTTTAACATGCATAACTCATTATTTTACATACAAACCAAAGTGGGGGGAAATCCATGAATAACTATGACAGTCCCAACTGATGCTGAGAGGGGAGGGGTGAATCAACACCTCTAAAACTTTTCTCTTTAAATTTGATGAAGTATACTTATAACTGTAAGCCAAACAGATTCAAGCATATAATATCAGCAAGCAAACAATCACACAGTGACACCAAATTTATCACGTGGAAACCTGATTAGGGTGAAACCACAGTGTGAGGAGACCTCACAAATTATGTACTCTTTTGGAGTACGCCCTGTTGGGAGCCTTCTCGGTTAAAGGATTAAAACACATTGTTAGATGGGACCCAATTAAGAGATTTATTACAATAAGGTTGGTTAGTGCCTGCATGGTTAGAGGACATAGAACACCTTGAAAGATGTCACCCGGTTAAGGGATTTGATACAAGGGACCTGTTAGAATCCACCCAAATACTGAGATTTAACTATTGTAGTTGTTAGAAAACAATAGAAAGATTGACCTTTTACAAGTGGCTTTGCATAGCCTGATAAGATCTTTGTTTGTGCTCAGCTGAGAAGCATCACCAGTCGCCGCAAGTGTGTTCTCCTCTACTGTTGTGCTTCTCTGCACACTCTTCTTTCTCTCTTATTCTCTCTTCTTTTCACCCTAGCTTCTTCAACATACAGGTTCACTCTTTTACTCGGCAGAATGAAGGCAACTCATATCCTCAACAGGTAGAAGAATATATAGAGTTCTTGCCTTAATTGCACCTCTCATGCATGACCTAACTTCATATCCCTTTCGAATACATCACTCAGTGGAGTACCAGTTTACTGAAGAAACATTCAATGCATGCTTTTGGTTTATCTGCTTTATGAAGAAAGCAATAAATGTGTGTCAAGCACCTTTCCTTCACAAGAGATAGTTCTTTGTTTTAAAGCCACAAATTTCGGCTTTAAAACCTCCAGATGCGCCTCAAATCGATCACCATGTTAACTCAAAGTCTTCTGGATTTAGTGCAGGAAATCTCGGTCAAAGAGTTGGTTGAAACAGATAGTTGACTATGACTTCTTTGGTTCATACTAGAGTTATTACTAGATCGGTTGAGATCCTCATGTTGTGAACAGGTAAGAGTCTTTGACATGTCACTGTCCCTTCCTTTGCTTACCGGTCGCACATTCCTCGGTTGTGTTGTTGACACCGGTTTGTACCTTTACTTCCTTTGTGCTTGTCTACACCGGTTGTATCCTGGTCCTCGGTTGATGGTTGAATCCTCCTTTCCTTGACTGTATACATTACTCGATTGCTGATGCTTTGTGTAGTGACTGGTTGCTCTTGATTACAGTCTTTTCTTTCTTGCATGTTGTCACTGGTTGCCAAACCAACCTCTTTTCATACAGATCTACTTAGATCTTTAGACTTTAGAGAGATGACAAATCTCTATCCTCTTTTGCCAATCAATGACAATACTTGTACCGATAGCAAGCTTACCGGTTACCATCTCTTAATGCCAACAATCTCCCCCTTTGGCATTGATGGCAAAACCTTGATGGGCAGTCCTATCACCATCACCGATTTCCTGTGCTTGCAATCTCTGTATCACTGCTACTGCCACTGCCAGTTATCTACCGGTTTATTGCCAAACTCTCCCCCTTTCTGACAATAATGCCAAAGGCTAGTCTGAAAAACTACCTTTATCTAATCTGGCCCCCCTACGAGCAGTAGTCTTTTTCATCAATCCAGAAAAGATGAGGTGTAACTATCTATTGAAGCATAATGAACTGATGATCACCTTTGCAAGTTTACTGAAGATCATGAAGGGGTATTACCCCTAGTTTACCTCTGAGATACTCAAAAATACTCTTTGGTAATGGCTTTGTGAAGATATCAGTAATTTGTTCCTTTGTGGGAACATACTCCAATCTTACCTCCTTGTCTTGTACCAACTCTCTCAAGTAATGATACTTGATGGCAATGTGTTTTGTCTTGGAGTGTATGACGGGATTTTTAGATATGTTGATTGCACTGGTGCTATCACAATAGATTGCAATCGGTTCAGGTATCTGTTCCTGGATTCCTTCCAGCAGTTGTTTAATCCAGATCACCTGTGTGCAGTTGATTGCAACAACAACATATTCAGCTTCTAAAGTTGACTGTGAAATGCAATTATGTTTCTTACTTGTCCAAGACACAATCCTCCCACTAAGAAAGAATGTGCCTCCACTTGTGCTCTTTATGTCATCAATGTTGCCAGCCCAGTCTGCATCAGTGTAAACTTTTACTTGGAATCCTCCCTTGTGTGGAAACCACAAGCCATATTCCTCAGTACCCTTTAGATATCTAAAAATTATCTTCACTGTTATCAGATGTGTCTCTTTGGAATTTGTAGAGAATCTTGCCACTATGCTAACTGCATGTGCAATGTCTGGTCTACAGTGAACAACATACTGTAATTTTCCTATCATGGACCGATACATTGTTTCATTCACTTCTTGTGCATCATCCTCCTTTGATAACTCGAGGTTAGTTATCATTGAAGTTCCAACTGGTTTAGATTCTTCAAGTCCAAAAGTCTTAAGAAATTTTTTTATATACTTGAACTGAGAGATAAAAATACATTCTTTTAGCTGATGGACCTGTAGTCCAATGAAGAATTTAATAGCGCCTATCATAGACATCTCAAATTCTTTCTTCATCTCTTCAACAAATGTTTTGCTCATCCTATCATCTCCTCCAAAGATGATGTCATTTACAAAGATTTCAGCAATCAGATTTTCATCTTTTCCAATCTTGAGATTTTAGAGAGATGACAAATCTCTATCCTCTTTTCTCAACCAATGACAATACTTGTACCGGTAGCAGACTTACCTGTTACCATCTCTTAATGCCAACAAACTACATATCCTACACTTTTACAATACTTTATGCATGTCATTAAATGTATACTCAATCCCCAATTTGACCTACTTGGAGCACTATCTAACTCATACCCTATAATCCACCAGCTAACCACCACTTTAGATCCTCCTTATTTATACTAACACATTTCATCCAAGGACTAGGCTGCATGATGCAACCCAATCCATGGATAGGCCATAGGATATAACCTACTCCACCTTATTCAACTTCCAAATCACACACGTCATTGCCAAAAAAAATTTAATATTAGCAGCCCATTGACCTATGTGCCAAAAATCTCAATTTGAGCAACTGAGGACATATATTTGTAGACAATCCCAAGACACTAGCAAAGAATAGGCAACATTAGAAATCATTTCATATCCATTCTATTAGAGATCATTCAAAGTCATATCTCTACATCACATAACATGTCACTTGCATTATACTTTTCTTTTGAGGTTTTTTAGCGATTGAAGGCCTTGACTTGCATGCAGACAAGCTTAGATCTTATCCTTCTACAAAACAAGCACTAGTGTGTTTTTAGCACAACTCAATTTCTACGAGTGTTCCACGGAGTTTCCTGAAGAAGAGATACAGGGACATGGGGACGGGTTTTAGAGACGTGGGGACTAAGGGCCTAAATTTGGGGACAGCGGCAAAGTAGCGATGGAGGGGGTGGTGCTGATATACAAATTGAAGTCTTCAATAAAACATCTACAATATTAAATCTATGCAAGTGTCAAATGAATGGAAAACTAACTTTTTGAACTTAAAGATTGCATTTAGTATGTAATGGAATGTGCCATACAGAAAGCAACCTTGGGGCATTGCTGACAGAGTTGGCTGAGGTGGTGGTTCTATAGGGGGACACTTCCCCCAAGTCCCCAAGTCTTGGAAACATCCCCCTACATGGGACACAAGTTTTTTTGGGGGGGAACATGTCCCTGTGGAACACTAGTTTCAACTATAGGTTAAAAGGCACAAGCACGACAAGTTTTTAAAGAATGAGACATTTTTCATAAAGTTAATTTTGGATTATTTGTGTCGGATCATTTATAATTAATGTCATTATAATAAACTTGGACATAAGAAGGATGACCTAGCTGAATATGAGGCCTCTATGGTGTAAATAACTCTTGTACAAGGGCTTCAATATGATACTTAAATGATCCACATGTTTCCATCCAAAACTGAGAAATGTCAACAATGAAAATTTTGTAGTAAACCATTTTGCCAAAGCTCTTTTGCATACCTGTAAGAACATACATTCTAAATTTTCCCTGATCAAGTTTTCTTAATTAATTTTCATATCAATTATTGGATTTGAAGAACTCTTTTTTAATCTTTTTTTAATAATAGTCTTTAAAAGGGCCCTTCAACTATGAGAGAGTTTGGACTGAAATGAAGAAAGACTATATAACTTTCAAGCGAAATTGAGGAAACATTTCTTTTTGGATATCTTAGACAATTTTATCATTTTTGACAATACAAAAAATAAATATACAGTTTGAATTCAGGAAAGAGCTCACGGGGTTTCAATAAATTGATGATACTAAAACTTCAAAACAAACGACCATTAGATCATTTAGCTTATCACATTTATCCGTACTCGAGCTGTAACTTCAGGGTGTAGTTTAATCTCTGCAACATAAATGCCAAGTTCACGGATCTCAGGAATGGAAATAATCCGCTTGTCTATATCCCTGTCAAAACAGCAAATGTGTTGTTATTAAAGATAGAAAGGTGTTCCATGAGACAACCCCACTGATATTTTTTCCTTTTAAAAGACAATCAAATACACCACACTGACCTCTGCAGTTGTGCCTTGATAATATCTGATAGATCTTGCTCAGATACACTGGAAACATTTGAGGAAGACAAATGATAACAGTCAGATTTATTTTCCATAACTATAAACTTTGAAGCTGTGCAGCCATCAATCTTTAAAGCATTAAATATCTATACATTGGAGAGGTTTCAATGGTCAAAGGATGCAGAGGTATAATAGATTAAAAGACACAGTAAGAAGAAACTTACCGTCCAAAAATTTGTTTACCCTTTCCTACAGTCTTACGCTTCACCTTAAAATCTCCTGCAGTTTCCAGCATTAATGCAAGGGAATCAGAATCTGCCCTGACCTGATACAAACCAAATTGAAAACACACATTACACTGGGACAAGGATCACATGTATATAACAAAAGCACTCAGAATGAATGCACCAATTGAATGCTTAGACTGAAAGAGAAAAGTTCCCTTATTTCCTTTACTGTAGACCATTAAAAGAGGTTTGTGGCAAGGATACAAGGGGACATGTCCCCGAGGATTTATTGGGCATCCCCGTCCCTGTACTGTTTCAGATATGTGAGGAAGTCAAGCAAATGTTCATTAGCCATCCCTAATTTTTTAAAAGCAACTGAAATGCCCCACAAATGTTAGCTCAAGATCTATACATTTCAAGAACTCCTGGACGTCATCATTGTGGCTGGGGTTGTCTCAGTCACATATCCCATGGCCATCCTAGGGACAGTTAGCTATCCCTGGTGACAGTGATTAAAAAGAAAAAATAATTACTATTTTGTCACTATGTTTGTCTTAATTTTGTCAAGCAATTCAATACAAGAACAGGTATGTCTAACAGATTAAATCAATTAGGCATAAGATTAAAGAATAAATTAAAGAAGAGAAACAGATAACAAAAATCAAAAAAATATATTCTAACTGTGATATTGTTATCAGGATTCAATTGTGTATTCTTTTGAGTTAAACTCAATGATGGGTCATTGAGTTTGACTCAAAATACATGGGCCATTGACTTTGACTCAAAAAACTACACAGTTGAATCTTGATAACAATATCACAATTTGACTTGCTGGGGAAAATATCTCCTACTTACATTCTAACTCTCAAAAGGGTCTTCCGTCACTAACTATGAGGTTCTCTGTCACAGTACAGGCAATGAAATCTTCTTTTAGGTGAACAATACATCAATTAAAAGTGATCTAAAAACAGTTGGATATCGATCTAATTCTGATTCAATGATGAAAGTGCCCACAATGCTTGTTAATATTAACTTGATTTTATGATATATTATTTTTATAGATATTTGAGCTTAAAGCTCATCTCTATTTAGAGGTTGAACCTGTTTTTTTTGGTCTATAATGTATACTGAACATTAATTTTGATTTATATATGATGGAAATTAGTAATATGTTCTACAAATTCAATGATATCCATGTTTTTAAATAATGTTATCAGAAATTTACGTATTTGTAAATATTCAATTAATTTGCTGAGTTATTGTCAAGTTTTTGCCAAGTTCCGAGTTCTTAAGTTTTTTTGGGTCTACCAAGTAATCGCCAAATCTAAGTTTTTTATGTAATGTTCCCTTTTTGAAACGGAATTTGATAATACATAAAAAAATAGTGAATTAGAATATTAAAAAAAAAATTAAATATAAAATTTAATTTAATTAAGTTTAATGAATGGTTAAGAGGCACGAAATAAAGAGCTTGACTATTGAAGGATTAAGGTATAAATGAGAGATCATTCTATGAGAAAAGTACATGAAGGAAGCAATCAATCAATTTGGAAATAAATGATTACTCTCAAAAGGCAGCAATTAAGGATGAATGTTAACTCTTTCAAAGGGAAGAAGTCATGAAAGGTTGTGACTTCCTCGAGAATAAGATATATAAGGGAGATAATTTCCTTGGAAGGAGATCATCAAAGCAAGGAGTAAATAAATCATAAATCGGGAATGAAGGAATCAATTGAGAAATAAGAAATTGTGAGATCTAATGAGGAGGTTTATGCTATCGAGCCACCTGTAGGGTGGAATGACATGGATTCCTACAATGAAAGCTTTGCTTGATCTTATGCAATGCTCTATTTTTATAAGTCTTTTGTGGAGGTTAATACAGTACCTGACATATGTTCTCTTTTTTATCTCAATATCTGCTAGCTTCAGTGACCCTTTTTGGGTGGTATTTGGCATATAGTATGATGTAAAGGGCCTTTGTATTGTGTTTTTTATGCTGAGCCAGTGTCTATGCTGATAGTATTTTGATCAGTTCCCCTCATTGTACTCTGATGTTCTTAGTAATATATTATCGATTCAAAAAAATTGGGAAATAAAGTATTATTCTCAAAGGTAGTAACGAAAAGTGGTGACTCAATTCTTATGAAAGGTGGTGACTGTTGCACCAATAAAGGGGAGATCGATTGAAGAAGCATCACTCAAGCAATCATCAATTGTCAATCCCTCAAGAATTCAAACAAAAAAGCAGCAAACAGAAAAAGACCAATCCATTCATCAATCAATTCAATCATTCAAATATCCATCATTAAATATCAATCATTCAAACATCAGCCATTCAAGCATCAAATCGGCAAATCAGTCAGTCATCAATTTAGACAAGCAATTCAGCATATGAATTCAGAACTTTATATTAAAAAGAAACTAGTCATTCAGCCATATGTAATTGCAGAAAATTCATTCAAGAATCATTCATAGGACATCCAAGTATTATTCAATGATTGCATTGTCAAACCATCAAGATATAAAAATTAGCAGTAGTCTAGCAAATACATCAAGCTATCAATTTTCAATTCTAGGTACTACTTGCAAATCGGACAGGGCCTTGGCTCACAGGGTGGGATAAGAGTTGGTAGGATGGGGTCTTTTCATGCCCTTGGCAAGCTAGGGACGTGTGATGTCACCTTCCTAATTTGCCCTAAAATCACAATTGCAACAAATTTGGGTTAGGGTTACATCTTACCCAATAAATCTTTCCTCAATAATGTGATCCTGCATTTGGATCTTGCAATCGCAACATGAAAGAAACATATGCAATGTACGCGCGCGTGTGTAACTAGTCATTAGAGTTAGCCAAATCGCATTATATACTTTAGTTACAAAAACATTGGGGGAAAAGACATGATGGGTCCACCCAAAGCCATTTCCACACCAAGCCCAAGAGAGGCTGTCCACCACAGCCCTCTTGCTTGGCGGCTTGTACCTTCTTTCCCTGATCATGTCTCGTCTCCCTATAGACAATTGCCATCTTGTGGAGTCAGACGAAGGTTGTAAGGGATTACTTGACTCTGTAAGCACTCTCTTTGTCCTAGGCCACAAAGGTCCTACTAGAATGGCCTTCAAGCTCCTTGCCATCCTTCTTTTACTCCTCAAGCCTTCTCTCTCACAAAGTGAGTTTTAGAGATAGTCAAAACACTTCATGTAAGTGTCATCATAGGCAATTGATTCATCAATAATGTTATATGATAATCAACATAGTTTTAAGCATTATATATATATATATATATATATATATATATATATATATAGTCATGATGGACAAGAATGTTAGCATAATATATATATCAATGAATATGAGTTGATGATAGGGTTTGTGCTGTATGAAGTTCGTACTGCTTTAGGATCTCCTTGCTGAATGCAGTATTAGTTGAAGTCTGTTTCGATGCCTCTTTCGGATCGCTGGTTTCTTGATCAATGCCTTTTGCTGAGCATGTATTTTCTGCCAATGCTGCTGTAAATATAGACTGCTGTTTTTATTTCCTTTTTTTCTTCTTCTATTCGATGTCCTTTCACAAATGCGGATATGTTGATATAAATCCCTAAGAGGGATGGAGGGACATGTCTTTTGCTGCAATCACCACTATCCCAAGTAAGGCGGCTCTTCCATCTTGTTGTGACCTTTTCACACATCACCTCATTGCAAATGGGGACCCCCTACTTTTTGGTCCACCTGGCCTTTTCGGCTTTTGTTCTTGGTAGTTTTGGCATCAATCCCCTAAGGTTCTTTGAGTTTCAAATGAGAATTGAACGATTTGCCTAGAATGAAATGTTACCTAGCTTTGGTTTTGAAATTGACTAAGTATGGAATTGAAATAACATCTGCCTTCGGCTCTTATGAATATTTTGCGAAAACAGTGAATTAGGTCAGGTGTGAAAAAGAATTGATCTTCCAGAAGAAATGCCTGTGAAATTTTGAGCATTTTGACATGCTATTTTTAGAAATTTCTATTATGTCTATTTTAGTAAGTTTCACCATGTGCCGGTTTACCCTGATTTTGCATTTGATAAAAGCTAACTATTTATAGTAAGTCTATTTTGGCAGGTCGATGTCTAATTATAAATCCGAAAAATTCAACAAGTCAAGCAGTTGGTCAAGAAAGCACGAAGTCTAAAAAAGCATCTAAAAGTAGAAGACCTAAAAAAGCTCAAAAAATCAAGTCTAGAAACATCTGTGAAAAAAGCATCCAAAAGCGCAAAAAAATGGTTAAGTCTGAAGAACATTCCTAAAAAAGCACCTGAAAGATTAAAAAGCACAGAATTTCACTAACTCTAGAGAGCCCAAGTTCATCAACGCCCAAGTTGGAGAGGAAATCGAGTGAGAATGCGAAAATGACTAAGTCTTGATTCAAGGAGACAGAAAAATGGCATAAATGCTTAAGTGTTGATTGCAAGAGAAGCTAAGAGCAAGAAAAACGACTAAGTATAAAAAGTTCCTTGACTAACCTCAATATGTGCCCTTCATGCATGGCAAGGAAAATTCCAAAAGTATAAAAATCCTTGAGAAGGCTTCAAATGCACCCTAGAATGCAAATCCTAAGTAGACAAGGAATTGTTTCAAATGTTAAAATCTTCCTCCCATGCTGATATGCACCCAAGATATGAGGAAGAACACAAAGGATTTAGTTTGTGTATTAAAGAATATGATCAAAAGTGGATACACACCTGGGTATAATGTTGGTGGAATTACAGACCCTTTTCTACAAATAAGAGTTTTTAGGCTCCTTCGTATTTTGGGAAAAAATCATGGAATTCTAATTGTTGGTTACACAGACCTCTGCAAAGTGAGTACTGAGACCCTTGATTAGAGCTTATCTATGGACGACATGGAAAATGTTCAAAAGATTAAAATCCTTCACAATTGCTGGAATCCACCTAGAAGCGCAAGAATTTGGAGTCAGAGAAAATATCTCAGTGTGCAAAATCCATCACCATTTCCCATATGCACTCATGAGCGCATATTCTAGGCAAGGAAAACATTTCAACTTCAAAAATCCGTGACATAGCTCCATATTCGCCCCTGAGTGATGTTTCATTATAGGCAAGGAATTTGCTTAAAAGGGAAAAATCCACCTCTTAAGGGTCAAGGAATTTCTTAAAAACATCAAAATCCGTCACAAAGCCTGATATGCCCCCATGAGTGCTGATTTCACAAAGCCAAGGAATAAAGTCAAAATGCAAAAGTCCGTCTCTAGGGTGTATGTGTGCTCTAGAGCATTGTTTCATGATGCACAAAGAATCCCACCTGAGGCATGAAGTCCTTCACTAGGCTTAATGTTTGTCATGAGCACAGATTTCACATAACCAAGGAATGTCTCATAGTTTTGAAAATCCTTTGCAAGATCCAAAATGAGCCCAAGATAATATTGCAAGGAAACATTGAAAATTGGTAAAAAAAATTAAAGCCAGCCGGTATGCCAAAGTGCGCCCGATGAAGAGGTTTGGAGGTACGATTAAAATTTGTTTCAAAATATTAAATTCTTCCTAAATGCCTCATTTACACCCAAGGAAAGAATTGTAAAGTGTGGTTAAAAATTTAATTGAGTGTGGAGAATAAGTCATGATCAAATTAAGCATTGGAAGTGGTAGTAATTTGTTTTAAATTATCCTAAGGCTATGATTCAATAGACGTTGGAAATAATGAAAACTTATTTTAAGTGTTGAAATTCCTTGACCTTTTTTAAGTTACGCCCATGGAAGAGGTTGAATGGGATGAATTAAAATTTGACGAAGTAAAAAAAAGAATTAAAGTCGAAATCAAGCAAATATTGGAAATATTGGAATTTTCTTGTATGTCTAAATGGCGTCCAATATTTAATAAATAAAGCGTTGGGATGTTTTAAATGTGCCTAAGTGTTTAAAATTCCACCTTCAAGTGTGTGCCCATGGGTGAAGGAAGTGTGTTGATGAAGGTAAAGCCCAAAATGTAATCTTTGAAAAATAAAGGAAAAAAGTGTGACAAGTGGCTTTAAAGTGTAAGAAGATTTTGGACAACTCAAGATTCCTTGCCTGAATAGTAAATTGGAGGATATGGTGGAGAAATTAATGCAGCTACTAGATTTATCCTTGGGCGAGTTTTTTAAGATGGGACTTCCATTTCATTTTCACAAAGCAGATTGGAGAATTCAAAAGAAAAGCATGAGTTTCTAGAGAGAGAAAGGCATGAATTTCTAGAGAGAGAAAGGCGTGAGTTTTTGAAGAGAAAGAGATGTGTGAATTTTGGAGAGTTTTTAGAGAGTTGGTAATAAATTTTCAGATTTCAAAAGGCTTCTTCAAGTTTTAAGTTTTCTATAGCTGGAATGAAGAAGTTTTATTTGTTTTTTTTTTTCTTGGGCACCTTTTTGTGCTTTATTTTTAAAAATTTCCTCGCAAGATTCTTATGTTAATTATTTTGTTTTGCAAGAATAAGAATGGCAAAACCCAGAGGATCAAGTTTGTCTAGACAAGCGTTGATCAAGAATGAGCTGAAAGGATTTCTTCCAAAATCCAAGATCGTGTCAAAATGGAAAGAAGTTGGTGACATGAACTTGGGTGGCCTCAACGTGGACAAATTTAACAAAAGAATGTTTGGCTACAAAGATTATTCTTGTGAGAGATATGTAACCATTCTGGAGTTCAAGCAAGAATTAGCACCAAGTGCCAGTGTGGATGAATTGGAGATGGTACTTTCCAAATTTGTTGCATCTAGGGAAAGGAATCAGGCATAGGCTATTATGATCAAATGAGCATTTAATGCTTCATGGGAATCTTATTCCATTAAGGGTCAACTTTGACCACTTCCCCACTAAGTGAGTGGCCTTCTTATTGGTTCGTGTGTACCCACTCATTTATGATAGATTTCCTTCTTTGTACCTAACCCTAATTAGGGCTTATATGGCAAAATCTCAGTGACTCGTTGTAATTTGATTTTGGTCATCCATTGAAATGTTGGGGTCTATATAGGGGGCTCACCCCTCACTTTTAGAGGATGGAATGTTAGGGATTGTTGCTAAGAGCTACCAAGATAATAAAGTTTTCATTGGAGTGTGTATTAGATTATTTTTAGTATCCTAGGTTCTTGCTAAATTTAGCTCATTCTTCTAGAACCTTAGTTAATGGTCATATAGGCTTTCTTTTTAGTTTTCTTGATTTGGTCTATTTTTAGACATCGTCCTTATTTAGACGATTATGCTTTTTACTTAATGCTTTTTAGTGTTTGTAAACTCTATTTATTTAGTGATTTGCTAATACAATCATTTCCGTTTTTAATAATTTCATGATATCAGAGTGATGAAAAAAATTTGGGCAAATTTTTGCAGTTTGCTTCAAACCCAAGCTAGGGTATACTGCAAAAATCAGAGGCGTATGTTTTTTGGGAAAAAAAATTTGGAGAAATTCAAAATTGAGTTTTTCCATATTTGCAGTCTATTCTAAACCCATCTAGGGTTTACAGCAAATCTGTGGGCATCCATTTCAGCACATGTTCAATTCGGAAATCATGGTTTTTTGAGAGCTGAAATTCGCAGGTCTTGCAAGGCGATTTTTTTCATAATATTATTTTTTGGAGGGCGACTCTTGAGCTCCAATCTACACGTCTATTGCAGTACTAGTTAAAATCGAAGTAAAAAACACTGCTAAAAATCACGCATCCTTTTTTTGATTTCCTGTCAACGATTTTTATGTGGTTTTTTCCTATTATTTCTCTGCTATCTAACCCGAGACTTCAGGCATTTTTTTTTGTTCGCATTTTACAACGCCAGTGCCGCAATTTTTTTCCCTTCTATCTACACGCGATTTTTTTCACATTTACTATCCGCAACTTTCGTCTTTAAGCAACCCACATTTTTTGGCCACAAATCATGACAGAAAAAAGCGCAATTTTTCTTTCTAAGTCATTGACGACATTCTACAAAATTTGTTGCTTCTACTACTAATTTTAGGACCTATTTAGGGCTTCCTCTATCTCAGCGATGACACATGATCTGGGTTGTCTCAAATTCATCTGTTTTTACCAGCCATATTTTTATTGTGAAACCCTAATCGAAACATTTTGGATTTTAGCAATTAGGGTTTTCTGGATTTTTTTGGCAATCAAAATTTTAATCCCTAAACTCGACTAGGATTTTTCCAAGTTTTAAAAATAAAGAGGAAGATTTTTTTCCTGACGGATTTTTTATTTTATAAGTTCAACATTATCTGATCTTTTTCCAACATGTTAAATTTTTTATCAGCAGCTACCTCGATTTTTGTGTCTTCACGGGATTGATGTGAAGAGCCCAACTAGCTCTCAACTGTAGAATGTACTTCTATCTCAATTTAATTGCAATTTCTTTTGTATTTTCAGATATAAATAATTTTATAAGAAATTTCCAAACTTTTAAAAAATAACATCAACAACAATTTAATTCAATAATCATAAAATTGATTATTTACCAATATAATTATTGATCATGAAAGAGATTGAACATGGATTAAAAAATAGTCAAGTGTTTATTTTTTTTGCACCTTCTATGAAGAAACGTTGCATAATAATCAATGTCAACATCCACCAAGACTGGAAGCAGCTAAGGAAGGATTGACGCCAGCTGCTAATGATTAATCCAACCCTCAAGAAATGAAACGCAGCACCCTAGGAAAGGAGATGCAGCTGCCTGGAGAAGTCACGCAGCCCCTAGGTGAGTAACTCCAGCATTAAAATAAGATGTAGCCCCTTTACCAATCATTAACGCAGCCAAAGAAAGGACATGTAAATTCAATCCAGCCTGGAAAACCTTTTGTATCAAATATAACTTGATAATTCTTCCTCCGATTTGGTATACCTCAGCACCAAATTGAATTCACAAAATCAAAATTGAATTCTCAGAATTTCAATGGCAAAATTCATCATCAATCAGTGATGATTCAAATTGCAGAATGAGGAATCAGTCCTCAAACCCTAGCCATTTCTCACAGCCAAGAAACTTCATAAAATTTTAATCAAATGAACAATGGATATCTTAGATTGAGCTCTCAAGTCCCTTTTTATTCTTTCTTGTGAGAGCTCAAACACAATTCTTACCAATGTGGGATTAAAAAAAATATACTTTTCCTTTTTAATAATTCATTTACTCCAATACTTAAATTAATACCTTGGCTTAGGCTTTTATGTATTAATTAAATAAATGGCCCCTTCCCATGATGACTCAACCCTCAACTTAAGTGAAATTATAAAGTTAAATTATAACTTTATAATAAGCCATTTAATGATTTAATAATAATTTGGCCACCAAAATAATAATAACTACCAAAATACTTATCCTTTTAATATGTCGTCTGAAACAGGAGTCGCACCTATTATTTCCCCATGTGACCAAATGCACTTTCCAAAAATAGAAAGGGTCCTTCTCGAACAACATTAAGCTTACTATAAATAGTAAACATGGAAAAACTATAGCTAATGAAGTCCGAATGGCACCAAACAAAAACCAAACCAAAGCATACTGAATCCTGAAGTAGATGCCCACTGAAAGAGACCCTCTGTCCATCCTCATCAGCCTAAGAGGATCATATGATAGGCTAATCCCAAGAGCCTGAAAAAAACGGGGACATTACAGTCCTCCCTTCCCAAGATTGCTTGTCCTCAAGCAATCGGGAAAAACAAAGCAACATCACCGCCCACCTGGATCCCAAGGATGGTCATGTGTAATGTCCCTATCATCAACAAACCCCTGTAAAGAAATCATCAGCATCAAAAGTACCAACAACAACATCTGAGAAACTGCACTCAACACCCAAATAACTGACATCACTGAAAACAACATCTATAGACCAACTGTAGATGCCGATGCAGAAAACAACCTAGCGGAACTCAACCCAACTGAAACATCAACTATGTCAAAACTCGAGTCCATGTCTAACCGACACTCACACCCAACTACATAGAGAAGAAGACAATGACCAAATGCTTTTGAATCACTATTACCAACTCTAATCTCTGATAAACTGTCCTGGGTGTGTGGATACTGCAAGTAGTCTAACTTGCAATTGCCAATTCCATCTGCAAAAGATGGTGCTAATCCATCCCATAATGGATGGTAAGAAACTGGAGCCGATCTACACCTGCATGAAATCAAATCTTCTACCTGTGGGTCAAAAGAAAAACGATGAGCATACCCCATCGTATAATGTCGGTAGGAAGTCCCAATCTTCGTCAATGGCTCATCATTACCCAACTGGGAATCATGAGATGACTCCAATCTTTGACTCCACATAACCGTAGGCTAGGTAGGAACCTGAGCAATCCTCTCAACAAACCCAACCTCGAAATCCCTGTGGGGAAGCATAGTAGATAGTCTCTACAATCTTTCCTACCAACCTCCGAATAGCACAAGAACCTCGGATAAGAGTACCCTTAGACACTCTGTATGAATCCTCTCGCACATCTGCACTCTCAAGTAAATACTCCATGAATGACTCGGTGCAATAGAATTTATACGTGGAAGCATCAACTTGCTCCCCCGCAACCCATAACTGATTCCTCTGAAAATGTGGCATTGCCAAATGTCCCATGCTATCATCTATATGAGATGAAGAAACAGATTCATTTCCAGCAAAAGGAAGCAAATCAACATGAGAGCTTGATTCCACTGATACTCTTACCTCATCCATGCCTACCGGATCCACATCCTGAACAAATGTGTCTGTCACATCATCATGTCGATCATCCCCAACCGTAGAAGCAAACTCACCACCAACCACCTCATTGTGCAATCGAATTGGGTCTGGGGCTGGTGTGGACCGAAAATGCTCCAACTCCATAGTCACCTCCTCTAACTGAAACTGTGACTCTTGAAGAGCCCGTTGAGTGCCCTCTAAAGCCTCAGAAGTTGTTGTGAGCTCCTGAGTAAGCTCACTCACCTCCTCTCTGTCCATCAGTGCCTCATATGCTGTACTCCCCCAGTCAACTAGGTGATCACGGTCGGCTACCATTTATAAATAATCCTGTCTCAAAATCTTGACAGCCTCACGCAAAGAATGAATCTCTGTCAAGGAAAGGTAACCACCATTGTGCTCATCTGTCATAGGAGCACCCCAATCATAAACATCCAACAGTTGACGAGCGGCATCAAAATGCTCAAGAGTAGAAGTAATCTCTCTCACCAACTCACAACTGGCTAGTCACATGATGACTCTGCACAACGGGCCTCCTATGTACAACCTCAACTACACTGTCCACACTATGGAAGGAAGCTGCATCCAACAAACTCCCCTCAAGATCACCGTATCTCTGTGTACTTTCATCCGAGTACACATCTACAAACTGAGTATAGACATCGGACTCGTCCTCATCTATCTCCGAGGAAGCTGCTGCTGAATCCGACTCAACACAATCTCGAGCTACCTCGTCCTTTGCAACCACCTAACAATCCAGATCCTGGGATCCATCCTCATCCGTGAGTCCATGTAACAAAGAATCCAGGAACCCACCACCACCGTATGACAACGTTGAGTCCACACCCAAAGTTAGATATAAAAAACCAGAAACACTGCAGCAGCCATCATCCTCGCTCTCAACATCAGAGATATCTGTGATGCTAGTGTCCACATTGTCTATCCGCGACTCCTCAACTAACTCTGACTGCATACATGACTCAATGTCATCATGTGAATCAACTACACTGTGGCACGAATCTATGTCATTCAACTCAACTACAACACTCACATCATGAGTGTTATCACTAGATAGCTCCATGCTCACATCCTCAATATAGGAAAAGACTACAGTCTCTTGCACCGATCCCACACTGCAACAACTGTCATAAACATTAGAGCTGTCAGAGCTCATAAACTCCACACAGTCCTCAGTGTCAACATCAAAAGTACGATCCGGTAAACATCAATCATTAGACTCAACCAAAAACTCCTCGGAGTCATCACCCAACATCTCACAGGGGGTGTCATCCCCAATGCGGCTCATAGCATCCTCAAAAGTATCATCAGATGTGTCTATACTATCAGCTTCCACATCTCCTGCTAAAATCTCAATTGTTGTCACCTGACTCTGCACACATGACTCAACGTCAGGTTGTGCACCAATAATGCTGGAGCATGAACCGTCATCAACTGTCTCCGCTGTAATGTCCAGATCACCAACATCACAGCTAAGAGACTCCATACATGCATCGGTCCCATATGAGGAAGTAGCTACCTCCTGTACTGGAGCAACACTACTATAGCTGACATAAAAATCTCCAATAACA
Organism: Chamaecyparis obtusa; assembly: GCA_027943335.1. Taxonomy (NCBI): domain Eukaryota; kingdom Viridiplantae; phylum Streptophyta; class Pinopsida; order Cupressales; family Cupressaceae; genus Chamaecyparis; species Chamaecyparis obtusa. The sequence continues at coordinate 459,030 of BSBK01002239.1, forward strand.
ACTCTCTCCACAAAAGAGTCTGAACACTCAGTGATAACTAGAGTATCATCTGCCTCTGTACAAACCGTAGCGACTACTCTGGGAGCCTCAACCTGTTGATGCTCAGCACTGTTGTCAACCAATGGGACTGAAACATCCACATGTTCCTGTTAAATAAATCCATCATCAGCACTGCAAATAGGACTAGCAGGTGCCGTACTAAATATAGGTACATCTGCATCATGGGCACCTGTTGGGGAAAAGTCAAGTTTTCTTCCCTACAATCTCGAAGTCGACCTTCTAAAAGCAAAGACCATATACCTCGCTGCCCTGTCTACTGTCTCTGGATCCGACAAGCTCTCCACCAATCTCTGTTGATGAAGCCTAAGTCTTTCCATACTTTCCACCAAGACATTTATTTCCTCTCTTTTTCCCATACTGCTACGCTAACTTCCAGAACTAGGCCTCCTGTATTTGTCCATAGCTAGGAAAAGAGAGTGTTGATCACTTTTAAAATATCATCAGAATATAAAAGAATTCATTCCCCACATGATGGCAGGAAACATGCTCTGATACCACTGTGAAGAGCCCAACTGGCTCTCAGCTGTAGACTTTACTGCTATCTCAATTTAATTGCAATTTCTTTTGTATTTTCAGATATAAATGATTTTATAAGAAATTTCCAGACTTTTAAAAAATAACATCAACAACAATTTAATTCAATAATCATAAAACTGATTATTTACCAATATAATTATTGATCATGAAAGAGATTGAACATGGATTAAACAATAGTCAAGTGTTTCTTTTTTTTGCACCTTCTATGAAGAAACGTTGCATAATAATCAATGTCAACATCCACCAAGACTGGAAGCAGCTAAGAAAGGATTGACGCCAGCTGCTAATGATTAATCCAACCCTCAAGAAATGAAACGCAGCACCCTAGGAAAGGAGACGCAGCTTGTCATGTCCCCATTTTGGCTGACATCGTTTGGCATGACGGATTTGCCTATCATCGACTCTCGTAGGCAAATGGTTTGGAGAGAGGGTCATTATGTTGATCATTTGATTGCATATTGCCGACAGAGCCTACATCCAGTTTGGGCCTACATGCAGTTGTAGTGGAGCCTACATCCAGAGTGAGCCTACATCCAGTTTGAGACTACATCCAGTTGTAGTAGAGCCTACGTTCAGTCTTGAGCCTACGTTCAGTCGTAGTTGGGCCTACATTCAGTTATGAGACATTTGGGCCTACATTGTTATAATTTTGAGTTGAGAAATGTACTTTATTATTATAATGTTATTTTATTATAAAGTACATTATAATTGGATTTTTCTATAAGTTCTAGCAACTTCTCAAGGAAAAGAATAAATAGAGGGCTTGGGCTTTCATTTGGACATGCTTGGATTTGGGATTTCTTCTACTTCTTCATTGTGAAGCAATTTGTAGTCTTTGGTCTACAAATTCTATTCGATCTTTGGGAACGATCACTCCCCTAGATTGGCATAACTGAGGTAGTGAAATATCTACTGAAGGGTTGCAAGTTTGGAGTTGGTACTCAGCCATCTCATTGGTACTTCATTGAGAATTTGTGGTAAGGGTTTGTTTGTGGTTGGAATAAGGGTTTGAATTCACCTATTGCATTGGTGAATCATTAGGTGAAAGATTGAAGACAATATTGCACATTTTCAGACTTTCTATATTAGGGCCTGGAATCAGAATTTTGCTCATATCTCCTAATCTACTTGGAGATTATTTTTATGCTTTTGGGAGGGCAATAATACATCCTTGGCGGTGACATTCATAGCAATTTGGGGTGACAAAACCCTTCCTTGATTTTTATACAGGAGCCGTACCTATACGGCCTGGTACGGCTTGGACAGTTTGCAGAGTTGGGGACAGTTTGGAATCAGACCTGGTCTTTCCTTGAATTGGTCATCATCAGCATTGGTAGTAGGACATTGGGAGCGGTTTCCAGGTGCACATATTGATAATATCGAATTGCATACCAGTTGTTGTAGCAGTCATTAATATACCAGTCTGAATCTGTACTGTTATTGCATCAATTTGTATTGTAATCAGTTATATGTGAATGCAGAGGTTAGTCTCAGATAATATTGTAATCAGCTATTACCTTTTGTAATCAGTTGGTCATAGTTGGATAAGGTCACTGTTTATTAGTGTGTTCATTCAATACATGCCATATTTTCAATAGTTGGAACAGTCCTTATAATCAGTCCACTATAATCAGACTGTGCCATTGGTTGTATTGGATTGGTATGCATAGTTAGGGCATTGTGTACATTGTCAAAGCATGGTAAAAGATCATAGTATTGTAATCTGATTATTACATGTCACAGTCATATATTCTGAGAATTGTAATTAGAATTAGATAAGTTTGATATATTTGTAGTAAGTCTTACATTGCTTTGAGTTTCATTGTTGCTCAATTGTATTACATTCCTATATTGGTATTGTTATCTCAATTGCTTTGATGCCCAAAAACAACAATCACATTGAAACACATCATTTCAAACCAAACAGTTCAGTGCATGCCAAGTGTTTGACAAATTGACTCGGTTCAGATTTGGGGGTTTTTAGTGATCCTATTGGTAAGGGTCATTACACAGCTGCCTGGAGAAGTCACGCAACCCCTAGGTGAGTAACTCCAGCCTTAAAATAAGATGCAGCCCTTTAACAATCATTAACGCAGCCAAAGAAAGGACATGTAAATTCAATCCAGCCTGGAAAACCCTTTGTATCAAATATAACTTGATAATTCTTCCTCCAATTTGGTATACCTCAGCACCAAATTGAATTCACAAAAACAGAATTGAATTCTCAGAATTTTAGTGGCAAAATTCATCATCAATCAGTGATGATTCAAATTGCAGAATGAGGAATCAGTCCTCAAACCCTAGCCATTTCTCACAGCCAAGAAACTTCATAAAATTTTAATCAAATGAACAATGGATATCTTAGATTGAGCTCTCAAGTCCCTTTTTATTCTTTCTTGTGAGAGCTCAAACACAATTCTTACCAATGTGGGATTAAAAAAAATATACTTTTCCTTTTTAATAATTCATTTACTCCAATACTTAAATTAATACCTTGGCTTAGGCTTCCATGTATTAATTAAATAAATGGCCCCTTCCCATGATGACTCAACCCTCAACTTAAGTGAAATTATAAAGTTAAATTATAACTTTATAATAAGCTATTTAATGATTTAATAATAATTTGGCCACCAAAATAATAATAACTACCAAAATACTTATCCTTTTAATATGTCGTCTGAAACAGGAGTTGCACCTGTTATTTCCCCATGTGACCAAATGCACTTTCCAAAAATAGAAAGGGTCCTTCTCGAACAACATCAAGCTTACTATAAATAGTAAACGTGGCAACACTATAGCAAATGAAGTCCGAATGGCGCCAAACGAAAACCAAAGCAAATTCTTAGGATGAGTAGAACTCCTAAACCCTTATCTCATTTACTTTCTGCATATTTTGTGAAAACCCAAAAAAAGTGCTCTCATTGCCATATCATCTGGAACCTCCCAAAAACTAGTATTATTTGAGTCATCTTGACGAAAATAACATAAGTCCCTTTGTGTTACCAGCATATCACAACAACCATTGAGCTTATCCACACATAAAAGGAACCTTGAAATTACTTGTATGATCTTTTGCAATCTTAGCATACACGTGATTTTATTTAAGAGAGGATAAGATACCTCGATATTCTATTTTGTGTTGGTGTGGTCACAAAACACCCATCAACACATTTAATGGCTGTCTTTCACTAACACATGGCTCTTTGGAAATGGCTGGTTAGTAATTGTTTAAGATGATTATTCTTTAGCAATGACCGTCCTTTTTCCCTTGATAACAGTAGATAATGCTCTCCCCTTATCGCTATGTGTTTGATTAATATTTCTTCAAGGAACATGAGCAATCTTCTATCCAATATATATGTGTTATTTTATATTATTCTTGTTTCACCAGGTTGGGGACATGACAGTCTACCATTCCCAAGATTGCTTGTCCTCAAGCAATTCAAATTTGGATGATTGAAGCTTTCCTCTCCTTCTCACATAGCGTCTTCCACAGTTAAGTCCCTCCATTTGATCAAGAATTCGGGAATAGTATTATTCCTTAATCTTTCTCTCTCATGTTGAGAATAAAGTCTACTTCCAAGATTAGTTTACCTTTGTCATCAAGCAGGGGTAACTCTATACATGTGACTTGTTGCCCTAGCACTTTCTTCAGTCGAGATATGTGAAAAATGTTGTGGATATGGCTGTTCTTGGGCAATTTCAATTCATAAGCTACTTCGCCTATCTTTCTCAAGATCTTATATGGTCCATAGAGTCAGGGCTTTAGTTTTTCCACTCTGCTTACCTTGATGGTGCATTGCTTATATGGTTGTAGCCACAAGAATACTAATTCTCCAACTTCAAATGTCCTGTTAGTGTGGTTTCAGTCAGCATAGATCTTTTGTTGATTTTGTGCTTGGCAAAAATTGTCTTTGAGGGCATTGATAATGTCCATACTTCATATTGTGTTGTACGAAATCTTTTGCCCCTGGTACTTGGCTTTCTTATGAAATCAAACTTCTGAAGGTGGTTGGTTCGAAACCATACTGTGCTTTGAAAGGACTCATCTTGATTGACATGTGATAAGTGGTGTTGTAGCAATATTCACCAAGATGTAACCATTTTATCCATGTCTTCTATTGGCCAGTAACATAATTCCCCAAGTACCCCTCTATCCACTAGCTAACAATTTTCGTTTGCCCATCCGTCTAAGGGTGGTAACTTGTACTATATGTGAATTTTATTCCTGCTAATTGGGAATGCTCTTGCCAAAATAAGCTAAAAAATCAGTTGTCCTGGTCACTACTAATGTTCCTTGGAAAACCATGTAATCTGAATATTTCTTTGAAGAATATTTCAGCTATTTGTGGCGCTCAATGTTTGGTAGATATTGCCATGAAGTGTGTATACTTGGTGAGCTGATCTACCACCACATAGATGCAATCCATCACCTGAACTTTAGGTAACCCTATTATGAAGTCCATGGAGATACTTTCCCATTTTCTATCTGGTATGGCAATGTCCCCAACTAGGACTTAATTTATCCAAAATTTCCCAACTAAGGTTTGTCTTGTGCTTGGAAATGACAAAATTGTAACATTCCTCACTGCCAATTCCCATTGATTAACATACCTCACTATGCATTTAAATCAGATTAAATTACGAAACAGTTAATAATTCATAATACATTTGACAGTTAACATACTTAAGCCCCAATTCCTTACTTCTCCCCTAATTATCAACCCTAAGGAAGATGGTGGAATTACTATGATAGGGCACATGAAATAGTCTACAAGCAGGCTCCCTCAAGGTTCTTACCCATCTTGGGACCTACCTATCATGTGACCGATATTTCTCTGCCTCTCTCTACACAAACCCCCTATCCTCTTAAAGGTATTAGCAAGCGATTAAGAAATTGTCTCTAAGTATATATTATTGTCTTATGGATTACAAATATATATATATATATATTAGATCGTATAAGGGTCCCTTATCCCTAATAGAATTCAAATATAATATTCTATAATTCAGTATTAATTCATAGATAAGATACAGCATATCACTATGCTGACATACGATACTTGTCAGCCATATAATATAGTATGTATTCTCTTTTGATGAGCACAGTAAATACCAAATTAAACAATAATTTCCTTATTGATCCTTCAATTTGATCAGTACCAATTATACTTAATAATCTCTGATCCTTCCCTTCTTCAGAGGATAGATTTGATATTTATTACATACTTTATCCTTCTGAAAGGTTGCAGCCTTTAAGACGTGGCTTATGCCTCTTCATATTCGCCACCTTTTATTACTATTCACACCCCTTAGACTTTTGTATTCTGAACTCCATATGATAATTGCCTTCATTCTATTATGATTAATCACTGCTTATGACCGCTATTCTATCATGTCCTTTCATTAAGGATATCGATTAGCTGAAAGATGGGTTCCTTAATCAATGCTATAATCAATGGCTTGGGATTCCTTGGCTATTGCATTTGTTTAAGCCCTCATCTTCCTTGCTAAATCGATATTGCATGGTTAATGACTTACACTAGTATTTGATCGGTAAATGTCGATGCCTGTGACAATATTTATGTACTCATATTTGATTATATCTCTTGATTGCTGTAGTCAATCAATATCCTTCATCAAACGGAATTCTCCTGCTGTAGAAACACTACGATATTAAGCACTAACAGCATGCCTTAATACTCCCAGAAGTCGCACCTTACCTTGCTACTCATTATTACTGCATGGTATGTTATCAGAGTATTAATCTCAATTTGATACTGATCGCTGATTGAAACCTTGAGTCGGTTTATTGCAAGGCAGCGATGGATGGGTGACATTGATTCTCTTAATCAGTTCCTACAGACACATCCACCTTAAGATAATCACGAGATATACAATTCATTCACTTGTTACTGTAATTGTATTATATTATTATTTTATATTTCAATTCTATTATTGTTATTTATTATTCAATCTTATTAATTGTTATTAAATCTCATTTTGGAAAAGGGGATATCACATATGGGTAAGGGTCATAAAAGACCTGCTGGGTGGCTTTGCTCAGTTTTGTTTCTTTGGCAGATCATGCATTATTGCATATGCTTTAGGACATCTCTCTTGAGGCCTTTCCAAAAATATTTCTCTTGTATTTTCTTGTAGGTTTTATAATACCCTTGGTGGTCTGCTAAGGGGTTGTTGCAGTACTCCCTCATGATTTTATCCTTCATCCTTGAGTTGGGCACAAGCAATATCCTATCCTTATATAGGATAATGTCTTCAACTACTTTGTACTCTTTGGAAAATTCCCTTCTAGTATCTCACTGGCCTGTGGGTCTTAGGCATACTCTGCAAGGATGTTATTTTTTCAATCTTCGGCGATGCTTGTTATGGTGTTCATATGGGGTTGACTAGACAAGGCGTCTGCTACCACATTATTTGTCCCTTTTACATACTTGATATCAAAATCGTAAGCTTGTATTTTGCTTACCCACTTGTTTTGGCGGTCATTTAGATCTTTCTGATTTATGAAGAACCTTAACCTATTATGATCTATCTTGACATTGAATTTTTCACAAACCAAGTGCTACCTGAATTTGGCAACATTTCTTTATTGCAAATGGAATAGTGTTTCTCGGTTTCTATAAGCTTGCGGCTTTTAAATGCTATGGGATGCTTATTTTGCATAAAAAATGCTCCAATTCCTTCCCCACAAGCCTCACATTGTAGTTCTAAGGGTAAAGTGAAATAAAGGATAGCTAGAACAAGGCATGAGCTCATTTCTTTCTTTAGTATTTCTAAAGATTGTAGAGACAGTTCACCAAACACAAAGGCTCCCTTTTTGCTCAAGTCCGTGAGTGGTGAGGCTATTTTGGAGAATCCTTTTACAAAGCATCTATAGTAGCTGCATAGTCCCACGAAACTCCTTATATGTGTTAGGGTTTTGAGTTTTGGCCATTCCTTAATGGTTTTGATTTTTTCTTCATCTACATGTATCCCTTGCGCATTGATCTTGTGGCCCAGGTAAAGGATCTCTTCTAGGCCAAACTCACATTTCGAAGCTTTAGCATACAAAGATTCTTGTTCCAAAATGTTTAGGACTTCCTCAATGTATTTGAGATGTTCTTCCGATGTCTTGTTGTAGATAAGAATGCCATCCAAAACATATGATTCATACACAACTGAAATGTTGTTGGGGCATTTGTTAGTCCAAAAGATAGGACAAAGAACTCAAAATTCCCATAATGACATCAAAAAGCAGTTTTAGGAGTGTCTTCATTTCTCATCCTTATTTGATGATAACGTGATTGTAAGTCAATTTTGGAGAAGTATTGGGGTATCGGTTTTTTATCGTATTCTTGTTTAGAGCTCTATAGTCTATACACATTCTCATAGTACCATCCTTCTTCTTGACTAGTACTACAGGTGACGCAGCAAAGGATTGGAACTAGGTTGACTATTTCCCATTTCTAATAGTTCCTTAATAGTTTTTTCAATCTCTTTTTGAACTTACAGGGGTGCCAATTATTAAATTAATATTTATATGCTATTAATGGTTATCTATTATCTGTTTGTAAATATCTTGTAAATATTAGAATGTTTCTAATATTTAGTTTTCTGTAGTAAGAATAGAAAGTTTCTATTCTTTACGATCATTTCCTTAGGAAACATCGTCTATTCTTTTGTATATATAGATCATTCGATCTCTGTGAATATATCAAGTATTTTTACCAATTACTTGCTGTAATATGGTATCAGAGCCATTTCTCTAAATTTTTTCGGAAAATTTATAATTTCTTTCGAAATTATTTGCTCAAATTTTTCGAATTAATTTCTCTTTATTCCCACATTGTGGGATCTGCTGCTGCTCACGTCTAGGGTTTGTGAGTTTGGCCAATTTTTGGCCCTGTTCAACCATGCTTTTTCTGCAAATCCGCCATTATTTTTTGGAGGTTTTTTGCAGCAGGCCATTTTTTTTCGAAACCCTAATTTTTGGGCTCGAAAATTTTATTTGATTACAAATTCTTGGTGGGTTTTTTGAGAGCTCAACTGGGTTGTCGTCCATTTTTTGGGGGTGCCTCGATTTTCGAGCCAGTGGATCCAAATTTCGACAGCATAATTTTTTTGGGTTTTTTGAGCTCTCTTCTGGGTGCTTCTCTATTTTTTTGAGTCTTCCATTTTTTTGCCTCGAAGTTCGTGCCATCTCAGATATTCGCATTTTGTTTTTGGAAAACGTGCAATGGCATCATTGACACATACTGCTCGAGGGAAATTAGAAATTTAATGGTCGAAATTATAGCACGTGGAAGCAGAGGATGCTGACCATCTTCGAATATCGCGGCAGCGATGTGGTGGTTCTGGGTACTACTAAACGTCTGACTGCAGCTGGTCCTGATCTGGTTACATATGACCAGCATAATTGGGAGGCGGTGATGCTTCTCAAGTTATCAGTGGTTGATGATCAGCTCCCTCAGATTCCATCCGGCAAAACAACTGCCAAGATCTGGGAGCACCTCAAAACTCTGCATGAGACTTCAGATAAAAGCAGAGCCTTCTTTCTCAAGAACACTTTGTTTTCTATTATCATGGTTGAGTGGAAATCGCTCCAGGAACACCTGAATAGGATTCAGGAAATCCGTGATCAGTTGCTTCCCATTGGACGCAAGATGGAGGAAGAGGACATTATGGTAATAACCCTCAAAAGTTTACCCAAGTCCTACGAGCATTTTATCGAGACTCTCAACATCACTTCTACTGGTGTTGATTTGAAGTTCACAGATCTTTGCACACTTCTGCTTCAGCAAGATCGATGGAAACAACAATTCGGTAGTAGTTCTAGCTCCACCTCTACTGAGCAAGCCTTTGCTACTAAATCCTTTCAGAAGGATAAGGGCAAGTCTCATTCACAGCAGTCTTCTCAGCAAAAGTCCTCTGCTCCAGCATTAGAAGGCTCCAGGAAAAAGAACATTCAATGCAACTACTACCACAAGTATGGTCACATGAAGGTTGAATGTCGGAAATGTTTAGCTGCCCAAGCTAAGCAATCTGGTTCGCAGCCCAAAGCAAACAATGCAGAGCACATTGAGCAGACAGAATCTACCTTTTACGCCTTCATGGCTAAAAGACCTACAGATCATGTGAAGTCGTTTGCCTGGTACATTGATTCAGGTGCCTCTCGTCATTTCACCCACCACAGAGACTGGTTCACTAACTACCAACCATTCTCAGATTCAGTTATTTTTGGTGGAGGGGAAGAGTACATTGTTGTCAGCGAAGGCAACATTCAGATTCAGTCTACTAGGAGGAATCTCATTTTCCTTGATGTGTACTATGTTCCAAGGATGGAACTCAATCTACTCTTAGTCAGTCAAATGTTGCGACATTCTGCACGGTTGGATATCACCTTCAGTTCACATCAGTGCACCATCACTGATAGGGATACTCAGTCTGTTGTTGCAGTTGGCATTGAGGATCATGGTCTTTTTAGACTTGTTGATTCTAGCGATTCTCAGGACTTAGCTATGGCTACTCAGCGGTCTTCTATCAGCTCACTATGGCATCAGCGGTATGGGCACTTAAATGTGCATTATCTCTCTCAGCTTGCTCAGGAAGAGCTTGTTCTCGGATTGCCAGAGATTCAGACTCAGCTTGGAGTTTGTAATGCATGTCAGGCTAGGAAGCAACATCGCACACCTTTTCCTGTTGGCGATTCATGGCGCACTTCTCAGGTACTTCAGCTTGTTCATGCCGATATCTGCGTCTCTATGGCTACTCCCTCTGTTCTTGGGTCCCGGTATTTTTTGTTGTTTGTTGATGATTTCAATAGAAAAATGTGGGTATATTTTCTTAAAAAGAAATCGGATGTGTTTACAATATTTCAGAAGTTTAAACCTCTAGTTGAAAAAGAGTCTGGGAAATCTATTATTGCTCTTAGGACAAACAATGGGGGGGAATTTTGTTCTACTGAATTCTCTAGCTTCCGTGATATTCATGGCATCAAGCGCCAGTTAACCACACGCCACAACAGAACAGTGTAGTTGAACGTCGGAACAGAACAATCACTGAGATGGCTCGATCCATGCTCGAACACAGACATGTTCCAAAGAAGTTTTGGGCAGAAGCACTTAACATTGCAGTCTATCTTTTGAACCAGTCACCCACCGTGGCGGTCAAAGGTAAGACTCCGGAAGAGGCCTGGTCAAGTCGCAAGCCCAAAATCAGTCACCTAAAGGTTTTTGACTCTCTTGCCTATGTTTGGATCCCTGATGCATCACGCACCAAGTTGGATGCCAAAAGTCAAAAACTCATGCTTGCTGGATACAGTAGTCTTCACAAAGCCTACCGCTTGATCGACACTACGACATCTCATCTCTTGTATAGTCATGATGTAGTCTTTGATGAGCAGAGAGGTCCATTCATGCCTGTCTCTCCTATCCTTGATCCAACAGATTAGCCTCTGAAGGCTCATGATTTGGGAGTACGACTTCTGTTAGGTCCACCTGATGGGAGGGCTCCAGCAGCTCCTGCAGCTCCAATTATACCAGTGATTCCTGTACAGCACCTCTAGCTTCTCCTGCAAGATCACCCAGATTTGTAGATGCTTCACCTGAGTTTGATCCAGATTCTTCTAATGAGGAACCTGATCGTCGAGCATCTCCTGATGCTAATGTTGGTCCTTCTCTCTCGCCTAAATGGTGGGTTAAAACACTTGCGGATCTTCGAGATGATGAGCTCATCGATGGGAGAACTGCTCAGAAAAAGAGCAAAGCTATAGAATCAATCAACTTTGCTCTCATGGCCAACATTCACAGTGTGTTTGAACCACAAACATACTCAAAGGCTAAAGGGATTCCAAAGTGGGAATAGGCAATGCAATCTGAACACCAAAGCCTGCTAAAGAATAACACCTGGGTCCTTTCTAATCTTCCCCCAAGGAAGAAACCCATTGGCTGCAAATGGGTTTATAAAATCAAATACAAATCTGATGGTACTTTGGATAAGTACAAAGCTCGTTTAGTTGTGAAGGGCTTTTCTCAGCATCAGGGCATTGATTATGAGGAGACCTTTGCTCCTACAACAAAGATGAGCACTATCAGATTAGTCCTAGCCATGGCAGCACAGTTTGGCTGGAAGATCCATCAGATGGACGTCAAGAGTGCTTTCCTGAATGGTGACCTACAGGAAGAGGTCTACATGACGCAGCCTCCTGGCTTCAAGGTTGCTGGTAAAGAACACTAGGTTCTCAGACTGGTGAAAACTCTCTATGGTTTGAAGCAAGCCCCTCGGGCATGGTACATGAAAATTGATAAGTACCTCAGCGATCAAGGCTTCCAGAGGAGTTCATCAGACTCACATTTGTACATCAAGACTACTGATAGTGACATCATCCTTATGGTTATTTATGTGGATGATCTGATCATCACTGGCAGTTCGGCATCTTTGATTTAGGGAATCAAACAGAGTTTATGCCAGTCTTTTGACATGACTAACCTTGGGCTCATGCATTATTGCCTAGGTGTTGAGGTTTGGCAACAATCTACTGGTATATTCATTTCTCAATCTAAATATGCCAGAGCTTTGTTGGATAAATTCCGTATGCAGGATTTCAAACCTGCATCTACACCCATGGAGAAAGATCTGAAGTTATCAGCCAAGTCTGATTCTCCTCCAGTTGATGATACTACATATAGGCAACTAGTAGGCAGCCTCATCTACCTCTCTACTACTAGACCAGATATCAGCTTCGCAGTTAGCTACATCTCACGCTTTATGACAGCTCCTAAGGCTGATCATTGGATGGCAGCAAAGCGTGTGCTTCGTTATGTGAAGGGCACTACTGATTATGAAATTCTCTACTCTCAGAGTCCTAATCCTAGACTCAGTGGATTCACAAATTCAGATTGGGCAAGCTCTGTTGATGATAAAAAGTCAACCTCTGGATATGTGTTTAGTTTGGGATCTGGTGCCGTCACATGGACCAGTAAGAAGCAGCAGGCAATTTCTCTCTCCTCTACAGAGGCCGAATATAGAGGGACAGTTAAGGCAGGTTGTGAAGCTGTTTGGCTTCGTCGAATGCTTGGGGATATGCAGATGTCACCAGTAGGCCCGACCACTTTGTTTGTTGATAACGAAGGCGTTATCAAGTTAGCACGCAATCCGGTCTTCCATGAAAGAACGAAGCATGTAGATGTTAATTGTCATTATATTCGGCAATTGGTTGAAGACGGGACAATACATTTGCAGTATGTTCCTATAGCGGATCAGACTGTGAACATTCTCACCAAGCCTCTTGGTCCAGACAAGTTTTCCAAATTCAGAGGACAACTTGGTGTAGTGGATAGATTAACCATTAAGGGAGGGTATTAAATTAATATTTATATGCTATTAATGGTTATCTATTATTTGTTTGTAAATATCTTGTAAATATTAGAATGTTTCTAATATTTAGTTTTCTATAGTTAGAATAGAAAGTTTCTATTCTTTACAATCGTTTCCTAAGGAAACATCGTCTAATCTTTTGTATATATAGATCATTCGATCTCTGTGAATATATCAAGTATTTTTACCAATTACTTGTTGTAATACCAATAGGGTGTGGTGATCACAGGTTTCACCCCCTCTTCCAATTCTATTGGATGCTCAAATCCTCTTTTTGAGGGTAGCCTTGGGGGAATGTCATCAAATTCTTTCTTATATTTTCTCAAGATCAATTGGATGTCAATGTGGATTGTTTTTCCATGGGTGGAAGTCTCATCAAGGATCATACATTGAGCAGCCCATTCTCCTTGACCATGTCTATAAATTCTTTCCATTTTTTTGGAGACTACTTTCGGGAATCTGTAGGGTAACCCTTCCAGGGTGCCTTCTTGTCCCTCATGTTGGAAGCAAATTATCAAGTTTAGGAGGTCAATCATAAAGCATCACAAGGAGTATATCCAAGGGGTGCCTGATATTACATGGCATCTAATGGTACTACATTGAAATATTCTTTAGTGGGGTGTTTCAGGTTTCCCTAATGTGATTTCTAGTTGGGGAATTATTTTAGTACATCTAACTAGAGCTCCTATAGCTATGGTTGTTGTAAATCCTCTAATCCTTCAAATCCTATAATAGAGAGAGAGAGAGAGAGTACTCATCCAAGTGGTGGCATAATATGGGTGTTAGGAGGTTCCAAGACATATTGATCAATGACCACCTTAAGTCATGGGCTAGCCTCAATGATGGATTTAACATTCCTCCTACCCATTGGCGCACTTACTCTATCTTGAGAAGCTCACTCACTACTTCCAACCCCCGTAAGTTTATCCAATCTGAGAATGAATGGCAAAATAAGCTTTGCCGGACAGATGGTTCCAAGTTTGGGAATGTTTCTTCTAAGAGTATTTATAGTATTGTATATAACAATGATTTTATTTTTACTCATCTTAACATAATATGGAATATTATGTTGGATAACAAGGACTGGCAGGTCATTATTTAGGACATATGGAAGAATAATCTGGAGCCTAAAAAAGCAACATTCAGATGGCTGTTGCTGCTTCAAAGATTACCATACAAAGCACTATGCATGAATGATGATATATGTAACATGTGCAGAGTTCCAGACACTCTGAAACATTTTTTTTTATTGTTATTTTGCTAGAGAGATTTGGGCATATGTTCTGTTCTAATTTACATAATTGGCAGAGTAATTCTCACTGGTTTGATATCTTAACTAGTAAAATCAGTCATATTTCTAATCAAATGAATCAGTTTTGGTTTGCTTTATCTACTGAATTTTATGGAAAACATGGAAACTTAGAAATGAGGATAAGTATCAAGGTAAGAGGTCACTTATGGAGTTTTATAAAAAACTCACAGTTTTAAACATCTCCACACAAGTTACAGTGACACTCAAGTTTTGAAAGAGGAAAATCAAAAAGTGCTTTCAGATGGGCTGGTGACGATAAATGTGAACGAGATTCTGTATGGACAGACTTGGGTGAACAACAAGAAAGAGATCCAACCCTTCTTGCAGGGCCTCCTTGAATTAGTCCAGCAGTACAACGAAAAAGATGAAGGTGCTGATACCAAGAACACCAAGGATGAGGGCACCAGCAGTGTCAAACAAGGAACAGTATCATTTTCCATATTTTATGACTATATGTTGAAGTTTTGTATAGCCGATACAGTTAATGTAATCTGGCAGTAGTATCTTTGAGACTTAGTTTGATATTTTGTTAGTTGGATCAGACTTCATAACTGCTACATGCTGATCTTGTAATTGTTTATGCCCTATATCTAATATAAAAAATATAGAATGAATAAAATAGTTTTATTCATATCGCAATCATTTTTTACCATGCAAAAAAGAAGATTGACTCACCTCATGATGATGTGCTTAAAGCTTAAAAACAAAAACAAATTGATATAGACAGTCCCTTATGGCTCCAATGGAGAAGAACGAAATCTCTCCCTAAACCATGTGTTGGTTCCTAGTTTGACAGGATTTACACTACAAAGTAGCTACCAATACTCTGCAACAAATTATACAGAGAAGCCAACTCCAAGTAACAAATTCTTAAGAGAATTGGACCAACTAACAAGGACAAGAATCCTTCTGCACTTTAGGCTCTGCAAAACGAAGGCAGGTAAACCTCAATGTCCTCTAATACACTCTTTACAACTCATAACATAGCATTGCATAAACAGATTTATCTCATATGAGGCATCAAACATGACAAGGAGATACTAGATGAAGGCTAATCACTCATTGAATGTCAACCTGTATGGAGCATGAGACAGGGTAGGACACAAACTTGACATAAAAGTAAATGATGTTTTGTGTTTTTTAATAAATTTGTAACAAGAGAAATATGAGTAGACAATACATATGCAAAACCTCACACCCAGCTAAGATCAGTGCCTCATCCTATTGGGCCCCAGAGTCAATGAGCAGCATCACACCATATAACAAAATTTATCAATAGCAAATGATCTAAGAGAAATTGCATTACGACCTTCTTTAACTGCAACCCTAACCCAGCCTACTTATCAAAATCCTTGCACATAACCAGTAAATCTGCAACTTCTAACAAGCATTTAATTGATCCATTAGACCAAAGTATGAAAGGGAAACCACATATCTCACAAGACACTAAGAGAGAATAACTCTTTGTTTTATTCCTCTTAAAACTTAACTAGCTTGTACAATGGAGAGAACTAAATTAGCATTGTATTTCATTACAAGACTCATGCTATTTCTGCCATATAATACTGAATACAATTAGAGATACCAAGAACGGACAAAAGGATTCAACAAAGATTTATAATATTGCTCTTATGGAAGATTTACAAGACTACCCACAACCAGAAAACTTGCTACTGCAACCAAATGTGCTTGGAGCCAACAATGATCTCTCAAAACAAAGGAGTGGAACCCTTGTAAAAGAAAGAAGATAAGAATATATAAATAGAAGGAAGGAGTCGATCTGATTCTATTCTGCCACCTGTCTATCTATAACTTAAACTTGTTTGGAAAATATCTTCCTTTCTAACCCTGGAATTCCAAAATTAATTGGAATGCAACAAGCTTCAGGTCAGCCTTAAAATTATCCTGATAAAACCGATACATCACATTATACTACTATTATTACACACCAGCTTTAACCTTTTCAAAGACCGCCAACTGGTAGAAGTTGAAAAGAATTGAGCCGTGCTAATATCATGCCCCAAATAGGCATTGTGTACTTGCAGAGTTGACTCGTGTCAAGGATTTCAGGGATCTTTGCAAGTGTATTTCCTACTAGTAATGCTTCAGTACGGGCGACGATGCAAGATTTTGTAAACTCTCCTCCCTCTTCTAGGAGATTTCTGAAATCTGTTTAAACAGAGACATGAATACCAATGAGAACTTACCAGCCTCTTCCTCATCCTGTGCCCCTCCAAGAAAACACCAACAGAAAAGTTGGGAATGCTAGCCTTCTGGATATGGAAATGTTAGCATAGATAGCTTTTAAATATCCCTTTGACTATCGCTCCCTATTTAAATACCCCTTTGGCTATGATACACACGGCTCTATCTTTCTATCCCACTAAACCTCCTGCAACTGTATTTTCACAAATTTGGACATGTTCCAAAAGTCACTCACCTTCTTTAGAACTTCCATTTCTATTACCATCTAAATGATGAAATCTAATGGGAAAAAAGATTTATAGCTTCTAAATTTGTACATAGCGGGAAGAGTTCTCGTGACTGTACTCTTTGAATCACCCAAAGTCACTAACATGTAATAATACTCTTCATGAACTTTGTCAGTATAGTATCAAAATATCCTGTCAGTAAGTCTGTACACCTGAGAATCCTCTGAATTTGCCATCTGCAAGTGACCCTTTGAATCTTGTGCACATTATGATAAAAATCCCTAAAAGGATATCCAAAAATGTCCTCATCCTCCTCTGAAAATCTTTGAAGTACCACCACTTGAGAGATCCCAACGGTGTGGTGTCCTACCATTATTTCAGTCCTTAGTCCTTATCACCAACCTTATGCCTCATTATAATGGACCGTCGGTTCCTTCCCTGCAAGTAGGTAGAGCGATGATCATTGATCCATTTAGATGCCAACTTTGTCATGAAATGTGGATCAACAAACCAACAAATAGAAACTCACAAGTCACCACCCCGTCGTCCAGCAACACCTTTGATACTATTTGCCAACTGTAGACACATGGCAAAATCTCGTGATCCTGCATTAGATAAATATCGATCACCTTTGATCGCAGGATCGCGAGGACCGTCGATCCCTTCCACACATTAACCACCATCTGCAATGCAAACTTGTTTCCCTAACATTAAAACCAATCACCTTCTTTGATCAACTTAAAACATCATTGTTGATTTTACCCTCGTGCCTAAAGATTAGCACATCAGTTACAAATATTTTAACTTTGCTCAATTAACAATATTCGTCAATATTATTTTTTGACCAATCAACTGCCTCCGTCTATCGTCAACTTTCAAATTATCATGGGCCCATGTATTCATCCGTTGGCGAACCCAGGGTACGCAGCATCATCTCGTGATCCCACACCAGATAAACCTTGGTTACCTTTGATCACGGGATCACGAGGACCGTTGATCCTGACAACATTTTACTCTTCAAACACCAATGAGGTTGAACATCTGTCGAGCATTTGACAGATGGCAAAAATTCATCTTCCCGTGATCAATCGGGCCCACCTTGTGACATCATCGCGGGATCGCAAGGCGAATGGGAAAACAGCACGTATTCTATCATTTGAGAAGGAAAAGGGTCCCGCTAAATATGAACAGTTAACCCATAATTTGGTGAAATGAAAGGAATAAGGCCACAATCAAGATTTTGGAAAATAAAGAAAAAGGCAATTAGATGCATGAAAGTCAGAATAGGGAAAACATTTAAACTTCAAAGGGAACTGCCACTTGATAACCATGGTGATCTCAAAAATTTTGAGAGAACCAACACCGTGCTTGCAATTTTCATTACACACGGCTTTCTCCATGCAGTTATTTTATTAATCATTTGCTTGGATTTCCGGGTGGAAAAGATCTATAGGATCATAAATCGATCCTGGCAATTGCTCAATGAGCATTTCATTGGTCAAAATCAGTTTTCTATTTTGGAATTCTTAAGATAAGAAGTAATTGAATCTATTAAAATGACATAGTGGCTTTTCATTTAATCAAATTTCGATATACGTCTATAAGAATTGATAATTGACGGCCACGCTCTTCTTTTCTTTTTTCGCATCTCTCTAAAAATTTGTCGTAATTTCTAAGGATCCTAAAATTTTAATTTTTTTCTTCTCTTTGACTTCCTTCGTAGGCAAAGGTTTGTGATGTGACTTTTGAGTAGTCATTTATAACTTTAATTGATACATTGGCCTTAGGTCAAGAGGAAGAACTAGTAATAGGCATAGAATCATCCATTGTAGTCCTACATTTGTTCGAATAATTTTTTACAAAATTTCATCAACCTAACCAAAAGACCCTTTCTCCTTTGAAGTGAAAAAAGTTACAATCACATTAGGGGAAAAGACATGATTGGTCTGCCCAAAGCTATTTCTACACTGAGCCTAAGAGTGGTTGTCTCCCTGCTTGGTGGCTTGTACCTGCCCATTTCTACACCAAGCCTAAGAGTGGTTGTCTACTTAGCAGCTTGTACCTGCTTTCCCTATCATATCTCGTCTCCCTGAAGACAATTGCCATCTTGTGGAGTTCAATAGAGGTTGTAAGGGATTACTTGACTCTATAAGCGCCCTCTTTGTCCTAGGCCACAACGGTCCTACTAGAACAACCTTCTTATGAACCCTTCATCATGCTTCTCCTACACCTCAGGCCTCTCTCACAAGGTGGGTTTTAGATGGTCAAACGCTTCACATAATTGTCATTATACGCAATTGAGTCATCAGTAATGACATGATAAACAACATAGTTTTAAGCATTGTTCCTTATATATACATGTATAAACAACATATGTTTTATCTAATAGCCATGACGGACAAGAATGTTAGAATAATAAATGTAGCAATGAATATGAGTTAATGATAGGGTCTGTGATGTATGAAGTTTGTACTGCTGTAGGATCTCCTTGCTGAATGCAGTATCAATTGGAATTCTGTTACAATGCCTCTTTCAGATTGCCGGTTTCTTGATCAATGCTTTTTGCTGAGTATGTAATTTCTGCCTATGCTGCTATATGTTTTTCAGATTGCTGTAAATATAGACTGCCATTTGTATTTCCTTTTTTCTGCACCTGTTTGATGTCCTTTCACAAATGAGGATCTGTCGATATATATCCCTTAAGAGGGATGGAGGGACATGTATTTTGCTGCAATCACCACTATACAAAGTGAGGCGATTCTTCCATCTGACCACTGCCTTTCACTAAAATGTGGCTCTTTGGAAACGGCTGGTTAGTGTTTGTTTAATATTTACATAATAATAATATTTCTCTAATATTTACATAATAATAATCGATAATGCTCTCCCCTTATCGCTGTGTTTGATTAATATATCTTCAAGGATCATGAGCAATCGTCAATCCAATATAAGAGTTATTTTATATTATTCTTGTTTCATCGGGTGGGAGGCATGCTAGGACGGGGTCCTTGATCTTGTCACTTTTGAGTTAGGGATGGGGTTCTTTAGTTCAACAGTTTTGCAAAGTATTTCTGAAGAATTCATGATTTGATCAACTTTGCGTATTGTGCTATGATCTATTGACCTGAATATATATCGTACATTTGTAATCTTGGATAAACCTATTACCAAATTTTGAGTAAATATTATAATTTATGTTAAGTTTTAGGATCGCTGCAAATGTAATAGCACTGCCTGTGATGTATGTGTTTTCCAAATGCAGCAATCTATTGCATTTATATTGAGAATGAGCCAAGACGAGACATGTCCCTTCATGGGACATGTCAATTCATTATTATGTAATTAATATAATGACAATTATGATTATATATATATATATATATATATATATATATATATATATATATATATATATATATATATATATACATAATATCTCGAGTCATTATTATATTAATTTCTCTAATATTCACATGATAATATATATATATATATATATATATATATATATATATATTCACTAGTATTGACTCATAGAGTTTATCCGACTGAAGCTACAAAACATCGACACTCCCTCTTAGCTAGGGAGGATAAACACATGGTTAGATATTACCTCAATGTAATATCAAGTTAGCATGATTAAGGATATCTTTGATCAAAAGATACCCACCAATTAGATATCATCTCATGAAATCAGGAGTAATGGCCTCAGAATATCAAGTCGCATGATATTCACCAAGTACTCCGAGTAATTTGGCCTCAAAATATCAAGTCTCATGATATTCACCAAATACTCAAATGTTCATAAGGTATGTGCACATGTATCCTCAATGATACTTACCATAGGAACATTCATGGTCTATTTAAGGAACTTAATCCACCATGCAAGTTATCATCTATCATGATCTGCTTAGACATCATAAGATGTCCATCACAATAGAAGGCCATGGTCTGTTTAAGGAACTTAATCCACCATGCAAGTTATCATCTATCATGATCTGCTTAGACATCATAGGATGTCCATCATAGTAGAAGATTAAGTTATTGTAAGATCGTCACCTTTCAATAACTTCTACAAATACAAGTGATAATCATTTGGAAGTCGTAACTTCCTCATGATTTACATAGGGGGTAGGCCCATTAAAATCATGCAGTCACATCCATGGATTTTTCAGACTGGCTCTAAATATAAATCTTCTGAGCTCCTCATCCAATGTTGTCTCTAATGAAATGTCAAACTCCCTCTAAATCTAATATCAATCTTCCTTTTCCTGCAAGCACATCCCCAGAGGGAAAGGAAAAGATCAAGGCAAATAGCTCTTATAGTATGTATAGAAATACAAATAAGAGATTAAAAATACAATACTTAGAAATTGAGCTCAAAAGAAAATATTGATCTCATGTAGTTAAAGAATATTCTTCAACTGCTCCCACTAACATAGATGCACGCCCTTCAAACAATAACCTTCATTTTCATATACTTTAGTCATACGAAATATAAGTTCTCTAACTCTTGAGTCATGAGAAATATACAAGTCTTCGGCAAGAGCAAGCACTTTGCTTTGAATTCGGGCCCACTCTCCATGCTCGACTTGTCAATTGTAATGATATAACCACTAGCTTTATGAGATTGTTTATACGTCTATAATCATTGATGATTTTGCAATTTCAAGTGCACTATCATTGTCTAGTTCTACCGCATAGTGTAATGCTGTTTTTCCAATTAAAATCTCTTTTGCAGAGAGCTGTACATTATTCTTTATCAGCATTCTTACTAGACTTGCATCGCCTTTCTCCGCCGCCCGAACAAGAAAGGCGCTTAAAACATCATAATTGTCTTCGCAGCTGAATATCAGGAATGCTTGGCCACCGAGAATCTCATCAAACCATTTGCAATCGCCGTTGGCCTCTCTTGTCGCTGCTCTTACGACCTCCGGAAAACCATTAGAGGTTCCCAATAAAAATTATAGACATAGGAAAATAGGGATGCAATAGCTGAGCAATTGCCCATCGGCTTTCTCTCTGCTCTACCTAGATTGGAACACATCACCTCTTGATCATATATTTCTTTGCACAAGTTGAAAAGGAACTCACAAGCAGTGATTTCTAAGATAAAATAGGAGACTGTGAGCAACGGCCTCCCTTGTCGAGGGCACACTTGTGTCAAATCCAAAGTTTTTAAACTCCTCCAAATCCTCTAGCAAATTCCCATCAGCCAAAATGAAATTGCCAATTTGGAGGATGTGCACGAACAATTCATTTTTCAAAATTTCATTTGTAATCTTGCCTTGCTCAGAATATTGATTCTTGTTCATCAAGGCTTTCATAGACCTTTTGTTGTCGACTGCTAAGGCTTTCGAAAGCTCTTCAATCTGGAGCATCGAAGCTTTCCAAGTCTCTTGAGTCTCGAGTGCGAAGTCTTCCACATACTCATCAATTCCTATACCAATTGCTTCCAAAGTTGGGAGTGACAATTTGGTTGTTCAACCTAGCTCTCAAACCATGTTAAGTTTTAGGATCGCTGCAAATGTAATAGCACTGCCTGTGATGTATGTGTTTTCCAAATGCAGCAATCTCTTGCATTTATATTGAGAATGAGCCAAGAAGAGACATGTCCCTTCATGGGACATGTCCTTCATGGGACATGTCTATTCATTATTATGTAATTAATATAATGACAATTATGATTATATATATATATATGTGTGTGTATATATATACATAATATCTCGAGTCATTATTATATTGATTTCTCTAATATTTATATATATATATATATATATATATATATATACATCTCATATATACTAAATATATATATACATATCTTCACTAGTATTGACTCAAACTTTATCCGACTGAAGCTACAAAACATCAGCAATTTAGAAGACCCAAAAGGGTACACATAATTAGTATCAAAGCATTGATCCTACCAGCTAGTGGGGTAAAGATAAACAATAGATGTATCTCATCAAGGATAATTGAAGTTCTAGGGAGGGAGCCTTTTTAAAATCATACCACAAAACTCACACTAGCGCACATAGGTTCATATAGGAAAAGAAGTTCTAAAGGATTCCTAATTTGTGATTGCTTGAGGAGCAATTTTGGGAAGGGCGGATCCTAGTGTCCCTTTTTAAAATGAGATTTGATACTAAATAAAAATATATATATATACTATAATTATAAAATATAAAATTTAAATTTAATTAAGTTCAATGAATGGTCAAAAGGCATGAAATAAAGAGTTATGACTATTGAAGGATTAAGGTATAAAACAGAGATAATTCTATGAGAAGAGGACATGAAGGAATCAATCAATCAATTTGGAAATAACTAATTATTCTCAAACAACAACAATTAAGGATGGTTAGTTGTGATTCTTTGAAAGAGAAGAAATCATGAAAGGTTTTGACTCCCAAGAATAGATATAAAAGGGAGATCCTTTCCTTGGGAGGAGATCATCAAGCAAGTAATATATAAATCATAAATTGGGAATGAAGGAATCAATTTGGAAATAAATTATAATTCGCAAAGGCCACAATGAAAGGTGGTGACTCTTTCACCGATAAAGGGGACATCAATCAAATAAGCATCATTCAAGCAATCATCAATCCCTCAAGAATTCAACCAAACAAAGCAGCAGCACCAAAAGACAATCCACTCATCAATCATTCAAATATCAATCAATCATGCGCACATCCATCATTAAATATCCATCATTCAAATATCAACAATCAAGCATCGAATCAGCAAATCATTCAATCATCAATTTAGACAACCAAATCAGCCAGTGAATTCAGAACTTTATATTAAAAACTAGTCATCACAAGGTGAGGCATCAATAGGGACCTCATCAGATGCAAATCGTATGCCTAAAACTCCTATTGAGGATGATATTGTTCCTCAACAAGAAATATTGCCATCCTATTCGAGAGTATCCATATGGCCATCTAGAAACTTTGATCATAAAAAAAGAAAACAATTGTAAATTGTCAATATGGATGGGTAATTTTTATTATATAACATATAACACTATGATGTGGATTGAACTCGTATTTAATTTATAAATGAAGGAAAACTACTTATGAATTCTCCAAATTCAGTTTCATGTATTTTTTGTATATTGTTTTATTAATTTGTGTGATTTTCAATGTACAGAAAATTTGCAAATCCCAAATCTGAGTCAAAATTTGAATCTGCCAAGTTTTTTCCAAGTCCAAGTTTTTGAACTATGATCTAAGGTTTACGTATCATAAAACAAAGTAATTTCTAGGTTCTTCAGTTTATATTGAAATAAATTTGACTTATGTGTGTATTTCATGCATAAAGGTATAGTTTTCTGAGTATGATATATCCCTCATGTTCACAAATACCATCCATATTAGAAATCATTTTTAAAGCACTACAAGAAGGTGACCTTTGCTGATTAAATTCACCCACTTACTCGTTTCTTCTCAGCTTCCTTCCTTTCCTGTTCCAATTTGATTTCCCTGTAAAAATGGATTACCAATATAAATCAGCCACTTGCATGGACCACTTAACAAACTTTATATCAATACAAGAGAGAAAGAGAAGATATCTTAAAAGTTCATAATATCAATGTTAAACAAAAAATTGAAAGGACATATCACAAGAAACTGCCAAATGAGAAAAAGACGAAACTAAAAATGATTGAATTCAGAAAAGAACTTCCTGACTATTTGTATAAAAAGAAGCTCAGGCGTGTTATCAAGTATTTCACAGAATTAACTAAATACTTCACAATAATCAATTGTTAAATTTAAGATTGTTTGCTGGTTGGCAAATGTTGACCATAATTTTAGTTTTTAAAATTTAAAAGCAAGTCTCTTCTGAAGGATATGGTCACGCAGTAGAAGTGCTCCGAGTGAGATGTCAGATTTTCAACCTAAGGGGCATGTAGCAGCAGTAGCGCAGGAGTACACACCTGCAAAATGAACATGGTAAAAAGCTTATACAAGTTTAGACTTAACAAATTAGGGTTGAAATTTTTGTTCAAGCTATATCAAGTTCTGGTTGAGACTGAATTAGAAGCTTAAACTTTGCCAAATTATCTGTTGTTGTGTGTCAAAGACATTTGCAGTGGTATTTTGATCTCTGCATTTGTAAAAAGCCAGATCATTTTTAGTTTTTGAAGCAACGTGTTCTAGTTTTGCGGTCGACAAAAGCTATAGTATACAACATTTGGTTTTGCCCAAGTCTCAAAAGTTGACTTTGTAAAATTATAGTTTGTGAAGTCATAAAATACTCACCATTTTTTTATTATTGTAACTTTGATCAAATTGTTTTTAACAAAGAAACAAGACCAGATGTTGATCCCAAGGGTTTTGAAAGATGGCATAAAGAAGCTTAAATGCTGCTAAAGTTGTAAGTTGTAGATGGATTGATACCAGAGTTTCAAAACGCAATGTGGAAATGTTGGAATGTCATTGGTGTCAAACAACAGCAGGGCAGAGTTAAAAGGATGGCAGGGAAAATTTAAGAGGACAGCAGAGCAGAAATTTTAAGGAGTGTTTATTTGCAAACTGAATTTTGTGTCTACATGGACCGACCTCCTTTAGAACCGCCCTTATTTAGGGTAGTGTTGGTGTGTGTTTCATGACACAGACAAATACCAAGGGTACTCTATCCTCTCTTGAAAAAAATCCTCTATGTGCTAAACAGACGAACTATGTGATCACAAAGATAACTCCAAGGTTCTAAATGCGAGTGGTTTTTTTTGTTTAGGATAGACTCTCGCGGTAGGATGATTTACTGAAAACCTCCAAGGGGACTTGTGTGGTTATTCAAGATTTTATCATTCAACTTTTGAATTTCCTTTTTCATTTTTTTTCCTTTCGGATTTTTTGGGTTTAACACTTGCGAAGATTTCTAAAACAAAGTGCAAAAGAGGAGGGTTTGAGAAGATAATTCTAACCCTAGACTAAACCTATGAACTTTTGGAGACAAGTTTGCAAAAGTGGAATCTAAAACCTATCCTTGTTTCACCAGATTCAACAACTCCACAAGAACGGTGCAATCGTCTAAGGTATTCTAAGGATTTTCACATCACATATATTCACCAACATTCAAACAATGAATATAGTAATGGAAATTAAGTTTTTCTATGACAAGTTCAGACTAACTTTGCACAATAGTTGAAAATCATCCAACTATCAAAATTAAGAACATATTGATTCCACAAGGAACATTCCCATCAAACCCTTCATTCACTTTAACAACTTGAAAATAAAATCTACTTTAAGTGAGAGACAAGAAACCATGCAACTTGCAAAAGATATTAAATTCACAAACAATTGAACAATGAATCTAGTTAAGAAGTGTTTTATACAACAATCTCTCTAAATCTCCCTTTACAAATGAGAAGTGTTCACTTGCAAATGAGGATTTTCGGACTTCTAAGCCAGACTTCTCATGCCTTCCAGAATTTCTCATGTTGGAGAAGTCAAACAGATTTTGCCATGACTTGAGGATTTGCCACGAATTCTTGGGCAGACTTGGGGTCTTGATGAGGAATTCCATGCTTGGAGGGCAAAATTTTTATATAAAATATAACATTCAAGTACAAGTGACACTTCTACTTTAAGTTATATTTTATATAAATACTGTCAAGATGTTTCAAAGTGGTTTCAAATCTCTAGGGGTTATAGTGGAGATTTTGAATTTTGGAAGATCCTAAAAAATTTCAGACTCAGTCAAATTTCAGTAATCAGCAAACTTCCATCTGTGTTCTTTTCCATAGCTTTTCTTGACTTTTCCAAGATTATTTTGGTACTAAAATAAGGATTTTCTAAGAGTTTTCACAATTTTGAATGTTTTTCCGCATTTTGAAATCAGGAACTTTTCACCACTTTTCATGCTTTTTCATGAAATTCCCAGATGAACTTGAAGTTGAAAACAAGAATTTTACACTTGGGCTCAACTTTGACCTTTCTAAAATTAGAAATTTTGAAAAAAAAAGAATATTTCCAAATTTAGAAAAAAGTAAACCAAAGAGCAAATTCTTGGATTGGCCCCAAAATGCCAAAAATGAAACTTTTGAAAAAGCAAAAATACAGAAAAAAAAAACTTTTCCTAAAAAGGAGTTAGAATTAACCTCAAGCACTTTCGATCTTTGATCCTTGGCCCAATTGAACACCCTTGTGGCATCAGAATACTCATTTGATCATGTTTTCTCTCTTTTACTTTTTTATGACACTCCTAAACTTGGCAAAACTCTAAACTTTGAACTAGCAAAAGACCGAAGATTAAAACAAAAACACCTAAACAAAACCCTAAAAAGCGAAAATTGGGGGTCCCCATTTGTAATGGGGCGATGTGTGATTATGTCACAACAGGTAGTTAAATTAAAAAAAAAATTGAGGGGAGTGCCTCCCAAGTGGGCCAACCTCCTGAGAGCTAGCAAAACAAATAAATAAATATTAAATGCTGCTAAGGCTGATCTTGTGAATTATAGTGCCCATTTTTGCGGTCGATTAATTTAAAATAAATGTTTTTTATCTCTTCCTTGGCCAACCTATGTATTGAGATGCAATTGTTGGTGAAAATGCATCTTGGAGGTGTATAGAAAAGAGATGTTTGTGGATCATTTTTACAATCATTCATTGCTTATATTTCCTAATTCAAGAGCAGAAATCAGACATATTTGGAGTAGATCTAATGCAGATTCTTGGTGAAGATAAAATTCAGATTTAAGGGCATTTATTGAAGATTTTTTGTAGATCTAAGTAGGAGCATTTTGTAGAATTAAGAGAAGAGTTTAAGGCAGATTTTGTTTAAGTCCTTGAAAGGATCTAGAGCAGAATCAACATTATTATCATATTGCATTTCAAATTGGTGCCTTCTATTTTGCAAGATCAGGAGGTTGGTACCTATCAATCAAAGAGATCGGTGTCTCTTGCTGAGCTGGTGCTCAGTGGAGGGGATTAGTGTCTCCTGTTTGTTGGTGCCTACAAAGCTTGTAAGAAGATTCATATATAAAGCAATATTTTCCATGGTTTTCTCCCGCAAGGGTTTCCATCTAAAATTGTGTGTGCATCTTGTGTTTTTCATTGCTAGATCTTACTTGTGATTGCTAAAGTTTAATTGGGTGAAAATTGTTGGAGACAATGCTACGATAAACATAAGAGGCAAAGGCACACTTAGTCTGGATAATAGAAGAACTAAAACTATTGATGTCTTATATGTTAAAGGATGAAAGCATAATCTCCTAAGTGTGAGTCAAACGTGTGATCAAGGGCTCACCTTCACATTTCATTCTAGAGGATGTAAATCGTGAAAGATGGAAAATTGATAGCCGATGATTATTGAATAGATGGTAATTTGTACATTCTCAATTAAGTCAAAAGTGAGAATTTTTGTGATAGTCTTTCATTCAACCACCATAATCTTTGGTGGTCTACTCTATTTCAGTCTCACGGGCTTCCTCTTGCTAAAGTTCCAGGAATTCGTGCTCTGCATTTTCATAAATGCAGCATTCACACACCTAAAGACCTTTTTCCTAGAGCTACTATGAATCTTTGGCCATGGGATGACCTTCAGGTCTAGTTTTGTCTTTCTCACCTAGATCGACAGACTTTTGACCTGGCGGTCTCAATACTGCCTCTAAATATGCTTCACAAGCTTGGCATTCATTCTATCAAGCCATGGTGGAAAGACTGGAAGTGGTATCCTTGTACTCCTCTTTGTAATTACAAGCCCAAGATGAGCTACCACTGGTTGGTTCCCCATTTGCCTGTGGTTTCCATCCTCAACCAACGATGGCACTTGCAGTCCTCTCAAAAAGCCTAGAGACTCAAATTTCTTACGGTCTGGTCTGCTATTGCAGAACCTAAGGTGGCTCACTTTGTCTGGTGTATTCTTTTCCAAGGCTTGCCCTTGGGTTCTATTGTGACATAATCACAACACCGCCCATCAGATGGGACCCCCCTCTCTCTCCCTGCTGGCTTGGGCCTTTTGTTTCTATCCCAATGCTCTGTCAGTAGCAGTCTCTCAAGGTTAATAAATCCTGCTCCAAACACTGCCTCCCAAGAATAATGGAGTCACAGAATGAGAAAGGAGAAAGGAATCCACACAAGAACAAATTCGTGACACCATAAGAATCCTGCTCCGGTTTCCTCGCAAGTGTGCTTTGATCTTGGTCACGGAATGAGAAAAAAAAAAAATCCGTAACTCCTCCCTACGCCCGCTCCTAACCTATCTCAGACGCAAGTCAACTCGGTCAAAGGAATGACCACCAAATAAGAAGTTTGCGAGGAGATGAAAAATGCGCCCAATCTTGTCCTTGAGCGCATATGCGAAAGAGTCACGGAATGTGTGTTGAGGACTAAATCCGCCACCCAACCCAAATCCTGCTCGCATGTTGTCTCAAGTGCAAAACAAGGCCGGTCAAGGAATTAGTCCAAAGGACATAATCCGCCATCCCACAAGAATCCCGCTTAACATATGATCAAGTGCAAATACAAGGGGGTCGTGAAACGTGCCTAAAGAAGAAAATTAAGCATTCACAAGGAATCCAAAACAAAGATAGAATGAGGTGAATAAACTTCGAAAATAAATTTTTTATGTCCGAGACCTTGGTGATCATGGAATTTTGAAGATGTTCGACGACAAGCAATCTCGACCCATGATGGAATCAATGAACAACAATAGGATTCACGTCGAGATGGGAAATCAAGTCCATTTTGGTGCTAAATTTAAAAAATTAACTAAATATTAAATTTTATATTTAATATTTAAATGTTAAATTTGCGAGAATAAATCGATTTGAAACACGAGTCCATTTTCGAAATTGAAATTATAAAGTTTTTTTTATTCTAAGTTTTAAATTTAAAATTAATTAAATATTGATTTTTTATTAATATTTAATTAATTAATTTTCGAAAATCAAAAAAAGGGGGGAATAAAGCATGAATTAAATCGATTTGGATTTAAATGAAAAAACTTAATTAAATATTAATTTTTTAATATTTAATTAAAACAAAAATCAATAAGATAAAAAGCAATTAAAAAAAATGAATATTCACAAAAATTGGAAATTGCTTTAAAAGATTTTTTGATTTTATGTTTTAAAATGTGAAATTGATTAAATATTGATTTATTAATATTTAATTAGTTAACTTCAAAAAATTGATAAAATCAAAAAATCGATAAAATCAAAAATCGGAAAATTGAGAAATGGATAAAACTTCTTCATGAAGACAAAAGCACTCAAATTGGAAAGTTCTAAAAAGTGAGAAGAAAAACTCAAACAAGTGGCAGAGAATCTCTTCAAAATTGGAATCTTGGGAAACAAGTAAAGCAATTTCCCAAATTAGCCAGCAGTCTTTAAAGCAGCTTTTCAGGTTTTACAACTCTATAAGAGAAGGCCTCTCTTATTTCATTCTCACACAATTCGACAAGAGCTAACTTGGGGGAATTCTTGAGAGGAGAGAGAAGATTGTTCTTCTTGAAAGGCGTGAAGTTTTTGAGTAAAGAAAAGGATTATTTCTTGGTGTGAAGAAATTTGTGAAATTTTCAGATTTTCTTCAGTAAGTCGATAAGAGGCACGAATTTCCATGAGGAGAGAGAGAATTCAATGTTAAGCAAGATGGAGAAATTCTGGCAAATTTCTGAATTTTGGGAAAAAATGCTTTTTCGTGCTCTTATAAGTTTATTTTCTATTTTGCAGATGGCGAAGCCTAGAGGAACAAGCATCAGTAGGAGGCAATTGATCAAGAATGAACAGAGAGAATTCTACCCAGAGTCCAAAATTGTCTCGAAGAGGATTGAAGTGAAGGACAAGAATCTTGGATGTCTCGATTTGAGCGAGTTCCAGAGGAGGGTTTGGCTACAAAGATCATCACCCGACACACCTGGCTGCCCGGATTGTGAACAGTGGAATTGTAGCTACAGCTGGATTCCCTCCTGCCTTTCAGCATGTTGAGTTGATCGTGGAATGTGCAAAACATTATCAGTCCAGTGATAGAACGATTAAGGACTCAGATGGGAATATCATGGTAGATCTCTCCCCACCAGCTATCATTGAGGCATTTGGGATCCCTTCATCTCGGAGGTTGGTCTCGAAGACAAAGGAGCAAGCGCACAGAGTTTACACAGCTAGAGTTCAACACTATGAGAAGATCATCAACAACAAATGGATGAGGAGGAATAAATCCCACTACTCTAAGTTGCCCAAGGAGCTTGTGTGGATGGATTTCCACCGGGACTACAGTGATCTAATAATGATGCTCAACAGGATATTTGGCTTACCCCACTCCTACCTGTTTGAGACATGGATGTGGTACTTTGTTCAACAGGTAGTAGAGGAGTTCAATCACATCGATTGGGCTGGGTTGATTAGTGACAACCTCGATGAGCAGCTGAGGAATTTGGAGCATACGAAGAAGTTCTTCATGAGATCATATGTGATATATATGTTGGCACGAAAGTATGAAGGACTGAGGTACAATGGAGTCCTTGGAAGTGGGAATCCAAGGTTGAGGGTCCACAACTGTTACCCACAGTTGCATCTACATGCCATAGATGACTACACCCGAGTTAAAGATGCGTTTGTAATGCGCATCGTGAGGACCTTGCAGAAGGGATTGCATATGAGATTGTCTTTTGAGGCAATGAAGTTGGTGGAGGAATTTGGAGCATGGTTCATTCAGTTTCCCACCTTCTCCTATATCAGATTGTAGGGATTTTCTGAGCATTCGTTCAAGCTTCCACGGTACCCTACTGATAAAATGATCCTGTTGGAAGTCACTCAACAGTTAACAGCCTATGACAAAGTCTTGAAGAAGAAGAAGAAGCTGGGACTAGAATTCCCACTTTCCATTGGAAGTGATGCAGTTGAAGTGTGTCCTTGTCTACCGGCAGCTGAGAGGTCATCTGATGTACTGAAATTCTTCCGTCTACCCCTCTATCTAGGAAGGTCGGATTTCGACCCATATAATAAGATTAGAGTAGTGGTAGGGATGAGGCATCAACACAAAGCTCACCTTTAGGACTTTTGGGCAAATGCGGTTGATGAGAATGAGATCAGGAAGAGGATGTGCTCCCGATTACCCTTAGACCTGATCAGGGCATGTAAGATTGTCCACGTTCCTGATCAGATGGAAGAGGATTTGAATGTGTTTTAGAGAGGTTTTAACCCAGATAAGGAAAAGATCATTCATCCTTACGACTGGTAGAGAAAGGAGATTGTGGATCTTGATGCACTGACAAAGCCAGTCGTGGACTTCACAAGGTGGTGAGTAGAACGAAAGCTTGACAGGATGATTGTGCCAAAAGAAGATTGGACCTACAAGTTGTTAGGTCATCCACAGCTGCAAGATGAGAGACCAAGGCAGCCATCTGGAAGAAGAGTAGAAGAAAGAGACATCCCATCGGGGAGTGCGGAGCACAGAAAGGAGAAGGGTGTAGCTCAAGAAATGCATACAAAGAGGAGATTGGATCTTCATGTTGAAGAACCACAACAAAAGAGATTAAGGTCTGAGGATGCACCATCTTCGCCTAGCCGGACTCCCAGTGTGCAAGAAATAGGAACATTCACCCTGCGGGAAGGAGAAGCAAGTGAAAGAAGAACTCGGCAACGAGAACAATGCATGACTAGGCCGATACAGGATAGATTGAGCATTAATGCCAATGAGAGGTTCATGTCAAGGAGCAGGGAACAGGATGTGACAACAAAGGAGAGTCTCGGTGTCTTCTTCGAAAAGATAATTGAGGAAGAAATCCCTGAGGTAGAAGCAGAGGCCCCAGTGGCAGAGGAGGAGATACCCACCACAGAGGCACTTGCTCCTGAAGCAATGGCAGAAAGTCCTGGAGCCAAGGAGATTGATACCAGAGCAGTGCAAGGACAAGAACAATTAGTGGTGCAGAGGGACCCAAATACAGATGTTCCAGAGTGGCTCAAGCAGATGATTTAGAGAAGCCAGGAAAAGGAGGTAGACCCTGCAATCGAGTTACAAGAGATTCTAGATCAAATTGACCGATCAGGAGAAAAGGGAAAAGCCAAGAAGTTCACCAAGGTCGTGAGAGGAGAATCCGGATCTAGAATTCTGCAGATAGCAACTCCAGCAGTCGACAAGACCAAAGATCAAATTGCTCCTGAGGACTATCACATAACAGAGTGACGCAAGAGCAGCTAGGAGAGGCCAAACGATGGCACACCCTAACTTGAACCACCTTGCTCAACAACACGCGGAAGCAACAACAAACAACAATGAGAGAGAGAATGCAAGATCTTTCTTATTATCTTCAAATTGATTCATACATGTCGGGCTATAAGGCCTTCCCAGTTACGGCCAGATATTACAATGAATTACAGAAGTCCTCAAACATGCGAGGATCTGCAGATAATCTCTAATCTTCTATCTTCTATCTAACTTACTCCTAAAACTCTAACCAAACAACTACATCTATGCAAGAGGCTACTAAGCTGAGTCGGCCTTCAGATCCATAATCAACAGAAGGAACGGTCAAATCTGGGACCACACGCTTCCCAATGATGGATACCAGCATTAAATCCGCGACCCATAATCACTGCACAAGTCGGCCTCAACAGAAACTCAAAAGGAACCCGTCGGTAAGCAAAGCCAACCGAGCACCAAACGAGCATCACCGAGCACCATACGAGCGTCACCGAGCGCCAAGGAAATTACCGAGCGCCAAAGAGATAACCGACCAACACCGGCGAACAAAGGAAACCGAGCAACACCGAACCAACTCAATCAAAACAGGAACCGAGCAACACAAACAAACTCAAATATGTTTTTGGTGACACAAGATTGCCAAGGACCCAAGATGCTCCTGCATCAAACACCTGGGGTTATTTGAAAATGATTCTCCGAATCATTTAGTAAGTATGATCCGAGCTGCATCCAACTCAGACTATGAAATCTATGAATTGTCTTCAATCGGTCTGTTCTTCCACTTTACCAGATATTCCATATACTATTTTCCTCTTGTACTTCTGCCAATTCTTTGCCCCAAAATGTGCTCAACATCTTCATTCTGCTTCTTAGGATATTCCATCGGTACTGCCATGTTTTCTTCTGGTTCATGAAACTCATACAAATCAACAATGTTGAATATAGGTGATATATCCATATCATCAGGTAACTCAATCTCATATGCATTTCCACTGTCAATTTTTCTCAAAATCTTGCAAGGTTCAAACTTCTTCATCTTCAGCTTCCCATATGTTCCAACAAGAAATCTATCTTTTCTCAAATGAACCATCACTTCATCACCAACATCAAAAGTCTTATGTCTTCTTGATCTATCAGCTCTGTCTTTGTATTTCTGATTACTCTTTTCCAGTTTAAGCTTCACATCTTCATGCAATGTCTTCATGTACTCGCAAAATTTTCTCCTTCAGCACTTCTCTTTCTTTCATCATCAATGTCTCTCAAATCAGATATACCTCTCGGTTGTATGCCATTTACAATCTCAAAAGGTGTTTTTCCAGTATTTCTATTCACTGAATTATTGTATGCAAACTCTACTTGTGCCAACACAGAATCCCAATTACCTGGTGTGTCTCCAACTAAACATCTCAAAAGATTACCCAAGCTTCTATTCACAGCTTATGTCTGTCCATTGGTTTGTGGGTGAAATGTAGAACTATATTTCAACTCGGTACCCAACTGTCTCCAAAGAGTCTTCCAAAAGTATCCAACAAATTTACTCTCTCGGTCAGAGATAATACTCCTTGGTAATCCATGCAATCTGACAATTTCCTTAAAGAAAATATCTACTACATGTACTGCATCTTATGTCTTTCTACAAGGTATAAAATGTGTCATTTTAGAAAATCTATCCACAACAACAAATATAGAATCATTACCTCTTACTGTCTTCGGTAAGCCAAGAACAAAATCCATACTGATGTCAATTCAAGGTTTCTCAGGTACAGCAATCGGTGTATACAATCCAGTATTCTGACTAACTCCTTTTGCAACTTGATAAACTCCACAACTTTTCACAAATTTCTGAACATCTTTATACAACTGTGGCCAAAAGTATTTCTCCTTAAGCAAACTTAATGTTTTATCAATACCAAAATGTCTAGCCAAACCACCACTATGTTTCTCCTTTATCAAATTGGTCCTCATTGGTCCTCTCGGTATACACAACTGAATACCTTTAAACAACATACCTCCTTGCATAAAATATTCATCCCATTTAGTACTCTGTTGATCTTGAATAGATGCTCTGCACTTTCTCCACGGCTCAGAAAAATCAGGATCAAACTCATAAGAATCTCTCATGTCATCAAAGCCTAGAATTCCAATTTTCATCTCGGTCATCAAAGATCTTCTACTCAATGAATCAGCAACTCGGTTAGTGACTCCACTCTTATGCTTTATCACAAATGTATAACTCTACAAATACTCAACCCAATTCATGTCTCTGATTCAACTTATTCTGACTGCCCAAATACTGTAAAGCCTTATGATTGGTATACAACACAAATTCATTCGGCATCAAATAATGTCTCCATTTCTTCAGTGCTTGAACAATAGCATAGAATTCTTGATCATACACAGAATATTTCCTTTTTGCATCATTCAATTTTTCACTAAAGAAAGCAACAGGTTTACCTTCTTGACTCAACACAGTTCCAATTGCACTTCCACTTGCATCGCATTCCACTTGAAATACCTTATTGAAATCAGGCAATGCCAAAACAGGCAATTCAGCAACCTTCTACTTCAGAGTCTCAAAACTTTTATCAGCTCCATGTGTCCACTTGAATTCTCTTTTGTCTCCTCTCATAGTCTCAGTCATAGCATTACAAATTGAACTGAAATTCCTTATGAACTTTTGGTAAAAACTTGTCAAACCATGAAATGATCTTACCTCACTAGGATTCACAGGTGTAGGCCAATTTAAAATAGCTTCAACCTTTTCAGAATCCATTTTCAAACCATCAGCTAAAATCAAAAATCCCAAATACACAATCTCCTCTTTCATGAATGAACACATTTTCAGATTTATCAGCAACTTTTCTTTTTTCAATCTCTGCAAAACTTGTCTTACATGCAACAAATGTTCTTCTCTGGTCTTACTGAATATCAAAATATCATCAAGATATACAATCACAAACTTACCCAAGAATTTCTTCAAAACTTCATTCATCAACCTCATAAAAGTACTTGATGCATTAGTTAAACCAAAAGGCATAACCAACCACTCATACAAACCTTCTTTTGTCTTGAAAGCAGTCTTCCATTCATCACGTTCTCTGATTCTGATCTAATGATAGCCACTTTTCAAATCAATCTTGGTAAAATACTTTGCTCCAGTCAAACTGTCCATTATATCATCCATTCTCGATATAGGAAACCTATACTTCACTGTTATCTTGTTGATTGCTCTGGAATCAGTACACATTCGCCATTCTCCATTCTTCTTAGGTGCCAATACCGCAGGTACTGCACAAGGACTCAAACTTTCTCTGATCAAACCTTTCTCTAGCAACTCTTGAATCTGTCGATTCAATTCCTGATTCTCGGTAGGTGTCAACCGATAAGGTGCCTTGTTCGGTAAACTAGCTCCAGGGATTAGATCCATACAATGATCAATGCTTCTCTTCGGTGGGAAACCATCAAGTACATTGTCAGAAATGATTTCACTGTACTCAGTGAGTAACTTATCAATCTCCTCAAGAACACTATCCTCTGTTTTCTTACTCGGTTTGTTAGGAATCACAGCAAAACATACATCATTTCTCTTTAAATCCTTAACAAACTTTCTTCTTTCCATCAAGCAAACTTTCACAGATGTGCAAACATTACTAACAGGTTCTTCCATCAAAGGTAACAAGATTTGTCTCTTTCCATCAGCCAAAATAGTATACTTATGTAATCTTCCATCATATATAGCATGTCTGTCATATTGCCAAGATCTACCCAACAAAATATGACAACAATCTATAGGCATGATATCACATAACACCTTATCATAGTACTTTCCAATGTTCAAATTCACATAACATTGTTCACTTACCAGGAGTGTGTGCTCATCTTTGATCCATGAAATCTGATAGGGTTTCGGATGTTTCAACCTTTCCAACTGCAACTTTGTGACCATTTCCTCAAATGCCAGATTCTCCGAGCTACCACTGTCAACGATTACCTTCCAAACTTTGTCAGAAACTCTACATCTGGTCTTGAACAAACTTTTCCTTACCGGATCTTCCTTTTTACTTTCATTCCACAATGCGCTCCTCACCATCAAGTTATTTTCCTTCTCATGTTCATTCGGTGACTCTTCTTGCACCAAAGCATTTCTACTACTACCAGCCTTCTTACTAGCATGTGTACATTAAAATGATCTATGTCCTTCTCCACAATTGTAACAAGTTCCTCGGAAATTACCTCTTCTATAACCACCTCGGTAGTTACTACCTCTGCCTCTAGATGAACTCTCACCTTTCCACTCGGTCTTGCCTTTATCCAGATTTGTCTTTTCTGGTTCAGATCTACCATTTTCACCATTGGATCTACCTCTTCCTCTAGGGAATCTACCACCTCTACCTCTTTGTCTTTGCTCATGTCTTTTGTTCAGTTCTCCTCAGCTTTCAATGCAAATTGATAAACCTCTTCAATGTTCTCTAGCTTAACCAAATTGATTTCTTCTTGGATGGAAACTCTCAAACCATTCAGGTATCTAGCAATTCTTTCAACATCATCTTCATCATGTCCAGATTTGATATCTAATCTATAGAATTCCACAGTATAATCCTTTACCGAGCTATCTTTCTGCCTCAAACTTTGCATTCACCTAACTAGGTTAATCAGATAATCACAAGGTAAGAACTTCCCTTTCAATTTATTCACCATTTTACTCCATACCTTGATTTTGTCTTTGCCTTTCCTTTTCCGATCCAACTGCAGATGCTCCCACCACAAAGATGCATGACCTTTCAACTTTGTGCCTACAATTTTCACCTTCTTTTCCTCATACATTTTCATACTCAAAATATTTTTCCATCTCAGTGATCCAGTCCATCAATTCATTAGAATCCAATTTCCCACTATACTCGGGAGGATTAAAATGTGGTGTCAACTTCAAACTTGTCAAAGCCTTCAAGAACCTTTCTTCACCCTGATCCATCACAGGTGCAAGTTCTGCTTCACCTTGTTCCACTTCAATTTCATCATCACTAACATCTTCAAGATGTCTTCCTCTTCTCTGGGTTGTTTCAACAACTTCTAATCTAGCAGCAATTTGTCTCAACATGCCTGCCAATCCTGGATCCGCATCTCGCCTCCCACAAACCATCTTGAAAACCCTCTGCAATTGCAGGTCAGATTGCAATCTGCCACCCCACAACAATTCAACTAGGGCTTCGCAAGGAGCCTACAAACCTAAATCCGCAGACCTAGATCTAGATCTCACCTCGCTCTGATACCACCTGACGCAAGAGCGGGCAGGAGGGGCCAAATGATGGCACACCCTAACCTGAACCACCTTGCTCAACAAGACGCAGAAGCAACAACAAACAAAGAGAGAGAATGCAAGATCTTTCTTATTATCTTCAAATTGATTCATACATGCCAGGCTGTAAGGCCTTCCCGATTACGGCCAGATATTACAAGGAATTACAGAAGTCCTCAAACATGCGAGGATCTACAGATAATCTCT
Organism: Chamaecyparis obtusa; assembly: GCA_027943335.1. Taxonomy (NCBI): domain Eukaryota; kingdom Viridiplantae; phylum Streptophyta; class Pinopsida; order Cupressales; family Cupressaceae; genus Chamaecyparis; species Chamaecyparis obtusa. Next base: position 497,409 of record BSBK01002239.1, read on the forward strand.
AATCTTCTATCTTCTATCTTCTTTCTTCTATCTTACTCCTAAAACTCTAACCAAACAACTACATCTATGCAAGAGGCTACTAAGCTGAGTTGGCCTTCAGATCCATAATCAACGAAAGGAACGGTCAAATCTGGGACCACACGCTTCCCAATGATGGATACCAGCATTAAATCCGCGACCCATAATCACTGCACAAGTCGGCCTCAACAGAAACTCAAAAAGAACCCGTTGGTAAGCAAAGCCAACCGAGCGCCAGACGAGCATCACCGAGCGCCATACGAGCGTCACCGAGCGCCAAGGAAATTACCGAGCGCCAAAGAGATAACCGACCAACACCGGCGAACAAAGGAAACCGAGCAACACCGAACCAACTCGATCAAAACAGGAACCGAGCAACACAAACAAACTCAAATATGTTTTTGGTGACACAGGATTGCCAAGGACCCGAGATGCTCCTGCATCACAGAGGTTGATCTTGGTTAGGCCTCTCGAGCACAAGTCATGGAGGAATTTGATGATTCAACACAAGCTGTCAAGGATAAGATGAGGAAGTTGGAAGAAAAATTTCAGAGGAAGAAGGGAGAGAACAGGGCTTTATGTGCATACATTGATAGCTTACCTCGCCCAGTTCGAGAAGAGGATTCAAAATTCATTCCACCACCAGCTGTTCCAACCGAGTCAATTGAGGCCATTGACAAGATTAGGAGGATTGCGTGGGGTGCAAAGACTTGGATTAAGGGTATCCAGAATGAGGCCTACATCCATGCTGAGGAGTTATTTCGGATTCACGATAAGGCGTTGGCCATCCTTTCCTGGATTCGTTGCATAGAGGAGACTTGGGAAGATGAGCATATTTATTAGGATGAGGCAATCTCTGACTTGCAGGAGCTTATGGAAACCCCTAGGCAAATATTGGTTGACGGCAAGGTCATCGGAGAAGGAGCATACGATTTCTCTCGGTGGTATGGTGCAGTTCTCTTGCCAAAGGACATGTTTGAACATTTCACTAAGGAGTCAGCTCAATTGAAGGGGATAGTTGAGAATATTCAGCAGGAGCTCTCCAATACCATTGCATCACTGTGGTTACAAAGGTTGGCCGACGAGGAAATAACGATGGACAACATGAAGGGGAAATTGGAGTTCTTTAGACTTAACTCTTTCATAAAGGATGATTTTGAGAACCTCTCTGCCTTCTCAAGCAACATGCACACAGCTCAAGATCTATTACCAGAATGGGAGGACAGCCTGAAGAGATCAGAGCGAGCAGTGGTGGCACTGGAATTCAGGCAAGAATCAGCACCGAGTGTCAGCATTGATGAGTTGGAGGCCATATTGGGTAGATTCCAGGAATTCAAACGCAGAGGTCAAAGGTAGATACATTTAATGCATAGTGGACATACATGTGGTTGCTATTTATGACACCTCACTCTCTTCTTGAGCATGCATGCATAGTGGGCATTTATTACCCACTACGGTTGTGGTTTCTTCCTTGCATTAAGTCGGATTCCCTTTTCTGTGCCCTAACCCTAATTAGGGCTGAGGTGGCAAAATTTGGGCCATCGGTTATTGTTTTGATCCGAGCCTTTCGTTGTTTTTGAGGACCTATATAAAGGCCTCTTCTTCTCATTTGTAAGAGAGTGAATTTTGAGATTGTTGCTTATGAGCTATTGAGACAATAGAATTTTCAATGAAGTGTGGTGATCATTTGATGTGTCTTAATGCTTGCTTGGTTTCATAATTCTCTCAATTAGATTAAGTTTAGTAGATAAAGTGTTATGATTGTTTTGGAGAATATAATGATGTTTTGATGAGTTCTTGTGGTTCATACTTTTGACGTTTTAGTGATTCTAAATCGTCGTGCAAAGTTAGCCTTAACCCCCTATCCATGTGCCTAAATTCAATCATTCATACAAACCTTTGAAGATTGCACCAATCTACGTGTAGTTGTAGCTTGACTTGGCGAAGCAGGACTCGGTAATTGAGGAACTCGTCCATCAACGTACTTTCATTGGCTATCATTACCCTTAGGAGTAGATTAGGATCTCTGAACCCTAAACCTCTTTCATTTCTGCATATCTGGTGAAAACCCAAAAAATAGTACTTCATTGAAAATCTTTTGATAGTACCCATATTCATCATGACATAAAGGATTAAGAACGTAAAGCCCCTTGTGATCATCAGCAAATCACATCAACACCGAGCTTATCCACGAGTTGAGGAACCTTGGATTTATCGTATGATCTTCTTGCAATCTTAGCATACGCGATACTTTGTTCAATAGAGGATAAGATATTTCGGTATTTTGTTCTACTATTTCGTGAGTCATAAAACACCCATCAACAAGTTCTAGGCTTCGACATCTAGGTGTGTCGGATCCTCGGTGCCCTTTTTGTGGGCAGCCAAAGTCTTTCAGCCATATCTTCTAGTTTTGCAGAAGAGCTCAACAATACTAGAGCTGGATTCATGATTTTTTCTAGCTCTTCGAGCCTGAACCTTTTTCTTGGCATATGGTTTTGTTGGGAGATTCCCCCAAGCTTCCCTTCAACTTTTGTGGATATGGCATGCTTTCAAGATGGAAATCCTCTTCACTCTTTGGAAGGATAGAAATGTTGTTCTATTCACTCACATCTTTCTTGATATTAATGTTTCTATGTACACTAAAGCATGTATGTGTAATAATGTTATCCTGTAGATTCAAGTGCAAGCCAATAAAGTGGCGTTGGAAGTGGCTCACTTGCACCAATTACTTCAGCATTTGGGCAATGCCCCTTGTACGATTGCCAGAGTACCGTCGGATATTTCTGCCTTCGGTGATAGAGGTCGCAGTTCTTCTGCCTGCTGCTCACAGACGTCGCATTCCCAAGCCCCTTGCCGCTCCTCTAGCGGGGGAAGAGATTCATGGAGGTGCCGCTTGGTTTCCCCACGTCGTGGTGGTTTTGCCTCAGCTTGGCCATTTGCTAGCCCCACTCCTAGCGGCTCTAGATGGTCGGACACTAGCGAAGATTCTTCCTAGTCCACTTCTTCCAAGTGGCTCCCACAACTAGCTCTTCCAATTTCTCCCACCAGAAAGGATGAAGAAGAAGAAGATAAAGCGGAAGAGAGATGGTCCCTCTCGAACACGACTCCTGGCCCCGCTGATGTATGGAGCAGAAAGGATGATCCAGATCCTCCCTCAGCTGGCACTGCTTTGGCCACTTAGGGCGGTTTTACTGAGCTATGCCCATGTTTTTTTTACGAATAATTGTTGTTGTCTAGGCTTAGTCCCGTGTTAACTCTTGTGGGGTGATCTTGTATCCCCCGTCTTTTTTTTGTGAATATATACTTTTAATTGTACTTTAATGGAAATGACTTCATCAAAAAAAAGTGAGAATGCTATATGGGGCAAGAAGATAAGAGTTAATTGTGGCACAAAAAGATGGGACACTTGAATTTTGACAACATTGTAAAAATCAGTTAAAAGCAAGCCATAAAAAACAGGTCAAAGATAGCAATGTCCTCAAATGTAATTTGCAAACAATGTCAATATGGAAAACAAACAAGGTCAAGCTACAAATCTGAGTATTCTCCGAGAAGGCCTTTGGAACTTGTTCACATTGATTTGTGTGGGCCAACTACGACAAAAATCTTGCAAGGTGAGTTATTTCATGTTGTTGGTTGATGACTATTCTAGGATGACTTGGGTAGCTTTTCTTAAAGAAAAAACTGAAGCGATTGGGAAGTTTAAGACATCCAAAGCCTTAATAGAGATTGAAACAAGGTTGAAGATCAAATGTCTCAGATATGACAAAGGAAGAGAATTTACCTCAAATGAATTTGAAGAATACTGTGAAGCATAGAATAAAGGGACTATTCAACTGCAAGAACTACATAGCAAAATAAAGTAGTTGAGAGAAAGATGTTGAAAATTTGTCATTGATGTCAAGTGAATATACAAAATCAAGAAGATTGTCCTTGATGACAAAGACACGTGGAAGATTGAAGATTATATGTGTTGTGTAATCTTGCACATGATTATAGAAAGAAAATTCTTGGGAAAAACAATTGAGAATTAGTAAGAAAGCACTTAAAATGAAATTAATTTTATGTTTGAACAGCAATTATATATTGGATTAAAATATCCAACAATAACGTGCTTAAAGTTGAAGATTATAAATTAATATAATATCCAAAAGAGAGGTCAACCTCTCTAAGAGGAGCACTACCCATATAAGACGAAAATGTCTTATATGAGACAAATTGTGGCATGGAGTAAGTAGTCGATAAATGACAAAATCATTACTTAAAGCTGCATCAAAAGTCTTGTGTCTAAAGAAGTAACCTTGTTAAAGGAATTCGAACGCTAGTTAAAGAGTCACTTGGCTAAAGGATTTACAAATAAGACCTGTTAAAGTCTACCCGATTACGGGATTTTCTTGCAGAACCTATTAGGATTCAAAAAGGACAATGATCTAGGTGTAGCACTTCTCCTCTGCTTGCTTAGATCCAATTAAGTATACTTACTATTTCTCTTGCAAACAATCTTCAATCTTCACTCGACCGCACCTTTGCATCCACAATCTACACTTACATAAATCACTGATTTCCATATAAATACATTACATGCTCATTAAGGCCTAAGCCAACTTACAAAACGTATTACACTTGAACTACAATCAATCCCACTCGATCCTTGACCCCTAAAATGCTTTAACAATCTAGAACATTCAATTACAAATTCAGGTAAGCCTCAAGATTCATCGCACATCAATTTAATACAAGAACAATCAAACTTTATTGACTTCCCCAACACGCTTCCAAAACATGATAGATCTGATCACCTCGCACAATGTAACATCAAATCATCATAACAAATCTGCTATGCCACATCACCATGTGATGCAGTCAAGAATGGAGAAACCTACAAAAGATCAGTCCAACCTTGCAGCCAACACAAACACAACGGAAACATCAGCCAAGATAGCAAAGAAATGAAAGATTAGCCTTCAATTATTCTCAAAAAATCAGTTACAACAGATTTGCAACATGCAGTCTTACATGCCAAGTATACATGCCTAATTATGATTAGAAATCCCTTGCAAAACCTAGCCAAACTACGGCCAAATAATCTTATGAAAATCACCTATCCCTTAGGAATAAGTCCATAAACTTATATAGCCAATACAATCATCGGAAATAAATCACATTTCCCAAGAATAGAGAGAACATAATACAACAAATAGGTCGGCTCCCAAAACCCTAGGAACAACCCCCAATGAATAAAACAAGAGATGCGATCATGAACGAAAGTCGGCCTCCAATGTAATAATGCATTGGCATGATCACAACTGGGAATTCCAACTGGTAGATCGGAAATCGATCAGTGAACACCAAGACTAACCGGTAAAAGAAGAACTGGATAGTCCCGCAATGAATCTGCAATAACTCTCGTGCAATGACTCCAAATGAGGTGCGATCATAGGATAAGGTTTAGGACGAAGCCACGAACACATTGTAGAAACCGCAACTCATAACAACAAGCACAGATCGACCGCAACCAAAACACTCAACTGATCAACAAGAAACTAAACATATTTTTTGTTGATGCGAGATTGCTTAGATCCCAAGATGCTCTTGCATCAGACAACCGGGGTACTTGAAAAGTGAGTCCCTCACTTTCCTTGGGTTAAAGGAAAACCAAAGTGGTCAACCTTAGCCTGAGAAATCCATGATGAACCTTCAACTGGTTTGTACTATTTGACAAGAAACTCCATATACTGCTTACCTCTTGTACTCCTGCCAACTCTGCTTTTCAAAATCTGTTCTATCTGATCCTTCTGCTTCTTAGGATACTCGTGTCCAACATCTAACTCCTCAATACTATTGCCATCTCATTCATGATACTCATATAAGTCTGCAGCATTGAACACTGGTGATATATCCATGTCATCTGGTAATTCCATTTCATATGCATTCCCTAAATCAAACTTCCTCAAGATCTTACAAGGACCAAATTTCTTCATCCTCAACTTGTTATAAGTACCAACAGGAAATCTATCCTTTTGCAAGTACACCATGACTTCATCTCCCACTTGAAATTCGGTATGTCTCCTCTTCATATCAGCTCTCCTCTTAAAACCTTGGTTCATTTCCTCCAAATGATGTCACTCCATGAACTGATTTCATAACCTCAACAAATTCCTCTCCTTCAACACTCTTCCTAACATTAGGACTGATATCCCTCAATTCTGCTATTCCCTTAGGATTAAACCCAATAACCACTTCAAATGGTGTCTTCCCTGTACTCCTATTCACTGAGTTATTATAAGAAAACTTTGCCTAAGGTAAAATTAAATCCCAACTTCCAGGCTTATCTCCAACTAAACATCTCAACAAGTTCCCTAAGCTCTTGTTCACAACCTTTGTTTGTCCATCAGTTTGTGGACAAAAAGTAGAACTGAACTTCAAATCAATTTTCATCTTCTTCCAGAGTGTCCTCCAGAAATACCCAACAAACCTACTATCTCTGTCTGAAACAATGCTCTTAGGTAATCCATGTAATCTCACAATCTCCTTGAAAAACAAGTCAACTACATGCACTACATCAGTTGTCTTCCTACAAGGAATAAAATGTGTCATTTTAGAAAATTTGTCTACAACCACAAAGATAGAATCATACCCTCTTTGTGTCTTTGGCAAACCATGCACAAAATCCATACTAATCTCTTCCTAAGGTTTGACCGGTACTATCAAAGGTGTATACAATCCCACATTCTGACTACTACCTTTAGCAACTTGACATACCTTACAACTCTGAACATAACTCCTCACATCCTTCAAGATTTGTGGCCAAAAGTAATTCTCACTTATCAATGCTATTTTCTTATCAATGCCAAAATGTCCGACAAAACTGCCACTATGTTTCTCCTTAATAAGATTATCCCTCATGGAACTTCTACGTATACATAACTAACTACCCCTAAATAACATTCCATCCTGAATGAAATAATCCAACCACTTACTTCTGTCAGCAACAATAGGTTCTTTACAAGCCTTCCAAGGTTCACTGAAATCTGCATCTTCCTCATACAATTTCTTCAATTCATCAAACCCCAACACTGCAATATTCATTACAATCAACAAAGTCCTCCTACTCAAAGCATCAACAACTTTATTTGCCACATCGCTATTATGTTTCAACACAAATGTATAGCTCTGCATAAACTCAACCCATCTCATGTGTCTCTGATTCAACTTACCCTAGCTGCTCAAATACTTCAATGCTTGATAATCAGTATACAATACAAACTCCCTAGGTAACAAATAATGCCTCCATTTCTTCGAAGCTTGAATTATAGCATGAAACTCTTGATCATACACTGAATACCTTCTTTTAGCATCATTCAGCTTCTCACTAAAGTAAGCAACAGGTCTCCCTTCTTGAGTCAAGACCGCTCCAATTGCATTTCCACTAGCATCATAGTCCACTTGGAATACCTTACTGAAATCAGGTAAAGCTAATACCGATTGTTCTGCAACCTTCTTCTTCAACAATTCAAAGCTCTTTTACGCTCCATGCATCCATTTGAACTCCTTCCTATCTCCTCTCACGGTTTCAATCATCGGTCCACAGATTGAACTAAAGTTCCTAATGAACTTTCGGTAGAAACTGGCTAATCAATGGAATGATCTTCTCTACCGGTCACCGGTATAGGCCACTCAAAAATGGCTTTCACTTTCTCATGGTCCATCTTCAATTCTTCAGTAGATGTCACAAATCCTAAGTATACCAACTCCTCTTTCATGAAAGTACACTTCTTGAAGTTTATCAACAACTACTCCTCTCAACCTCTGTAATACTTGTATAACATGCATCAAATGTTCCTCTTTGCTTTTATTAAAACTTAAGATATCATCCAAATAAACAAGGATATACTTACCTAAGAACTCCTTCAAGACTTAATTCATTAATCGCATGAAAGTACTAGGTGAATTAGACAATCCAAAAGGCATTACCAACCACTCATACAGACCTTCATTTGTCTTAAATGTAGTTTTCAACTCATCCCCTTCTCTGATTCTAATCTGATGATATCGACTCTTCAGACCTATCTTGGTGAAATACTTAGCTCCACTCAAACAATCCATCAAATCATCCATCCTTGGCAAAGGAAACTAGTACTTAGTAGTAATCTAGTTGATGGCTCTTGAATCGGTACACATCCTCCACTGTCCATCTTTCTTAGGTACTAACACTACAAGCACTGCACATGGACTTCAACTTTCTTTGATCTTTGTAACAAATCTTGCACTCGCCTATTGAGTTCACCATTCTCTATTGGTGTCATTCTATAAGCTGCTTTATTAGGCAGACTAGCCCCTAGTATCAAATCCATACAATGACTAATACTTCTCACCAGTGGTAATCCATTAGGAACATTATCTAATATGATGTCAGAATACTCATTCAACAATTCCGTGATCTCCTCAGGATGTTCTTCTATCAATATGTTCTCCTTAGACTCCTTAGATATTAATGCAAAACAGACATTATTATGCTTCATGCCCTCCAAAAACTTCCTGGCATCCACTAGACAAATCCTTGCACTGGTACATACTTCACTCTCAAGAGGCTCTTTTAAGGGTAACAAATTTTGTTTTATCCCATTAGCAACAATAGTGTAAACATTCCTTCTACCATCATGTATAGCTTGTCTATCATATTGCCATGGCCTACCCAATAAGAGATCACACACATCCATAGCCATAATATCACACAAAACCTCATCATAATACTTCCCAATCTTGAACTTAACTAGGCATTGTTCACTTACCAGTACCTTGTGTTCATCTTGTATCCATGCAATCTGATAGGGTTTAGGATGCTTCAACCGTTGCAAATTCAATTTGTCAACAAGCTCCTCAAAGGCAAGATTATCAGAACTGCCACTATCTATGACAACATTATACACTCTGTCTTGTACCTTGCATTTGGTTCTAAATAGATTCTTCCTTTGTGCCAATTCCTTCTCTTGCTATCCATGATATAGGACTCTCCTACTCATCAAGGTTGCACCTTCCTCTGCTAGATTGTTGTTCACTGAACCGGTGGACTCTTCATCAGCAAATGTGGTTCTCCTACTGCTCTCTGCCTTCTTCACAGAGTTACCTTGCTTGCATTCAAAGGACCTATGCCCTACTTCACCACAATTGAAACAGGTGCCATTGAACTTCCTCCTTTCACCATTACCTTGTCCTTCCCTTCGGTAGGAACTCCTTTCATTCCTCATATACTGATCATTGTCCTTAACTTCTATCTCACTTTTGCCTTGATCACCAGAAGATCTACCTCTTCCTCTCTGGAATATTCCACCTCTGCCACTTTGTCTTTGTTCATGCCTTCTATTTAGCTTCTCTTAAGACTTCAAGGCCAACTTATAAGCCTCTTCCACACTTCTAATTTGCAACAAACTGATCTCATCTTGTATGGACATCTTCAAACCATTAAGGTAGCGAGCAACTTGTTCAACCTCATCATCTATGTGCCCAGATTTGATATTCAATTTGTAGAACTCCTCAATATAACTCTTAACACTTTTGTCTCTTTGCTTCAAGTTCTGCAACTTCTCAAACAAACTGACTTGGTAATCCTCAGTCAAAAACTTTGCCTTCAACTTTTTCACCATCCTATCCCAAGATTTGATCTTGCTTTTACCTCTTCTCTTTCGATCTATCTGCAGATGTTCCCACCATAAGGATGCATGTCCTTGTAAGTTTGTGCAGGCATACTTCACTTTCTTCTCTTCAGTAGTTCCTTCAAGCTCAAAGTACTTGTCCATCTCTGTGATCCAGTCTATCAACTCATCAACATCTAGGTTGCCATGATAATCAAGTGGGTTGAAATGAGGTCTCCTGTTAACACTAGTCAAAGCCCTAATGAACCTCTCCTCTTCACGATTTAACTCTGGTTGTGCCACATTGTTCTCTCCTTCCACCCCTTGCTCCTAGTTTTGTTCATCTCCTTCTTCCTCACTTGCATCTTCTATATGCTGCCTTCTCCTCTAAGCAATCTTTGCTGCCTCCAATCTGGCAGAAATTTATCTTAACAAATATGAGACCGCTAGATCTGCATTTTTTGCACCACCTCTAGCATTTCTCCTGAACATTTCTACAAACCCTAGGAGCTATAGATCGGATCCTCTTTAACCGCCACCTTACAAACAAACCCTAGGTTGCAAAGCCTTGCTCTGATACCACTTGATGCAGTCAAAGATGGAGAAACCTACAAAAGATCAGTCCAACCTTGCAGCCAACACAAACACAATGGAAACAATAGCCAAGATAGAAAAGAAATGAAAGATCAGCCTTCAATTATTCTCATAAAGTCAATTACAACAAATCTGCAACATGCAGTCTTACATGCCAAGTATACATGCTTGATTATGATAAAAAATCCCTTGCAAACCCTACCCAAACTACGGCAAAATAATCTTATGAAAATCACCTATCCCTTAGGAATAAGTCCATAAGCTTATATAGCCAATACAATCATCGATCAGCCCATAATAGATCACATTTCCCAAGAATAGAGAAAATGTAATACAACAAATAGGTCGGCTCCCAAAACCCTAGGAACAACCCCCAATGAATAAAACAAGAGATGCGATCATGAATGAAAGTCGGCCTCAAACGTAATAATGCGTTGGCACAATCGCAACAGGGAATTCCAACCGGTAGATTGGAAATCGATCGGCGAACACCAAAACTGACCAGTAAAAGAACAGGACAGTTCCGCAATGAATCTACAATAACTCCCACGCGATGACTCCAAATGAGGAGCGATCATAGGATAAGGTTCAGGATGAAGCCAAGAATACACTGTAGAAACCGCAACTCATAACAACAAGCACAGATCGATCGCAACCAAAACACTCGACTGATCAACAAAAAACTAAACATATTTTTGGTCGATGCAAGATTACTTAGATCCCAAGATGCTCTTGCATCACTATGACACCTGGATCATGAAAACATTCACCGCAATTGACCACCACATCACCAATCATCGATCTAACATCAACTATTCAAACATTTTGCTATCTTACACAGAATGATCTTTTGTCCCTTGAAACTATGTCTTCCAGTACACCAATCAACTTGCGATCATAGCCTCAACAACATATGCTAGTCAAGATAAACATATCATGACCACAACACTTGGATCCATACCAATTTGATAGAACAGCCAAATCATTCACTGACTATCACTGTCTATTCTTCTGTCTGCCCTGTTGCTCTTCAATCGATCATAACTCACTCCATACTTATTCCCATCACGCGTGATCACACTAAATGCATTTAGAGACATCCCTAAGTCTCCAACAACAATCGCACACTCCAATTCCTTCACATACTCACCACACACTGGATTCAGCAACTCAAATACGTATCAGTTCACTGTCAACCAACACAATACTTAGTTGACATCAATGACAACACAATAATTGTTCTTCCTGTCATCAAACTTGTACCAATCACACTTGTCATCCTCTACATCAGTTATGCCAACAATCTCCCCCTTTGGCATTGATGGAAACACCACATCAATACCACATTGATCTGATAATAACAGCTCCCCCTTAGCTAATGCACCAAACTTCTTGTCTTGATCTTCCTAAGCTTGTCTCTCAAAGTTTAATTTGCTCTTCTCCCCCTGTGTCTGACTTATTTTTCTCTTCTCCCCCTTTGACAACAATGCCAAAGGCGCTACATAGGTCACCTACTACTGCAACATCTTCCTTTGCCTCCGACTGCTCCCCCTAAGGAGTAGTCCCTTTTCACATCAATCCACCAGTGAAAGATATTCCATGAGTCCACTGGATTAATGCTAACAACATCTTAGTTCTATTCAGGAAGGGGAATAACCCCTTACTTCTCAGATACTCAAAAGTATCCTTAGGTAATGGCTTAGTAAATATATCTACTAGCTTCTCCTTGGTTGGCACATATTCCAACTTGACTACCTTTTCCTGCACTTGTTCTCTTAAGAAAATGATACTTGATTGCAATATGCTTAGTCTTAGAATACATCACCGGGTTCTTTGAAATATTGATTGCACTAGTATTATCACAAAATATAGTCACAAAATATAGTCACCGGTCCAGTTACCTTCTCTTTGATACCTTCTAGGATCTACTTCATCCATGCTATTTGTGTACAATTGATAGCTGCTTCTACATACTCAGCTTCTGCAATCGATTGGGAGATGCAATTTTGCTTCTTACTTGTCCATGATACAAGTCTTCCTCCTAGAAAGAATGTTCATCCACTTGTACTCTTTCTATCATCAATGTTTCCTGTCTAATCTGTATCAATAAAAACACTCAAAGAGAAATCACCTTTGTGAGCATACCAAAGACCATAGTCTTCAATCCCTTTCAAGTACCTGAATATTCTCTTCACCGCTATCATGTGAGATTCCTTAGAATTAGCTTGAAATCTAGCTACTATTCCAACTGCTTGTGCAATGTCTGGTCTACTATGAACAACATAATCCAACTTACCAATCACGGATCTGTATAGAGTTGCATCCACTGCACTTGACTCATCATCCTTAGATAGCTTACATCTTGTCACCATGGGGGTCCCAACTGGATTGGAATCTTCCATTCCTAAAAGTCTTCATCATTCCTTTATGTACTTGGATTGACTAATATAGATACCATCATTTAATTATGAAATCTGCAATCCAATAAAGAACTTAATTTCTCCTATCATTGACATCTCAAACTCCTTCATTTCTTCAACAAATGTCAAACTCATTTCATCATTCCCTCCAAAGATTATGTCATCCACAAACACTTCAGCTAATAGTATTTTATCACCTTCAACCTTCAAGTACACATTGGTATCTTCACTTGTTCTTATGGAATTAATCTTGATGAGATAAGAGTGTAATCTTTCATACCATGCTCTTGGTGCTTATTTCAATCCATACAACGCCTTTTGTAGCTTGCACACCATATCCTCATCCTTTGTCAATGCAAACCCATCCGGTTTCTCTATGTAAGCAAGCCTCTTCTTCAAGAATCCCATTTAGAAAAGCAAAATTGACATCCATTTGAAAAACTTTAAACCTCTTATAGGCAGCATAAGCAAGTAAAATACTTACCCCTTCAAGTCTTGCCACAGGAGCAAATGTCTCTCCATAGTCTAGCCCTTCCTCTTATGCATAGCCCTTACAGACAAGTCTTGCCTTATTGCGAACCACTTCTCCGTCTTCATTCAATTTGTTCTTGAAAACCCACTTTGTACCGAGCCCATTCTTGTCTACTGGTCTAGGAACAACTATCCATGCATCATTCTTTTCAATTTGATCCAGTTCCTCTTCCATTGCCTTTTTCCAGTCTTCACTCTTCAAGGCTTCCTTCACGGTTTTAGGCTCAAACTTTGAAATCAAACATGTACTTTCTCTGATCTTCCTTCTGGTTTGCACTCTTGCATCTTTATCACCAATAATCTAATCATAGAATGATTCAATTTCACATACCTTGCAATAACAGGTTCAGGTCTAGGTGCTTCTTCTTGTTCCACTGATTGAACCACCTCTTCCTCATTGTTCTGTAACTTTTGTTCAACAGATTCTTGCTCTTGCAGTTGCACATACACAAATCCCTGATTATTTTCTAGTTCTTTCTTGCTTGTTTCATCATATATCTTTCGATATTCATCTATCTTCACATTTGCACTTTCAACCATCTTGTTAGTCCTTTTATTGAAACACTTATAGGCCTTGCTTTTAGTAGAATATCCCAAGAAAATACCTTCATCACTCTTAGGATCAAACTTGTCAGTGAAATCATCTCTTTTGATATAACATTTACTACCAAAAACTTTGAAATATCTAACACTAGGTGAATGACCATACCATAATTCATAAGGTATCTTACCGGTTCCTTTCTTCACTAATACCCAATTCAATGTGTAAACTATAGTGTTAATTGCTTCTCTCCAATACATCTTAAGTACATCACCTTGAATCATCATTGTCCTAGTAGCATCCATTATGGTTTTGTTCCTCCTTTCAGCAACACCACTTTGTTGCGGAGTTCTAGGTAGACATTTGTCTTTTTAATCCATTTTCCTCACAGAATTGAACAAACTCTAATGAAGTAAACTCTCCTCCTCTGTCTGATCTTAAGCACTTCAAGCTTTTACCTATTTCATTCTCAACAAGTGCTCTGAAAGCTTTGAACTTGTAGAAAGCTTCAGACTTATCCTTCAAAAAAGTCACCCACATCAGTCTTGAGTAATCATCAGTAAACAATATAAAGTACTTATCACCATGATAACTTTTTGTCCTGATAGGATCACAAAGATCAGTACGCACTAAATCCAATATATTCTCTGATGAAAATGACTTGCTACTGAAAGTAGAGCTAGTTAACTTACCCAACTGACATTCCTTACACATCATGTTGTCTGGTTTAACTAATTGTGGCAAACCTCTAACTGTATTCATCTTACTAACTTTGATCAAACTATCAAAGTTCACATGACAAAACCTTCTATGCCACAGCCAACTATCCTCAACTCTAGCCACCAAACAATTGTTAACAGTATTGTTCAGATGGAATAAATTACCTCTAGTCTGCTTACCAGTTGCAATTAGATCACCTGATCTTCCAAGTATCCTACATACACCTCCTTTGAACTCAAGTCTATAACCTTTGTCATTCAACTGACCCCCACTCAACAAATTATGTGTTAGACTTACAAAATAGACATCATCAACATTACTCTTACCATTCAAAGAAATTGTACCTTTTTTTTTACCAAGCAGGGTGTATTGTTACTGAGCCTAACCACACGACCATCAAAATCTTCAAGCTTAAAAAACTTACTTCCGTCACCAGTCATGTAATGAGAGCACCCACTATCAATGACCCACTCATTGGCTTGATCCATGTGAGAGACTAACGCCTTTTCACCTTGTGTAGCATCCTCTTTCACTGCAACATATACAATCTCTTCTTCTTCATTATCTTTTGATTCCTCATCAGTCACACCTTCATCTACTGCAACATAACATTGTTTCTTTCCTTTTTCCTTGAATCTCCTGAACTTTTCATTATGCTCACCATTAGGACACCTAGCAGCAATACGTCCAATCTTATTGCATGAGAAACACTTCAAAGGTAACTTGCATTTTTACTTACCGGTACCCCTAGGTAGTCTTCTTGCAAGTAATGCTTCAAGTTCCACTTGCTTCTTCTCTTCATCAATGATGGATTCAAAATCCTTGGTATAACTTGACATGCAGGCAGATTCATGACTTATCTATTTTCCTTTCTTCTCTAATGCTAATGACAGAGAGGCCTTAAGAGTTACTTCAACTCTACGAACATTGTTATCAAAGTTACTCAACTCAAAAACAGTAAGCTTACCAATCAAACCATCAATAGAGACATTATCTATTGTTCTCAACTCATGAATGGCAAAAACTCTAATGGCATAAGCAAGTCGTAGAGTCCTCAACATTTTACTTACCACATCTTCTTCTTCAATGGTACCACCACCACTCTTGATAGCACTAACAACTTTTATCCTTTGACCATATTGAGCAATGTTTTCTCCTTCAACCATTTTCATGTCATCATATTTACCCTTCAAACTATCTACCCTGGCTTTTTGCACATGCTTGTCTCCACCATAGATCAGTTTAAGCTTTTCCCAAACTTTATGAGCAGTCTCTAAACCATGTATATCAACATATTCAATGTCAGATAGAGTACTTACTATAGCCTCCAATGCTTGCATATCCTCCTATTGCTCCTTCAGTTGATCTGTAGTAAGATTCCCAGCAGGAAAAACATATTTGATCTCAACATGATTCCAGAATTGTGGCCCCATACCTTTTAGATAGTTTTTCATCCGGTCACTTCATATTGTGTAGTTAACTCTTGTGAACTTAGGATCTTCCTTCTTCATCATTGGATCTTTTCCTCAAGCCGTTAAGGTTACCACAAAAAGGACCAAGAGCTCTGATACCAATTGTTAATACTATAAGGTCCAAGATTACTAAGAGGGGGGATGAATCAGTAATCTATCAGATCTGAAACTTTTCACAATTCTTTCAACAACATCAACCACATTCATCAACTTTAACTTTTTACATGCAATAAACAAATTAACCAAACAACCATCCAAACATGCAACAAAGCAACACCAATATTTTTTATCGTGGAAACCCTGATTAAGGGTAAATACAACGGTGGGAATTAGCACCCACTAATAATTTGCACTCTTTTAAAATGTGTCTTGTTAAAGGCCTAACCCTATTAGGAGCTTCACAAATGCCCGGTTAGGAGCAGACCCTATTAGGAGTCACCCGGTTAAGGGATTTACGTCTTGCACTATTAAGAGTAACCTTGTTAAAGGATTTCAAACCCTAGTTAAAGAGTCACCTGGTTAAAGGATTTATAAATAAGACCTGTTAAAGTCTTCCCGATTAAGGGATTTTCTCGCAGAACCTATAAGGATTCAACAAGTCCAATGATTTGGGTGTAGCGCTTCTCCTCTTCTTGTTCAAATCCAATTAAGCACAAATATTGCTTCTCTTGCAGACAATCTTCAATCTTCACTTGACCGCACCTTCGCATCCATGATCTACACTTACATAAATCACTGATTTCCATATAAATACATTACATGCTCATTAGGGCCTAAGCCCACTTATAAAATGTATTACACTCGAATTACAATCATTCCTGCTCGATCCTTGACCCCTAAAACATTTTAACAATCTAGAACATTCAATTACAAATTCAAGTCGGCCTCAAGATTCATTGCACGTCAATTTAATACAAGAACAATCAAACTTTATTAACTTCCCCAACACACTTCCAAAACATGATAGATCTAATCACTTCGAACAATGTAACATCAAATCTTCACAACAAATCTGTTATGCCACATCACCATGACACCTGGATCATGAAAACATTCACCGCAACTGACCGCATCATCACCAATCACCGCTCTAAAATCAACTATTCAAACATTTTGCTATCTTGCATAGAATGATTTTTTGTCCCTTGAAACTATACCTTCCAGTACACCAATCAACTTGCGATCATAGCCTCAACAACATATCCTAGTCAAGATAAACATATCATAACCACAACACTTGGATTCATACCGATTTGATAGAACAATCAAATCATTCACTGACTGTCACTGTTTGTTCTTATGTCTGCCATGTTGCTCTTCAATCAATCATAACTCACTCCATACTTATTCCCATCATGCGCGATCACACAGAATGCATTTAGAGACATCCCTGAGTCTCCAACAACAATTGCACACTCCAATTCTTTCATATACTCACCGCACACTAGATTCAGCAACTCAAATACTTATCAGCTCACTGTCAACCAACACAATACTTAGTTGACATCAATGACAACACAATAATTGATCTTTCTGTCATCAAACCTATACCAATCACACTTATCATCCTCTGCTTTAGTTATGCCAACAAAAACTTCATAGTTTACCAAATGGATGTCAAATCAGCAAATCTCAATGGATGTCTACAAGTGAAGTTCTATATTGAAAAAGCTGAAGGATTCATCCTATCAATAAACAAAGACTATGTATGCAAACTCAAGAAAGCTATTTATGGATTAAAAAAGCCTCTAGGGCTTGGTATTCTAGATTAGATAAATACTTGCAATAACAAGGGTTCAAAAGAGGTGTAGCATACCATCATATGACTGTTAAAAGGGGGGAGAAATAAAAATTAAAGGCCCCCATGAAAAAGACACACAAAGAGAAATGATAGTTAGTAGCAATAATGGGTAATAGAGTGGCTCATGAGTTTTAAGGAGAGCTAGAATGACAAAAACCTACTAAAGGGAATGACAGTGAGCAAGGATAAATTAAATAACAGAGGTTGCTGACTATCAATACAAATGATGGATGACAAGAATTGAAGGAAAGTCATAAGTATGTTCTAAGTAGTCATGAGAGTGTTGTAAGTACTCTACAGATCTAAGTTAACAGCGGATGAGTTAAATAAATTCAGAAGACGTGCAAAACATCAGAGAACATATGGAGGGAGGTTCTCAAGAGTCAAACACAAACTAAAACAATCATGAAGACAAAAGACTATAATAGGTATAGGAAACGTTGCAAAATCAAGTGTACAATTTAAACAGAGATTAAATGAAGAAGAGGACAGTTGGATAGAGATCCCTGCCATACTCACATTTGTGAAGGATGAGTTCATTTTTGTGTGATAGCGATATCAAAAAGCCAAGGCCATATAATGTATGGAAGAAACAAATTTTGTAGGGTCCAATCATAGAAAATTGCTGCTGCATCTGCACTTTCAGGGTATCAATAAGCTATTCAATGCAGAAATCTAAAATATTTGTCGAAGGCTGTTGAAACAGCATATAATGGAGTTGATTGTGGCCATTATAGTTTATACTGATGAAGTTGTTGCAAGCTGTCAAAATATTGTTTTGAAGTGTATGGATCTTATTGCACATGCTGAAGTTACAGTTATGGGAAAAAAGTACAAATTCAAGGTAAGTCTTGGCAGCCGAGGACCGGATCTTTGCATGGTGAAACTCAATGCAGTTATTCGAAAACAATTTAGAGTTGAGTAATGAGTTTCCTCATATCCAGTTCCAGATGATAAAGTTGCACACAACTTTGCATCAACTAGAGAACAAGGAAGTGTTAGCCACTTCTCAAGTTATGCCTACAGCGAAAAGTCGTGCATATAGGAAGATTGTCCACTAAGGCAAACCCAATCAAGAAAGAAAATTCACATTTATAAAGTCGTAGATGTCTGTCATGCTTCAAATCCTCATCTTAATATGTAGGAGGCTCTCCCTTTCTTTGACTCAAAGAGATATCCATAATATCATGTAAATGTTGATCAACCAAATTGGTCCTTTGCGAATACAAGTGATACCAAAAGAGAAATTGGTTTTCAGATTGATTAATTTTTGTCCTTTCTAAGGATAAGAGAATACTTATGGACCTGGCCAGTTTCCAACTCTTGGTTTAATTATTAAGAGTTATTGGGAAATACAAGTACACAAGCCCAAAGAATACTAGAAAAAATTGTCCTCGCACTTTAGATGATGGTGTCAACCTTATGATATTAAAGACTATATTGACCATGTGGAGAATACTTTAACAACTCTTCAAGGAAGTCATGGTAGTTCAAAGTTGGACATAACCAAGATAATTAAAGAAACATCACTAATGCAGAATCTTCAAATCATTAATAATTTAATTATATCAGAGTAACTCAGCGGTAGCTAATTACAAGGAGGATCTAAGGATTACAAATCTCCAAGGGATGGTTTGGGACATTCATATTGGCAACAGATTAAGTTGACAAGATTAAAACCGACATTCCTTGAGGACAAGCAATCTTGGGCAGGGCGGACAGTAATGTCCCCTTTTTGAAATGGGATTTAATAAAATAAATTAAAATATTAAAAATAAAGTATAATATAATTAAAATTTGATTTAAGTCAAATAAATGGTCAAAAGGCATGAAATGAAGAGTTATGACTCCCTCAAACATGAGATATAAAAGGGAGATCATTTCTTTGGAAGGAGATTATCAAGCAAGGAAGGAAGAAACAATAAAGAATATGAATCAAGGATTAATAAAAAGGAATGGTAAGAAAATAAAGTGACTAGTTTAGGGCAGAAATTACGAATGGTTGTAAACTTTCAAAGGGCAAACATGATGAAGAGGTGTGACCTATCCCTCACATTGGAAGGTATCAAGGGAAGAAGGTTTCATTTAAGGACATGCAAAAGAGATAAATTTGGAAGATAATATATTATTCTCAAAAAGAAGCAAGGGAAGGTGGTGACTCAACTCTTATGAAGGCTTCATCAATGAGGTATAAAGGAGAAATCATTCCAAGTATTCAAGGGTCACTTATCAATCATCTCTCACCAATACATCAAATCAACAATCACCAATACATTAAATCATCACTCATGAATTCATCATAAGCAATCATCAAGTATCAAATCAAGCAAACAGTCAATCAACAAATCATCATCATAAATTATCAATTCATTCAACCAATCAAGCATACAAACATCTATCATTCCAACATCAACTATTCAAGCATCAACCGCTCTAGCATCAAATCATCAAATATCAATTAAAGACATCAATCATTCAAGCATCATTTAAGATCCACTCATCAATCCTTCGAGAAATGACAACTAAGAGAAATCAAGCAATCAACAATACTATAGAAAACTCCTTGAGCAATCAGATTTGAATTTAAGAGAGTGTCTTGCAAATAGGAAGGATGGCACCACTTCAAAGTCCACAAGAGGTGAGAATATGGCCCCCTCTCATGTTCTTATCAAGTACGCTAACCCAAGATGGGATGGATGGCCAGCCTTCTATGCTCGCAAGCCAAGAGGTGGAATGGATGGCCCACCCTCCATGCTCTTGCACTTGATCAAGGAGGATGGCCCCCCTTACATACTCTTGGCAATATTGACGATGACCCACTTTAATATTGCTATTTGCAAGTATTTCTACGAAATTCACAATATGATTTGTTATAAGGAATATGCTATGATGTATTGATTCCAATATTAATGATGCTATGATTTATTGATCGGAATATATTGATCATTGACAAGACAGTCCGAAGGAAAGTAATTGCAGAAAATCAAGATAAGTTCTAATCTTCTGAATGACTCTTAGAATTCGAAGTTGAATATTATAATGAAATGTCTTCAGTTTTGACAAAATTATAATTATGAATATATTGCAATTCTCAACTTAAGTTGGAATTGTTCTTTTAGGGGAAAAATCAAGAATATACCAAGAAGAGACATTACATTGAATGAAGCCTAATTGAATATTATTATTTTAATTGTTAATATTAAAATTAGAACAATGACTATTTATCGTGACATTCAAGATGTTTTAGTTTTCATTGAAATAATATTTTTATTTTTAATTCTTAAGGTGATTTTGTTTAATATATGATGCTCTATGACATACTAAACTTTAATTCTTACTTTTATGTTGAAAAATATATATACATAAAGCAAACCCAACATCAAAAAAAATATTTTGTCAAATCCATGAACTAAACTTATGAAAGAAGACCCAAATTTAAACCAAAACTATTAATTTAATCACATCATTATAATTTATAATCTATCAATTATCAGTTGTTTAGTATATTCTCAATTCTATATTTAGTATTTACAGTTTTACATGTATATTCTCTCTTCTATCTCCAAAGTTTAAGAAATGTTATGCCATCTCCACATTCCCTATCCCCCATCCCACAAACTAGGAGAAACATTAGATCCACAAATAATGCATATGAACTTATAAACTTATATCATTAGACAAAATACTGATCTGTAACTACTTGAACAATTTCAACTTACACACAATTTCTATCTGCTTAATTCATCAAATAGCCTTCGTACAGATGGATTGGCAAGATTTCAAATACTCAAATGCTAATAATGAGGTCAATACTCCCAACAAGTTGATATGCAAACGATACACAAAGTAAATAGGGAAAAAATTTGCCCTGATAGACTTCCTCAATTCATGTCTTGTACCACAATGGCGTCTAAATTGCTCTGACCTTAATAAACAGTTACCTTTTATATGGAGTTTGCACAATGTTTAAAAACAAAAGCAGTGTATTATTTATCCCGATTTCAAAACTATTTTTTTTCATTTACCAGTAGGAACAAAATCATGATTTTCTCCACCAGCAAAAAGCAAAACCAGCACAAGTTCTACTTTGAAGGCAACAATCTTGAAGTAGTAACCAAATACGAGTACATTGGGATTGACTTCAACAACAAGCTTGGGGGAGGGTTGCAGAACAAAAAGAAGTTTGGGAGGTGTTGATGTGTGTTTTATGACTCACCAAACAGTAGAACAAAGTACCGACCTTATCCTCTTCCATCATTTCTCTTTTTAGAAGTGTACCGAGACTCTCCTCAATGGTGATATCCTTCTCTCTGCCCCTTCTTTGTGGCAACCTTTCATTAGCGTTGATACTCAGTCTATCCTGAACTGACCTATTTATGTGGTCTTGCTCCATCATCCTCCTGGTGATATCCGTTTCCTCCCTGGTGAAAGTTCCTATCTCTTGCACACTAGGAGTCCGACTAGGCGAGGATGGCACATCTATAGACCTCTACCTTTTCTGTTGTGGTTCTTCATTGTGGAGGTCCAACTTCCTTTTTGCGTGTATTTCCTGAGAAACACCCTTATCCTTTCTGAGTTCTGCACTACCTGATGGAATTTCCCCCTC
The DNA here is from genome assembly GCA_027943335.1 of Chamaecyparis obtusa. Lineage (NCBI taxonomy): Eukaryota > Viridiplantae > Streptophyta > Pinopsida > Cupressales > Cupressaceae > Chamaecyparis > Chamaecyparis obtusa. The sequence goes on from BSBK01002239.1 coordinate 519,744, forward strand.
TTCCATCACTCTTCCTTGTGGCTGCCTCGGTCTTTCATCCCTCAATGCTTGATGACCCATCAGCTGCTATGTCCATTGTTCCTTTGCTACGACCACCTTGCTCAATTGCCTCCCAATCCAGTACCTAGTGAAATCCAAGACCGGTCTAGACAATGTGTCAAGGTCCATAACACTTTTCCTTGACCAATCATAGGCACTAATTTCCCTCTTCTCAGGGCAATATCCTTTCTGGACCACATTTAATTCTTCCCCCATCTGGTCAGGAATATGAAAAGTCTTGCATGCTCTAATTAGGTTTAGAGGTAATTTGGAGTGCATTCTTTTCTTCCTTCGTGCTCATCTACAACATTTGCCCAAAAATCCTCAAGGTGCGCCATATGCTGATATCTAATCCCTGCCACTGACTGTATCTTGTTGTAAGGATCAAAGTTTAGCCTTTTTGTATATAGAGGAAGATGGAAGAATGATAATTCCTCATGGGACTTCTCAGCTGCCTTCAGGGATGTACACATTCAGCTTCATCTCTGCCTATGGAAATCGGAAAATCAAGTCCCAATTTCTTCTTTCCTTTCTGAATCTTGTCGTAGACAGTCAGCTGTCGAGTGATCTCTAGTAGGACCATTTTATCTGTCGGATACCTAGGAAGCTTGTATGGTTGCGCTGAGAATCCTTGAAGCTTGATGTAAGAAAAGATAGGAAACTGAATAAACCATGCTCCGTATTCTTCCACCAATTTTATGGCTTCCTCCGACAGTCTCACATGTAGCTTCTTTTGTAAAGTTCGCACAATACGCATTGCAAATGCGTCGTTGACTCGGACATAATCATCAATTGCATGCAGATGCAACTGAGGATAGCAATCATATACTTTCAACCGTTGAGTTCCACTCCCAATTGCTCCCTTGCATCTCAGTCCTTCATATCTTGTTGCCCGTGCCAACATGTACATGACGTACGAACTCATGTAGAATTTCTTTATCTGCTCCAAGCTTTCTAACTGCTCGCTCAGGTTATCACTAATCAACCCTGCCCAGTCTACATGATTATGTTCTTCCACTACCTGCTCAATAAAGTACCACATCCAACTCTCAAAGAGATAAGACTGAGGTAGGCCAAATATCTTACTCAACATCATTATCATGCCACTATATTCACGGTGGAAATCTAGCCATACTAGCTCTTTGGGTAGCTTGGAAAAATGAGATCTGTTCTTTCTCAACCACTTATTATTAATGATCTCCTCACAGTACTGGACTCCAGCAGTGAAGACTCTTTCTGCTTGGTCCTTAGTTTTCATCACCAATCTCCGAGAGGAAGGAATTCTGAAGGCCTCTGAAATAGCTGGTGGAGAAAGGTCTGCAAGTAAGTTTCCATCAGCATCTCCGATTGTTCTGTCTCCCGCCTGGTAGTGCCTTGCACACTCCATGATCAATTCAGGATGCTGGAAGGCAGGAGGGAATCCAGCTACAACCACCATGCCACTATTCACAATTCAGTTGGCTAGGTGAGTCGGATGATGTTCTTTATATCCAAACATCCTCCCGTGGAATTCATTCAGGTCCAGGCCTCCGAGGTTGGTATCACTGACTTCTGATAACTTTGACATGATCTTGGACTCCGGATAGAGATTACTTTGCTCATTCTTTATTAGCTGCCTTCTGGTCATGTTTGTTCCTCTAGGTTCTGCCATCTCGTTCTCTGAAAAGAAATCTCTTGCAAAATAGAAAAGAAACAGACATAAGAGCATGCAGGAAAACAAAAACTAAAATAATTTCTCCAGAAAAGAAGATTTCAGAACTTTGGAAGTTTCTGGATTTTTCCTTGGAATAGGAAATTTCTTTCTCCCGAGAATTTTCATAATCCGTCCCACTTACTGAAAAGAAATCTCCTTCTAAAAAAAAACCTTCCACACTTCCCAAGAAAACTCACGCTTCTCTCTCTCTCTGCTTAGCTTGTTCTTCAAAATTTGCTTGTGAAAAAACGAATTGGGAGAGGGTCTCTTTTATAGACTTGGGAACCCTGGAAAGTTGCTTTAAAACGAGGCACTAAATTTAGCAGATTCCAAGTTTTCAAAGAGATTCCTTGCCATTTGTCATTGTTTTTCTCCAGCTTTTTGGCAATTTCTAATTTAAGTGCTTGACTTCATGGAGAAGTTTTATCCAATTTCCCCTTTTCAATTTTTTATTGCTTTAAAATATTAAATAATTAAATATCAAATCAATATTTAATTAATTTGAGATTTCAAATCCAAAAGCAATTTTTGATTTTTTGATTTTTTGAGGTTAATTAATTAAATATCAATAAAATCAAAAAAAAAAAATTTAAAGCAATTTCCATTTTCAAGAATTTTCATTTTTTTATTGCTTTTATCGATTTTTTTTGTGTTTTGATTAAATATTAAAAAAAATCAATATTCAATTAAAATTTTAATTTTGAATCCAAAATCGATTTATTTCTCGCTTTATTCTCCAACTTTCAAAAATTTATTTTTTCCTCCATGCTTTGGAAATTTCAAGATTTTTTTGGATTTTTCTCAATTCTCCAAAATTTCGATGATTCAAAATTTCAAGTTTTTTCAATTTTAAGACTGGAATTTTCCGGTCAATTTTAGAAATTTTCAATTTCTACGAATTTTTTGAGCTCTTCAACGTCTTCCGAATTTTCTATTTCCAAGAGCTTAAGAATTTTCAAGATTTTAAATTTTTGAAATCTTCAAAGATTAACATTTCAAACTCCAAAATTGATTCAACTCTTCCGATAAAAAATAAATCCAAAGTTCTCGAGTTTTCTGAACTTTTCAAACTCTCCAAGATTCGAAAAAAACTTGCCTTTTTCAATGTTTTAGAATTTTCGCCTCTTTAATGTTTCGTGACTTCCTTGGAAATCTATTTCATTTTTCACATTCTCCGTGACCGGGTGGCTATTGCGCTCCAAGCACAATTTACATGGAATTGAGAATTTTTATTTTTCAAAGCTCTGGGACTGCCTCCATTTTGCGCCATGAGCGCATTTTAGCATGAGTGGAGGATTTTACTATTTTGGATTTTCCCTGACTGCTCCCCTTTTGCGCTCGGAGCACATGTTACCATGGGTCGGGGATTTCTTCTCTTTCCAAACTCCACGACTAAGCATGAAGTGCGCTCTAGGCGTGTTTTGGAATGGGTCAAGGATTTTATGACTTGAACGAATCCATGAGTGCATGAGTTTTGCGCCTTGAGCGCGTTTAGAGTGCCACCAAGGATTTAGTTTGTTTGACCTTCCCCGACGAGAGTTGTACTGCGCTCCGTGAAAGGTGGGATGTAGAAAATAGACTCCTTCATTCACCGTGTTGGGCGTGATTCTTGCTTTGTGCAGAACTATTTTCTCGGCAATCATTTCTCCTAACATTACTGCGTTATGTGCTAAAGAAAACTTTGGCTGAAGACTGAAACATGACTCATTTGGAGACTGGTTTAGGAGCTTACTAAGACAGAACGGGGGCCAAGCGGGAGAAGGGAAGACAGGGGTCCCATCACAGATGGGTGGTGTTGTGAAGGTCACAACATCTGGCGACTCCGTAGGTGAAATGTTGAAAACATTTCAAGGATAAAAACTTACTTGGAACCCAAATTCCTTGGTTAACAAACTTATGCTATCACGAAGATAGAAAACATAACTCAAAAGGGGAGAAGAATCATATATTGGATCAAGACACTTTCATCTTTCAATTACCTACGTGGGTGCAAATGTGTTAATTCCCGCTCAACAAGACCACTCAAAAACCCTAAGATCGGCCATGGCGAGCTATATATTCCTCTTAACTCCAAAAGCATTCTGGACATTGCCCAGCTACCAGTCAGGCGTTCATAGCCCCGACGGAGTTGTCGCTGTAAAACCAACGGAGATTGCTCCACTTCCGGCGAATTATACTTTTGAACACCTATGGAGATTTTCGTGTACCCCCAGAAGCCAATTACTTCATTTTCTCTTTTATCCTTTTCAATTGATATTGCATTTCTTTCTTTTCTTTTGGCTTGTGAGCAGTGAAGCTCACTATGGGTTTAGGAATTACAATGGCACTGAAGCAAGATTTTAAAATTTTCACAAGCCATGACCTCTCCCAAAGAGACTAAAATGGACTTAGAGCAATAGTTAGGTGTGAAATATATAGCAATCTCAGAGTTCAAGTGTCAAGACACAGTGCATAATTAACCTCCTGAGTCAAGTTTGTGTTCCAACCTAATGATAAACATAAGAAAGACAACCTTAGTTTCTAGGGATCTTCATAAACAGTTATCCAGGAAATGAGATAAACAAGACTTAGTGGAATCTTCACATGAAGTTCGAAATCACACAACGCCTCCTACGCAAATGGGAACACCCAAGCCTCTAGGCCACTTGGCGAAAACCAAAACCACCCGAACAAACCAAGCTCAGGGGAAACAAAAAACCCTAAACTAACAACCAAACTACGGGAAAACCAAAACAACCTAAACTACAAAAAGCCAAAATCCCACCAGCAGAAAGAAATGACTGGAAAAGAAACAGGGGAAGAAAACCAAAATCCCCTCTAAACTAGAAGCAAACCAACGAAAGCGCAAAGAAAAAGGGAAACCAAAACGAAGGAACGGAAGGGAAACCTAGACTAACTATATACAAGGTAGGCTTCTAGAGGGAAACCTAAGGGCAGAAATAATGCTTGAGGAATTGCCCATTGACGGGCAACAGGACTTCCTTTCCTGTCAGAGTTCTCAACTTGAATGCATTATCTCCCAATATCTCAGAAATTTGAAAAGGTCCCATCCATAGATTATCAAACTTGTCATGATCACCTTTCTTTTCATGGGCCTTATCCCAACAAAGTACCAAATCTGAAATTCGAAAATCCTTAACTTTGGCCATTTTGTCGAACCATCTTTTTACCACAGCTTGATGTTTTGAGAACTTTTCTAGTGCCTGATCTCTTTTCTCTTCCAGGAGTAGTAACTGTGTCAAACGTGTGTGTGCTATGTCTTCACCTTCCATGTATTCCTGCATAAACTGCAATGTCAGGATCCTCAACTGAATGGGAAAAAATGGATCTTGACCATAAACCAAATGATAGGGAGATGTCCCTATAGAGCTCTTGATTCTTATTCTATCTACCCAAAGTGCAAATCTCAACTGCGTATGCCAATCCCTAGGATTTTTGTCCAATAACTTCTTGATAGCACTTAAAAGATTCTTATTTGTTGACTCAGCTAACCCATTTCCTTGAGGATAGTAATTTGATAAGAACTTCAAGGTAATTCCATAATCAAATGCCCAATTTGAAAACTTTAGAGATTTAAATGCAGTACCATTGTCGCATACAAGAGCATGTGGACATCCAAATCTCATGACAATATTTTCTTCAAGGAACTTGATGACAACCTCCGTCATACAATTCTTTAGTGCTTGAGCTTCCGACCAGCGAGTGCAATAATCAGTAGCAGCTAGGATGTACCTGTGTTGTCCCGAAGAAGGTGGATTAATCGGACCAATATAATCTAACCCCCACTTTGCAAAAGGTCTTACTTCAATAACAGGTTGCAAAGGCATTGCAGAATTTCTCTCGCGCGTTGCAGCTACTTGACATGTGTGACATGTTTTCACATGTTCATAGGCATCTTTAAACAATGTGGGCCAGTAATATCCTGCCCTTGAAATCTGGTGGGCCGTAGAGAGACTACTTCCGTGACTAGTCCCATACTTGCTATGAAAATGTTCAAGGATCTGTTTTGCTTCTTCTTTTCCCGCACATCTCAAATAGATTCCATCATGATTCTTCTTGTATAGAACTGCTCCTTGAAGCATAAATTGTTGACTTTTCATTCTCAAGGCATGCTTTTGGACAGAATTTAGGTGCGTAGGAGACTTGTGATTCAAGAGGTAGTAAACAATGTCATCATACCATTCATCTGGGGATACTTCTTCCATCACATATACTTGTTGGACCAATCCGGGACCAGTTGTTGCAATTGTTTGTGTCAGAGCTTCTCCTTGAACTAGCTTCATAGGTTGTATCTCCATGTCATATTCTTGAATGATAGACATCCATTTTCCTCTTCTTTCTCCCAATTCGTTCTGCATTAATAGTGTCTTCACTGCCGCATCTGGGACAATTGCATAAACCTTGCTTCTCAAAATATAATGTCAAAATTTCTTGATTGCCTTCACCAATGCATAGGTTTGTTTCTCTATGTTTGGATATTTCAATTCTGCATCCTTCAATGGTGAGCTCATAAAGGCAATAGGATGCTCATCTTTCTCCTCCATCCTCTGAGTAAGGATAGTTGCACAGGTATGCTCTGATGCAAATGAATAGATGTAGAATGGCCTAGTATAATCTGGATTGATCAAAACAGGAGCATCCACAATTGCTTGCTTTATTTCCTTGAAAGCCCTCTTTGCTGCAGGTGTCCAATCTATCTTTGCACCCTTCTTCAACATGTCATTTAGTGGCTTGACTATTTCTACAAATCCTAAAATGAACTTCCTTACGAAGTTGATTTTGCCAAAGAATGACTTTAACTCTTTATGACTAGCTAGCAGCCCCAACTTTGAAATTGCTTTGACGCGCTCAAGATCAATTGAGAATTCACGCTCTGAAATCATGTGTCACAACAATTTTCCCTCAGTGACTGCGAACATGCATTTCTTTGGGTTCAATGAAATTCCATATCTTCTGCATCTTTGAAAGATTCTTTTTAAATCAGCTATATGATCCTCCCTGTGTAGAGAAAACACAGTGAGATCATCCATGTATATGATAATGCATTTCCCAACCAAATCCTTGAAAGCAAAGTCCATGGCTCTCTGAAAAGTGGCTCCGGCATTAATCAAACCAAAGGGCATTCTTTTGTATGCAAATGTGCCCCACTTAGTGGTGAATGCAATTTTCAATCTGTCTGCTTCTTCTACCATCACCTGGTTATACCCAAAATAACCATCTAAAAAAGACATCATTTGGGATCCATTCACAACTTGTATAACTTCGTCTAGTGATGGCACTGGATAATTGTCCTTTTCTGAAGCTCTATTAAGATTGCGGAAATCCACACACAATCTTATTTCTCCACTCTTTTTTCTAACAGGAACAAAGTTGGCGACCCACGTCGAGTGTCTGACTGGAAAAATTATTCTGGCAAAAAGCAATTTCTTCACTTCTTGATGGATCAATGGCTCTAACAAGGGATTTATCGGTCTCTGCCTTTGCCGGAATGGTTTACTATTTGGCTTCAGTGGAATTGTGTGTGTGATGAGGGAGGTATCATAAGTTTTCAAGTCTTCATATCCCCATGCAATCACATCTGGGAATTCCCTCATAAGAATCAGAATATCTTCCTTTTCCTGAGGAGTACAAACTTTACCAATAAAAACATTCTTGACATTCTCCTCAGTCCCTAAGTTCACCTTTTCACATTCCCCTCCTTCAGTTGTCTGATACTTGAGGGCACTCAATCTGTCTGAATCAAAAATTCTTTCTAGCTCAATCATCCCCTTAGGAATAGTATTTGTCCTCAAATTCATAATCTCATCTACTTCGAACTGAGCTTGTTGTGGTTCTCCCTCATCGATGACTTGTGCTTCAAAGACCCTTGAACTTGTCAAGAAATCAAGAATGGTTCCAAAGAACTTGCAGACTGAGCCAATGAATTTGCAACCGGATTGCACATTCGATTTATTCTTTTAATGTTGAAAGCATCAAAGCTTTCAATCAAATCCCAAACTCTGTTGCAATAACGACCCAGTCTTTTATCATGACATGCATACTGTTTTCGAACTTGTCCTACTACTATGTTTGAATCTCCACGCACGTGCAGGATCTTGGCACCCTTTTGGATAGCGAGGAGCAATCCAATAACCAAAGATTCATACTCAGCCACATTATTTGTGCAAGGAAATTGCAATCTATGTGCTGCGAGATAGGCTTCCCCTGTTGGGCTAACAAGCTCAACACAGGCTCCACTTCCTTTCTTTGATTTTGATCCATCGAATGATAAAGTCCAGACTTGATCATCGGTTTCTGTACCAGAAGGTTCACCTTTTAATTGCTTGGTTTGTTTCTCATGTTCTTCTTCAAAAAAATTATTCTCACCTTTTTTAACTTCTTTATACAGTGGTTCTGAGGTCGCTACTTGACTTGGATATTCCACATCGACAACTTCTTCAAACTTTTGTGCCACTAACACTTGTGGGACCATCTTTGAAACTTGTGCAACTGCAGCTCTGCACATTGTGCATGATATTTTAGAATGAAAAGCATTATGTATTCTGCACTAATTAGGAAGTAACAGATTCTGAATATGAGCATCTTTCCCCAGCTCAACTTCTTGCTTAACATATTTCAAGACAAAATTCCTGAAATTTTCAAACATTCCTTCAGTCATTGATGGTTCTAAATTATTATCGGTTGGTGCTTCTGCAAACTTGGGCATCATGTGTGGGCATCCTCCTTGGTTGTAACCTTGTAATATCAAAACTTCCCCAGTTTTAGGTGCATAAGAGCCCAAACTTGTTTCCATGAACAGGATCTCATTATCTTCTCCATATTCGGTTATCAACAATCGGAGCCTTGGTGTGCTCTCAATCCTTATCTGATTTGGGATTCCTCTCCATGGGAGCCACATGTGTGAAAAGTCAGTCGCTATGTATCCATTCAATTTCCTTGCCCATTCTCTACTTAAAAGCATTTCATATCCTTCTGGAATGTCCACAACTAATATGTCAATACAGCTCTGAACTCGTGGATTTGAAGCTAATTGCATATGAATATTATTTAGTTCTCCTACAACTGGAGCTTCTGTTTTATCCAGCTGAGTCACCTTCTTATCTGTTTGTAATGGGACTGATCCCAATTTTCTACATATGTCAAGGGGCATTACATTACTTGATGCTCCAGAGTCAATCAGATAGTTGTGCAACATTTTTCCAAAAATTCGGACTGACACAAGGAAAGGGGCAGACTCTTCTTTTCCTTGGTAGAAAACCACAGGTTTTTGTGTTCTAGGGTTGAATTCCTCATTGTTCACATTCTGTCGAGTGTTGCTCCCATTCTGAATAGCACTTGTTTGTTCTACGAGAGCGGTGAGATCTTTGGTTGTTTCTTCTCCTCGAAATGAAGGATTATTTTGCAAGATTCCTTCCTCAGAAAAATTTTGCACCATCCCGATGAAGCTTGAACTTTGTGAGATGTCAGGTGCACTTGCTTGTACATCAACAACATTTGTGTTTTGTGCAAAACTAGATTGATGATTGTTAGGGGGACCTCTAGGTGGGTATGAAGTATTTTGCGAGATGATCTTTGGAGGTGCATCATTCAAACTCCCCAATAATGTGTCCCTTATCTCAGGAATTTTCATCAGTTCATACAATGGTAGACTTACTTTTATCTTCTTGAATTCCTCCAATATGCAAGAGCTCAACCTCTTGAATTCCTCCCTAGGAGGATTTTCTTTCTGTCCTTGTTCCGAATTTTGTCTTTGTCCTCCATTTTTTATAGTAGACTGTGCCACAAGTTGCCCTTTCTGATTTTGCGGACCATTGGTCACAACAGACTGAACTCTTTCTCCTTGTGCACTACCAGGCTGTCGATACTTGGATGAATCCCTTTGAGGACTTGGAGTATTACTGGCATTGGGATGTGGAGGAGTTGTAAAGTTGTTTGGAGGAGTTGACGTTGTCAATGGCTCATGATTTCTGTAATTTCTCTGATAAGTCTTCAATGCAGCATTTCCAGATGTCTGTTGAAAAGCTTGAACTTCACTTACTCCTTCCACTAGGACACTATTGTAAAGTGGAGGGAAAATAAATCCCTCCCTCTGCAGTGGCTCATTTGGAGAAATAGGTGGAGGCTGATTCTTTGGTGGAACTTGATATCGTGGCGCCTCCACGAGACCATTTGCTGATGCAGGCAGGAATTTTTGATTAGTTTGTATAGGCATGTAATCCTAAGAATCAGGAGGTGGAAAATTGAAATCATCAAAGACCAACGCCTGGTCATATCTGGGAGCAGGCACTAACTCGTAGCCTGTACGTGGAGGATTTTCAGGTGCAATAGTGTTTCTTACTTCTCCTTTGAATATATCAACTGCTCTTTCAAACTCTTGGCATTGTAACTCAGAATGTTGATTAGTTTCATGTAGTCTACACCATCCAGACAGTGCTGCTTTTGCTAGGAAAACTTTGTCAGCAGGTCGACTTTTAGAAGCTGGTGGATTGCCCAGTGGTGACCACCATTGTTCGGATTTGTATTCCATGATCTTTTATGGTACCCTTGATTGTTGTTTCGATACCCGAAATTACTTTCTTGATAACCTTGATTATTGTTCCGGTATCCTTGATTGTTCTCTTGGTGATTCTCATGGTGAGTCGGAGGATTTCCTTGATACCCTCGGTTATTTCCTTGATGCGACTAATAATTCCTTTGTGAGTTCTGCAATTGATTATTCTGATTTCTGAGGTAAGTAAACTCAATAGACAACTTCTTTACTTGTTCTATTAATTCTTTCATTTCATCTCGTTCTCCCTGAGTCCTTGTGGAAGTGGTCGTATTCTAAAGATAGACAAGTTGTGCGGGTGCTGCGTGAGATATCGGAGATCCCGAATGCGGCACTAACTGATTAGGAGCAGGAACGGGATTGAAAGCAGGAGCATAGTTCAACATCCCTTGATTTAATGTATTAGCATTCCCAAAATAACTAGGTGCTCCAATAGCAATTGCTAGTGACTATAAATTGATCTTCTCGACCTCAGCATATGCTTGGATTAAATTGGCGAGGGCCGGATGGGTTTTCTGGATGAACATGGAAGTGAAACAATCCAGGGCTGCATAGTAAATAGGTCTTGCAGCATCATCATTTATGCGGAAAGGATCACGCAACCGTGAATAGGCCCTTTGAAATCTATTGTTGAAGGCACCAATAGGTTCACGCTCTTGTCTTCTTATCTCAATGAATTGCCTATACAATTCAGCAGGGGTGATAGGCAATCTGAACTTCCCCAAGAACGCATCCTTCAACTCTTGCCATGTTTAGATTGAATTCGAGGGTAAATTAATATACCAATAAAATGCTTCTTCCCCCAGCGAATATGGGAACAATCGGCATGCCACATCTTCATCTTGAACATTTCTGTTATGTAAAGCATCTTCGAAAATCTTTACATGTTCATCAGCAGTGCGGTTGACGTCGTTCACAAAGAACTTAGAGCAGAAATGCTCGGGATTCTTCCGCATATGATTATAAGCAGCAAATGTTGCCAGAGGTGATGCATTCTGTGGTCGCCACTATTGTGCCATCACTGGAACTTGTTGTTGGGCAGTTGCAAGTACAAGGACTTGTATAGGTATTTGTACTATCAACTGTTGAATTTGTGTAGCTCCTTGTTGAACTCCTTGAGTGGTCCCTTGTGTCTGACATTGTTGTGGTGGAATTTGAAATTGTCTTGTAAGATCAGCTACACTTGGTGAGTTCTGACTTGTAGAGGCTTCTTTCTTGCCTCGCCTAGACTTTGGATCAAAGTTTAGTTCTTCTAGTTCTTTTGCTCCCGGCGTGGATCTCAAGATTCTTCGATGTACCTCAGGCGAGAATGAATTAATGCGCTCCAGTATGTGAAATCTACTTTAATTCCTTCTTATAGGTGTTGGAGGCTGTTGATTCCTCTGAATGACCAATGCTCTTCGAATAGCCGCCTCAATCCTTTGAGCTTTCTCTTCTTCTTCTAACACAAAGCTCACTCGCATATATTCAGTTGCACTTCTCTTAACTTTCCAGGCAAGCGAGTTTAATCTTGCGATGATGTCTTCTTGGTCGTCTCCAAATCCGAGATTAGGCTGTAAAACTGGTATGATGCCTCTATGCGGAAGCACCATATCAATTCATGACATGCAAAATTATGTCTTGCAATATAGGCCCTCCTTCTAGCGCCAGTTTCTGTTGATGGCGTGACGATGGAGGGTTTGCGTACCACCAATGCATTGACTTTCTATGTTGCTTCTGTAATGAATTTCAATTATGCCCTCCTAGCGCCAGTTTCTGTTGATGGCATGACGATGGAGGGTTTGCGTACCACCAATGCGCTGACTTTCTATGTTGCTTCTGTAATGAATTTTAATTCTGCCCTCCTAGCGCCAATTTCTGTTGATGTGTGTTTTATGACTCACCAAACAGTAGAACAAAGTACCGAGATACCTTATCCTCTTCCATCATTTCTCTTTCTAGAAGTGTACCGAGACTCTCCTCAATGGTGATATCCTTCTCTCCGCCCCTTCTTTGTGGCAACCTTTCATTAGCGTTGATACTCAATCTGTCTTGAACTGACCTATTTATGTGGTCTTGCTCCATCATCCTCCTAGTGATATCTGTTTCCTCCCTAGTGAAAGTTCCTATCTCTTGAACACTAGGAGTCCGACTAGGCGAGGATGGCACATCTATAGACCTCTGCCTTTTCTATTGTGGTTCTTCATTGTGAAGGTCACAATAGGAGGTTAGAAAGATTTATTTTCTCTCCAAAATAAATGTAGAGAGGCAAAGTTATGGGATTGGAAAACCCTTCATATACTTTATGCGCTTTTAGTGCTTTTCATGGTGCTTTGTGGGTGTGATTTGTGGTCTAGTAGCACCTCAAACTCAAAGTGGAAAATATTGAAAAAGCTCATAAAAGCCTGATCACTAGCAAGTTCAAAATAAAAGGCTTAATTCCTTATGAGATTATGCTATTTGAAATGGTGGTTGATCCTATTGAAGCAACTCCTATGGTGCACCTCATAAGATATTTAAAAAGAATTGAACAAATAGAAGTTAGTAGATGGCCGAAGGTTGTTTCCAATGACACCTTGACCAAAAGAAAAAATGCATGGATGAAACAAAAAAGCGAATGGATGACTAAATGGAATATTTACTTGAATGCTTGCTAGCTTTTGTTTTATATAACTTTCTCAAATGTATATTGGGAAAAGTGCTAGGATGAAAAAAAAAGTATTATCTTGAAGAGTTCAACCCCACTGATCATCAACAAAAAGCATACATAGCAGCCAATGTTCTATCGAAAGCCAAGATTCTTATTACTTAATTAAGAACCAACTTTTATCAACTCTGATGTAAAAAAGAGAGGTGGAAAAGATCTAAATAAGCGTGAGAAGATAGGATGTGTATTTTTTGGAAAAATTAAAAAAACACATTATTATGGAGCATGACACCTTCATGGGCATCAGAAAAAAGCATGTCAATATACTGACAGCTGTTTCTTGACACAATTTATTCAGCGAGGAGACAATAAAGAAGACAGGGATGCTTATTATCCACTTGAATAGAAAAAGGATTGATTTGCAGAAGACCAAAATAATAAGGCTAGCTGTCCCATAGACTATTTGTAGCTTCATGAACGTTCGAAGATTGATCTATCTATCTGCCTATCCTATATTTTTAAAAGTTGTTTCCCTTGCTTTCCAATGAAGCTCTATTCCAGGAAGAAGTCTCCAACTGTCTAATTTTTAAGATGCTCGGCACTATAACAATTCGCCAGCAGTGTTAACAAACAAGAAGTTTTCACAACGAAAAAATTGTTTATATTCAATCAAAGGAAACAGAAAAAATACAAATAAAAAAGAAAATTGAGGTCCTTTCGTTGAATTTAGAATCAAAAGTAAATGTACAGTTGAGACCCACTTGAGAAATTTTGGAGTAGCCAATTGGGCTTGACCACGAGGAGACAGATAATTGCGGTAGTAACCTGCTTTTACTTTCACTAACTCGCCTTTTTGACCCACATTAGAGACATCCTCCGTCAATACAATCTGATACAAAAATCAGAAGAAAGACACATCAAAATTCAAGAAATGCACAAACAATGAATAACCCGCATTGAATAAGAGATGAAGCAGATGAATCACCTGACGAGTCTTGGGCGCTTTCTTGAATGCAATAATAATTGGGTAGGAACAAGAGCGTTTGGGCTTGTTGTAAATGCCCTGCGAACAATAGAATAATGCCATTTACACGGAGATTGAATACATCAACTAAAGACTTAGCAGAGCAGTAACAAGAGGACATACCAGGTTTAGTTTAGTTTGACCTGTTAAATTTCCTAGGCAACGTGAAGAAGATAATGCCATTGAGATGGTCCTTTTTTCTCCTTTCTGCAACTTCGCTCGCCACGGCTTCACTTAAAATACATACTTGTTGGTTCTTATCCTTTTAGAGTGAACCGTATGTTTTATCTTAGTGGCAAATAAAGCAAGTTTTTAATTTAAGAAAATGTGAAAATGGACACAACTTTTTAGCTACAATTAAAGCTCCAACAGCCAGCAAAGAATGTCAAGTTGTTTCGGTCATCTAGAATCTCAAATAACAATGACACTTGGGCTATTTACCTTTAGGCCGGATTATCGTTGTTTAAGGTTTTGTAGTCTAGTGATACGAGGATTGAAATTATAATAGGCAAGGGTAAATTTTTGAACTCTTAAAATGCTTATAAACACTTGGTCAAGTCATGGTAGAAAGATTGGCAATGGTTTCGTAGCGCCTCCTTTAGCAATTATAAGCCTCGATTGGGTTACAATTGGCTTGTTCCTTACTTGTCTATGGTACCTACTTTGAACTTTCGGTGGCACTTGCAGTCTTCCTAGTCTACATAGTGGCGCAAATAACACATTATTTGGGCTGCCATTGTTGAGCCCAAAGTGGCACACTTCGCCTAGTGTATTCTTTTCCAAGGCTCGTCATTAAGCCCTCACCTTCAACATTTGGAGGTGCTAGATCTCTAATGTTCATTTTGTGGACAACCTGAGACTTTCATACATATTTTCTAGTATTGCAAAAGAGCCCAACAGTTGTGGGTTTGGATCCATGACTTCTTTCGGTCTTTTCAACTTGAATCCTTTTCTTGACATATAACTTTATTAGGAGATTCTCCCAGGCTTCCCTACAAGTTCACGCAGATATGGCATGCTTTTATGATGGAAATTCCCTTCAATTTGTGGAAAGATAGAAATGCAGTGTTATTTTCTCACAGCTCTCTTGTTATAGATGTTTCTTTGTATGCTAAAGCATGTATATGTAATAATGTCATGATGCAAATTCAAGTGCGAGAAAATAAAGTGGCACTTGAAGTGACCCACTTATGAGAGTTACTTCAACATTGGGGCAATGTTGTTAGAAAGTAAAGTCCACCAAGATAACTGAGATGGGGGGATGAATCAGTTATCTGATTAAAACAACCCTTATTAACCTTATTAAATCTGAAACATGAAATCAACATAAACATCAACCATAAAAAGTTAACCATACACAATGACACCAGAATTGTTAACTAGGGAACCTCTTGATCAAAGAGTAAACCTCAGTGGGGATGATACCAAGAAAAGATGTACTAATATGAAAGTTCCTTGTGAGAGGATGGAAGCTGTTAGGAGTCTATGAAATACATTCAGTACATATCAACCCCTGTTAGGAGATGTTGAATCCATGTGAGGAGATTCCAACCCGGTTAGGAGTTGTGGAAGGCAGAAGGATCCACTGTCCGAACAGCTTCAAGGGCAAGATCACCGAACACACTATCCAACTAATCTCTATATTATCCTAACACAATAATACCAAATATAACTGATCTTAGCAACTTTTCTTCTCTCCTTTGACCGTGCCTATGCCACACCAAATACTTTCCAGATCTCAATACCAGATCTACACACTTCGCATCACAATCAATCCCTTATATCGTTTACTCGCATTATTTCACACTTCACAACTTATCTTCTTCACACAGTCCTTTTTTTACAATTAAGGAAACAATCCTTCCTTTATACCATGCCCAATATTTCATAATTGAGTCGGCCAATTAAGCTTTATCAATTACCAAATATAAAACAATACACATTACATAATAATTTCATAATTACACAACACTATCGGCTCACAAACTTAATAAATCTTCACACATGCAACCTCTGACTATGCTGACTTAGCTAGGTCGCCTTCACAATGTCTTCAACCTCTGTATAACTTCGCTTGTCCATATTTTATCCTTGTTAGGAGATATAATCCAATCATCACAAACAACTTCTCGAGAACTTTGTCAGAATACAATCTTCACTAGATCTACTATAACTGACATAATTACTTGAATTTTCATACGTGCTCTTGACCATGTCATTAGGACACTGTGAAAAACACATCCTCAACTCTGCATAACCTCATTTACAATTCTCTGTGTATGCTAACTCAAACTATGTCTACTACTCTGTCAATCTTTAGTAAAAATAGAATGTTGACATCAATGACAAACACAGTCATGAATGTAACATGTGACCACTCCAGTAATGCTAGAATACTCCCACATAGGACATATTCAACATTCATGCTAACAATCTCCCCCTTTGGTATTGATGGCAACATAGATGAAAAATATCCAAGTTCCATGAATACCAAAATGTAACTCTGTTGCTCTTGTCTTTTCAAATCCTCTTCATCAATCAATCACTGTCAAATCCTCTTCATCAATCACTTCTCTCATACATTCCTAGACCATGTTTTTCATGCATTCTTCTCCTCCATTGACATCAATGACCAAGACATCATCGTGTCAGATCAGTCTTACTTCTAAAAGGTTTTAACCAGCTCAAGTGTCCAAAGACACTATTTGAAAATACCTCTTACCAAGAGTCCTTCATGACTTAGCTCAAACACAGATACTCCCCCATAGAGGAAGCATCAGCATACAGTCCAGAGAAAAAATAATATTGCTTTGTATCAATGGACTGATGCAACTTTTTGCATCACTACTCAAAAGTAGGTTGGGGCATAACCCCGAGCATACCTCTCAAATACTCAAATGTATCCTTAGGTAAAGGATTTGTAAAGATATTTGCTATCTGCTCCTTTGTGTTGATATACTCAATTCTGACTTCCTTCTCTGCAACTTTCTCTCTTACAACATGATACTTTATCTCTATATGTTTTGTTTTTTAATGTAACACAGGATTCTTAGACATATTGTACTTGTGTTATCACAATGTATGATAACAAGTTCATTAAACGCAATTCCAATATCCTTCAAAATTTGTTTTGTCCATATTATCTGATTACAATTATTTGATGCTACTACATACCCTGCTTCTGTTGTACTCTGTGAAATACAATTTTGTTTCTTACGTAGCCAAGAAACTAGTCTTCCTCCAAGAAATAATGCTCCACCACTTGTACTATTTTTATCATCCATACTACCTCCCCAATCCGCATTTGTATATGTACATAGGCTAAAGTTAATTGATTTTTCATACCACAACCCAAAATTAGTTGTGCCTTTCAAATATCTGAATATCCTCTTTACTATTGCATAATGTGATTCCTTAGGATCAACTTGAAATCTTGCAACAATTCCAACTGCATTAGCTATATATGGTCTTGTATGAGTTAGATATTGCAAACCTCCAATTATAGATCTGTACTTCCTTTGTTCAACTGAAGGTGTCTCATCTTTTCTAGATATTTTATGACCAGCTACCATAGGTGTACCAATAAGCTTACAATTTTCCAAGCCAAATCTCTGCAATAAGTCTTTTAGATACTTAGTTTGAGATAATAAAATATCATCATTGTTATGCACAATCTGCAAACCCAAGAAAATTTTTATTTCTCCAATCATGCTCATCTCAAATTCCTTCTTCATTTCATTAGCAAATTTATCACTTGCTTCATCCTCACCTCCAAAGATTATATCATCGACAAAAGTAACAATAATCAATAGACCATTCTTTATTTCTTTTAGATATAAGTTACTATCTGCAATACCTTTAGTAAATCCCAATTCTGACAAATATTTGTCCAACCTTGCATACCAGGTTCTAGGTGCTTGCTTTAGTCCATATAGTGCTTTGTTCAACTTGCAAACCATATCTCCTTCTTGAGTCAAAGGAAAACCATCAGGTTGCTCAATGTAGACTTCTTCTAATTCACCATTCATAAATATTGACTTCACATCCATCTGCTACTCTTAGAATTTATTATAAGTTGCATAAGCCAAGAACATCCTTACTGCTTCAATTCTTACAACAAGTGCAAATGTTTCTTCATAATCTATACCTTCTTGTTGTGAGTATCCTTTACTTACCAGTCTTGCTTTATTTCTTACAACTTCACCTTGTTCATTCATCTTGTTTCTAAAAACCCATTTAGTTCCAATAACATTTTTGTCCTTAGGTCTGGGGACCAATTTCCAAGTGTTATTATTCTCGATCCGATCCAATTCTTCCTTCATTGCTTGAATCCAATGATCATCTTTGCAAGCTTCATTAGTATTCTTAGGTTCAATCTGAGAAATCAAACACAATTTTTCATGTGCCTTATTTCTTGTCACAACTCCTTTGTCTTTGTTCCCAATAATCTGATCAGCATGGTGATTCTTTATCAAATTCTTGTTTATTGTTATTGTCTCAATTCTTGCTTCAATTCTAGGTTCAAATCTTGGTTCTTCTCTTTGTTCCTCATCTCAAGTCTCATTCTATAAATCATTGTTAGTTTCATAAAACAACTCAACATTCTCTTAATTAGTTTTAGGATAAGCTTCTTCATCTGAATCATAATCAAGTACTCTTTCCTGAATTCTAAAATTTTCATCCACTTTAACATTTGTGCTTTCAACAATAGTTTTAGTTCTCTGATTAAAGCATTTATAAGCTTTGCTTTTCAATGAATAACCAAGGAACATCTATAAGCTTTGTTTTTCAATGAATAACCAAGGAACATACCTTCATCACTTCTCAGATCAAGCTTACTAATGTCATCATTTCTTTTAATGTAGCACTTACTTCCAAAGATTTTGAAGTATTTTACTGATGGTGCTTGTCCAAACCATAATTCATAAGGAGTCTTGGTTATATCTGCTCTGATCTGCACTCTCTTTATTGTGTACACTGTTGTATTCATTGCTTCTCTCCAAAATATCTTCGCCACATCATTTTCAAACAACATAGCTCTTGTTGCCTCAGTTACAAACTTGTTTCTTCTTTCAGCAATGTCATTTTGCTCGGGTGTTTTAGGGGCTAAGAGTTGTCTCTTAATACCATTCACTTCACAAAAAGTGTTAAACTCATTTGAAGTAAATTCTCCACCTCTATCAGATCTTAAACATTTAATCTTCATTCTTGATTCATTCTCAACTCTATTTTTAAGCAATCTAAACTTTTCAAATGCTTATGACTTTTTTTTAAGAAATGCTACCCACATCATCCTAGTAAAGTCATTAAAAAGAATCATAAAATACGTTTCACCATAGAATCCTCTTGTTCTTGTAGGACCACAGATCTATATGAACAATCTCCAATTTTGTTGTTGTAGTGAACTTCTTGCTGAGAAAAGAACTTCTCTTATGTTTTTCCATAACATATTCTTTGCATACCATGTTAGTAGGTTTCACAACTTTAGGCAAATCTCTTACTGCAAATGTAGTGCTTTCTTTCACAATGTTATCAAAGTTTATGCGAAAAAACCTTTTGTGCCATAACCAATTGTCATCAACTTTAGCAATCAAACATGTCATCTCAGTAGGGTTCAATTGAAATACATTACCTCTGGTTCTTGTTCCGGTACCAATCATCTTACCATCCTTATCCTTGATAATACAAGTCTTTTATGCAAACCATACATGATATCCCTTATCAACTAACTGTCCAACACTTAAAAGATTATGTTTCAATCCATCTACAAAGTAAACATCATTAGTGTTAGTCTTTCCATCAAGAGTAATAGATCATATTCCATTTATGTGACAAGGTGCATTGTTTCCAACTCTGACAATTCCTCCATCATAGTTGCTAAACTTGATAAAATTATTCATATCACTAGTTATATGATGTGAACAACCACTATTTATGATCCAATCAGTTTTGTTTTCAACTTGTGACACCAAATCTTTTTCTTCTTTGACTTATGTTTCAGAATTTTCTTCTTTTATTGCAATAGATCCTATATCATCACTTTCATTTTCACTTTCTATATCATCACTTTCATTTTCACTTTCACTTAAGAATTTTTCCATACTAGCTTCAAATTCTTCATCATTCGCATAGTAAAATTATTTAGGTCTTCTAGGCTTAAAGTTCTTCTTGTATTTCTTCACTCTCTTAGGACATTTATAAGCAAAATGACCATATTCTTGACAAGTCCAACATTTAAAGATTTTCTTACCTTTTGGTTCTCTTTTCACAAGAAAGGCAATTCCTTCTTCAATCTTTCTATCTTCTTCATATTTAGATCTATTGTTGCTAGCATAATCTCCACTAATACTAGCACTCCTAGACAAAGTAGGGCGAACACTAAGTGTGCTAAAAGTAGTCTCAATCCTGGAAAAATCTCCACATTGTTTCAGACTTATCTCTGCTACTTCCAATCTTCCAAGAAGAGTCTCTCTAGTAAATTTCTCAGTATAGGGTATGACTTGTTTGATCATCTGCATTGTCTGCTTAAATGTTGGAGTCTGAGTTTTTAATATCTTCCATATGATCTCATCTTCATCCTTATTTCCTTCACAAGATTTGATACCTGCAACAATCTCTGATATTCTACCAATATAACTTCTATCAGATTTATCTTCCATCATTTTAGCTTCTTGAAATAAACATATCCAATTTTGTAATCTGATTCTCTTAGCATGCTTATCACCTTCAAAAGTAGATTCCAAAGCTAACCAAATTTCATGAGATGTTTTTAAATATTTTACATGACTGTACTCATTCTCAGGAAGAGCTGATAAAAGTGCTTCTCTAGCAAGTATGTTATGCATGAATAGATCTCTTTCTTTTTTAGTGCAACCCTCAATCTTTTCTTCTGCAATGATATTTTTCTCATTCTTTGTGATTAGCTGATATCCTGGCCCTAAACATAACAAATGTGTCTTCATCTTCTCTTTCCAGTTGTCATAGTTAACTCCATAAAACTTAGGACTTTCTTTTCTGAAATGACTCGCCATAGATCTCCTTAAGCTATTAAGCTTCTCCTTCAAGGACCTAATGCTCTTATACCAATTGTTAGAAAGTAAAGTCCACCAAGATAATTGAGATGGGGGGTGAATCAGTTATTTGATTAAAACAACCCTTATTAACCTTATTAAATTTGAAACATGAAATCAACATATACATCAACCATAAAAAGATAACCATACACAATGACACCAAAATTGTTAACTAGGGAACCTCTTGATCAGAGAGTAAACCCCGATGGGGATGATATCCACAAAAGATGTACTAATATAAAAGTTCCTTGTGAGAGGATGGACCCTGTTAGGAGTCTATGAAATACATTCAGTACATATCAGCCCCTGTTAGGAGACTTTGAATCCCTATTAGGAGTTGTGGAAGGTAGAAGGACCTACTGTCCAAACAACTTCAAGGGAAAGATAACTGAACACATTGTCCAACTAATCTTTGTATTATCTAAACAAAATAATACCAAATATAACTGATCTCAATAACTTTTCTTCTCTCCTTTGACCATGCCTATGCTCCACCAAATACTTCCCAGATCTCAATACCAGATCTAAACACTTCGCATCACAATCAATACTTTAGCTCACTTACTCACATTATTTCACACTTCACAACTTATCTTCTTCACACAATCTTTTTTTACAATTAAGGAAACAATACTTCCTTTATACCATGTGAATAAGGTGAGATAGTAGTTCACCAAAAAGAGTAAGATGATATGCAAAGGGGAATATAGGACCTATCCTTAACCCAAATTCCCAAAAGGAAAGATCCAAATGGATTAATCACAAAGAGGTGATCAATGCACAAATGAATCAAACAATGGAGAATATGAAGAAAGGAGGAAATCCTATAATCTATTATAGAAAGTACGTACTTGAAATCTTAAATGAATAGAAGGCAACTACTAACCTCAAAATAGGGAAAATCTAGAAAATACTAATTTCTGATGTCTGTGCATAGTTTCGAAAAATTTTGCAGCCTATTCTGGACTGGAAATGCCAAGACAGAGAAAACCCAGAAAACTTTTGTCCTTCTAAGGTCAGGTCATCTTTGACCCAGATAGCGGGGCAAGGTCTTACCCTAAGGCACAATACTACCCACCACTGAAGGTCATCCCTGACTTGAAACAACTCGGATGAAAATTCTATTCGCGGATCCCGAAAGTTCACCAAAAAGGGTATCCACATTTGTACTTCAATTTGCTATTTTGTACCTATATCTGCAAAAAAAATGGTTTTTGTTGTTTGGATGGGGGGTTTGCCTTGGTCAAACCCCAATTTAGGAATTAACCTTGAAATTGAATTGAAATTGTAATATGCATGAACAAAGTAAATGGAACTATTCACCTTGCTTATGTTGAAGTCCTTGTAGAGGATTCGAATCTTTGAATCCACAAGTAGGGATGCTCCAAAAGAATGTAGGATGTCTCAAATCAATTATATTAGATCCTCAACACCAATATTGAATTGATCTTTTCATAGGAAGAGGCTTGAATGAATGTAGATGGAGGAATCTTCAAAGGGGCTCCAAAGAGATGGAATCCTTCAATAGCTAACAATGGATCTCCATGATGAATGTTTGAATGCTTGAAGATGAATGAATGATTTCTTGCTTTCCTTATCCTTTTTGCTTGCTTGATCACTTGAGAGCTAGATGTCTTGATCATGAAAGGTGGATTGAGAAAATGAGAGAGGAAGGCTTCCTTTTATAGTGATATAGGGAAAAAACTTCTAGAGAGGCCAACATTGGAGAATTAAATCCCAATTAACCTTAACCCCTAAAAATGGACCTAAATTAAATGTAATTTAAGAGCTTACCATTCTAAATTTTAAAATAGCCGACCCAAAAGCTAAAAAATAAACTTTTTGAAGCTCAACATCCTAAAACTCTTAGAAACTAAAATTTGGACTTGGGGTTAGGGATGAGGTAGACTCTGACCTAGGTCAGAGCCAAGGTTGTCCCTAACCTAGGTCAGGGTCGAGGTCATCCTTGACCCTCCAGGTCATCCTTGACTTAGGAAGTTAAGATCTCTAGATTCTCAGAGAAAATCTCTTGGAAAGAGGCTGGAAATAGGGGGAGAGAAGCAGATCAGGGGGAAACTGCCATATCCATGCAAAGACCCAATCAAGGTGCTTGACATGACCCCATACCACTTACTTAGAGGGTTAAATGCTCTTATCATGGAAGTGCTTCCATTTTAAGATGATACATTAAGCCCCCACTTTAGCAAGAGTATGGAATCGATGCAAACTCTTGGTAAAGGAGATCAAAATGAAAAGATAATCTTATTGAAATCAAAGGGACAAAGAGATCCTCAAGCCCCCAGGGTCTCAAATCTTCATCAACTCCAAGATCACAATAAGAGAGACATAGCTAGAGAGAGAGAGAGAGAGTGTGTGTGATTACCTCGCCCAATGAGAACTTATGTCCCACTATGAACCACACAAGAAAATGGCGCAACTGGAAAGATGGAATTGAACTACCTAGTGAATGTGGCTACTCACTAGTCAACCCATCAAGGATTCACTCTTAGGAATATTCTATTCCATAAGAGAAAAACCAAAAACAAAAGAGATCCAGTCTTAAGGACACCTCTGACCTTAAGGAATCAAAATTCAAAACTGGAGGGATCAAGAGATCCTAAAATATAAATCCATGCTTTAAGGATTAGTCACTAATCCAAAAAGGGAGAAAAGTATCTTGAAAAATATATGCATGTATCGAAAAGTGTGTGTGTGCAATAAGTGAGTAGAGCGTATGCCCCCACGTTAAAGTCATTGCTAACACTTTAACAGGAGCAATGGCTTTACCAAAAACATAAACTCCACTGATTATGTTTCCACTACGAGATGCCCCCAGACGAAGACAAATCAAGGGAAATACCACATAAACATACAGAGAACACAGAAGGGATCTACCTGCCGTGGGGTCAGTATGATCATAAGATAATATATATATATATATATATATATATATATATATATATACATACATACATATATATATATATATATACATACATACATACATACATACATACATATATATATATATATATATATATATATATATATATATATATATATATATATATATATATATATATATATATATATATATATATACATACATATATATACATATATATATATATATATATATATATACATATATCTACATATATATATAGATATATATGTATGTATATATATATATATGTATGTATATATATATGTATGTATATATATATATATATATATATATATATGTATGTATATATATATATATATATATATGTATATATATATATATATATATATATGTATATGTATATATATATATATATGATATTATTTCAAATGAATTGACATCATTCCCCAAAGAAATTAGAACTACAATCACAAAGGAGGAAAGATCACATAAGATATACAAAGAAGAATCAGTGCTACCAAGTCTCGAATCCAAGAAGATTACACAAGGAAACATTTACTAACAATAGCAAAAGTTCAACATAACATGAAACAACATATAGAAGAATAGAGATACATATAAAGAAATCATACAATAGGTTCTATTCCTTTATCACCTTGCACCAACAAAGTAACAAGGGTTGTATAAAATAATCTAACAACATTTAGAAAACACATCATGGGAGAAGCACAGTACGACAAACAAACACACAACAAAGGCTACCATGAAGAACAAGCCAATCAAGCATGCCACCTACTCTCTCCATCTCATTCTATATCATTTAGGGAAGGTGGGTAACTTGCAAGAGGGACTATATCCAACACAGTAGGAATGATAGCCAGTTCCAAACAAGGATCCTCTTGAGAATCATCATGTTCGATACTAGGTGTAATTGTCAATTGTGATGAAAGCATATTAGGTAAATCAATGTCAATGTAAATAGTCTCATATTCATCATTAACATCATCAAGAGTATCTTCTTCATCCAGATTAATCAAAATAGGATCTAAGATATGCATAGAATCATCATAATCATGCATCTTAACATCATTATTAGTAACAACATCATGCAAAGGCTTATCAGAAGAAAGTAAAGAATTTCAAAGAACATAATTATGAGCTTTAGCTTGAGCATGATGCTTTTTACAATGTTCATTAGCAGATCGATTACATTTTTCTTTGCTTGAAATATGTTGAGAACTAGGAGGAACAATTACAGGATCCTTCACAAGTTCTATAGGAGGATTAACAAGATTCTCAACATATTGACAAGCAACACTAGGAGCTTGATTAACAGAACTAGAAGCTATAGATAAAGGAGGTATGGAAGGTGTAGGCAAAAGACCATGATTAAGATCCATCAGAGGTACACTTAATTCGAGAATCTTACAATGTTTATAGGCTTGATATGAGCGGAAAAGATTATCAGGGCGAGAAGGACATGAATTAGGTAATGAAGGCCAAAAGAAGTCAAGAGTAGCACAATCTTTGGGCCTAGAAGGTTGATATAAACTATGATTTATCATCTTCCCTTCTTCATCATGAATAAATTTAAGACATTTATGAATACGTGAAGCAACAACATGCATAGCATTTAACCATGGCAAACCAAGCTTAACTTGAAACTGATCAGAAGTAGGAACAACAACAAAGGTAGTGTTCACAATTTTACCACAAAGTTCAACCAGCAAGTTAATAGAACCAAATGATGGATAAAGAAAACCATTACAAGTTTGAATCCACACATCAGATGTATCATAAGAATCACATTGCAAATTTTTCATAAAAATATTTTCTTCAGTAATAACATTGACTAAGGATGTAGGATCAACGAGACAACCACAAGTAGGTATCTGAGAAATCCTAGCATAAATGTAAAGGGGACCGTTAGGAGCTTTAATAGTCTCATAATAGTCAAAGGTAATCAAAATTTCCTGAGGTCTTTTATTCTTAGGTTGTTGTCGAGGTTTAGGTTGAGTTTTCAATTTAGGCTTAGGTTTTGGTTGAGGTTGAGATGGAACTTGAGGTTGAATCTGAGGTTGAGGCTGAGGTGGAGATACAGATTGAACAACATGCTCTACTTGATTAACAATGTGATTAAGATCATCCATCTTTGAATCATACACAATATCCATAGAAGATGGCTGAGAAATTGTATTAGTATCATGCATGAGTAAATGATTCATATAGATTTGAAGATTTTGATTAGAAGGAGAGACAGATTTGTTCCCACTACCATCAAGATTATCAACAGATAAGGCATTAGAGTCAATTAAATCTTGAACCTTATGTTTTAAAGAATAACATTTCTTAGTATCATGACCATTCTAACGATGATATTGACAAAAATATTTAGGATCAAAAGATTTAGATGCAATCGTAGCAGGTAAAAGAGGTCGAATAAGAGGTAAGGTAATCATATTAGAAGTTAACAACCTATTCATAATAGAATGTAAACATTCAAAAAGAGGAGTAAATGTATGATTTAATCGAAAAGCAATGGATGTAGAAGTGGCATTGTGAAATGCAACAACTTGATCATCAACTGCATTCACTTGTTTATTTATCTTGACATAGTTGTTGAATTTTTTAAATTTGTTTGGATTAGGAGAAGCATCACTTTTATCAACTAGAACAGGAGACATTGGAGTGTTCCTCTCAAATTGACTCACTTGTAATTGATAATGATTAAGTGCTACACAAAGTTGTTGAAAAGAGGTAAATTTAGTAAGCAGAATCTTATCTCTAATATCCTTTTGAAAATTTGAAATAAACATACGTTTAATATCAATATCAGGAACAGGATAGGAAATTTGAGCATGTAAATGCTTAAATCTACCAATAAATTCAGAGAATTTTTCCTTAGCACTTTGTTTACAATGCATTAAATTAGTCAAAGACTCTTGCGAGCTAATGTTGTTTTAGAATTGTTGAATAAAATCATTGGCATGTTTTGGAAATGAATCAATAGAATAAGGAGGCAAGGAACAATACCACTGTAAGGCCTTGTCATGAAAAGTTCTAGCAAACAATTTAGCTAAAATCCTATGATCATGAGCATAATCACTACAAAGGATTTGAAATGTTTTAACATAATGAACAGGGTCTCTGTTTCCATTGTAATTCTCAAGATGAGGCATATCAACTTGCTGAGGAATAGGAGTACGAATGATATCTAAGGACAAAGGACTTCCCATGTCACATGTAGGAATACTAAACTTGTTTTGAGTCAAGGATACAAGTTGTTATTGTAAAGATGACACAGTTTGAGCCAAACTGATGATTGTTGAATCATTAGAGGAAATAGGAGGAATAGCAACATTAGAAACACTAGGTAAAGTGTAAGAAGCTACAGGAATAGAAGACACAACTAGAGGAACACTTGGAACTACAGTTGGAAGAGGATTGGAATAAGTAAAAGGAACATTATGATAAGAAGGTTGTGATTTAGGAAGGGATACAAGAGGAACACTCATAGGAACAGAGGGAACCGTCACAGTCACCAAAGAAGGAGTATAGGTAGGAATACTAGGTAAAGGAATAGAAGAAGGTTCTACACTAGTGACAGGAGGAATCAACCCTAAATCTTGAGCTTCTTGAGCTAAAGGTTTAACATTGGAATGTATGAGGTGAGTAATACCACGCAAGAGGTTAACACCTTGATCACTATCACGAAGAACTTTCTTAAGAGCCTCTATAGCTTGAATAGAATCTTGATTATGGTTTTCTTGAATAAGCCAATTACCCATTTTATCAAGTTCAATTGAAAATTTTTGGACTTGTTCAGGATGGACTCTTAAAGAATCATCCTCATCATGGGATGAGTGAGAAGAGTTTTACTCCATAATAGGATTGGAATCATGAAGAATCAAATTATCATCATGGATCCTAAGGAAAGGAGAGGAAGACTCAGGATCAAAGGCACCCATAAGTCTATGAATTCATCTAACTGGAATATTATAAGTAGGACTAGTAGTAGTAAAGCTCATAAACCAATGCAATGCAAATGAACTAAACTAAGAAAGCATAAAGTATGAATATTTTTGTATTTTGAAAGAGATTTTGCAATTTTTTTGTATTTTTGAAATATAGATGAAAAAAATCTAATTAACATGCAAGATTTAACATAAAAGAGAAATCTAAACAACATAAAATAAAGGGAAATTTAACACCACAAACACAATAGGGAATCTAACTCCACAAAAGAAAAGAGGGTAAGTATGTCGGGTTCACCAAAATGAATAGGGTGAGATAGTAGTTCACCAAAAAGAGTAAGATGATATGCAAAGGGGAATATAGGACCTATCCTTAACCCAAATTTCCAAAAGGAAAGATCCAAATGGATTAATCACAAAGAGGTGATCAATGCACAAATGAATCAAACAATGGAGAATATGAAGAAAGGAGGAAATCCTATAATCTATTATAGAAATTATGTACTTGAAATCTTAAATGAATAGAAGGAAAATACTAACCTCAAAATAGGGAAAATCTAGAAAATACTAATTTTTGATGTCTGTGCACAATTTCGGGAAATTCTGTAGCTTGTTCTAGACTAGAAATGCCAAGATAGAGAAAACCCAAAAAACTTGTGTCCTTATGAGGTCAGGTCATCTTTGACCCAGATAGCAGGGCAAGGTCTTACCCTGGGGCACAATCCTACCCCCCACTAAAGATCATCCCTAACCTGAAACAACTCAGATGAAAATTCTGTTCGCGAATCTCAAAAGTTTGCCGAAAAGGGTATCCAGATCTGTACTTCAATTCATTGTCCTGTACCTATATCTACAAGAAAAATATTTTTTGTTATTTGGATGGGGGGTTTTCCTTGGTCAAACCCCAATTTAAGAATTAACCTTGAAATTGAATTGAAATTGTAATATGCATGAACAAAGTAAATGGAACTATTCACCTTGCTTATGTTGAAGTCCTTGTATAGGATTTGAATCTTTGAATCCACAAGTAGGGATGCTCCAAAAGAATGTAGAAATGAATGTAGGATGTCTCAAATCAATTTCATTAGATCCTCAACACCAATCTTGAATTGATCTTTGCATAGGAAGAGGCTTGAATGAATGTAGATGGAGGAATCTTCAAAGGGGCTTCAAAGAGATTGAATCCTTCAATAGCTAACAATGGATCTCCATGATGAATGCTTGAAGATGAATGAATGCTTGCTTTCTTTCCTTATCCTTCTTGCTTGCTTGATCACTTGAGAGCTAGATGTCTTGATCATGAAAGGTGGATTGAGAAAATGAGAGAGGAAGGCTTCCTTTTATAGTGATCTAGGGCACAAACTTCTAGAGAGGCTGATATTGGAGAATTAAATCCCAATTAACATTAACCCCTAGAAATGGACCTAAATTAAATATAATTTAAGAGTTTACCATTCCAAAATCCAAAACAGCCAACCCGGAAGTGGGAAAATAAACTTTTCGAAGCCCGACATCCCGAAACTCCCAGAAACTAAAATTTGGACTTGGGGTTAGGGACAAGGTAGACTCTGACCTTGGTCAGAGTCAAGGTTGTCCTTGACCTAGGTCAGGCTCGAGGTCATCCTTGACCCTCTAGGTTGTCCTTGAACCAGGAAGTCAAGATCTCCAGATTCTTAGAGAAAATTTGTCGAAAAGAGGCTGGAAATAGGGGGAGAGAAGCAGATCAGGGGGGAAACTGCCAGATCCATGCAAAGACCTAATCAAGGCACTTGACATGACCCTAGACCACTTAATTGGAGGGATAAATGCTCTTATCATGGAAGTGCTTCCATTTTAAGATGATACACCATGCCGAATATTTCATAATTGAGTTTGCCAATTAAGCTTTATCAATTACCAAATATAAAACAATACACGTTACACAATAATTTCATAATTACACAACACTGTCGGCTCACAAACTTAATAAATCTTCACATGAGCAACCTTTGACTATGATGAATTAGCCAGGTCACCTTCACAATGTCTTCAACCTCTATATAACTTCTCTTATCCAGATTCTATCCCTATTAGGAGATATAATCCAATCATCACAAACCACTTCTCAGGAACTCTGTTAGAATATAGTCTTCACTAGATCTCCTATAACTGACATAATTACTTGAATTTTCACACACACTCTTAACCATGTCATTAGGACTCTATGAAAAACACGTCCTCAACTCCACATAACCTCATCTACAATTCTCTATGTGCGTTAACTCAAACTATGTCCGCTACTCTATCAATCTTTAGTAAAAATAGTATGTTGACATTAATGACAAACACAATCATGAATGCAACATGTGACAGATCTAGTAATGCTAGAATACTCCCCCATAGGACATATTTGGCATTCATGCTAACAAATACCCCTTGTACAATTGCTAGAGTCATGGTAGATCCCTCTATTTCAGGTGATCATTCTTTGCTCTATGGTTGCTAATGTGGTCACAATTTCTCTATGCGTTGCTCTCACAAACCACGTTCCAAAGCCCATCACCACTAGTCTGGCAAGAGAAGAGATTTTCATCATTTTTACTTTGCCTCTCCTCTACAGGTTGGCCCATGGGTGGTGTTGACCCTTTGAATCCTAGTGGTTCTAATTTGCCAGCTTCTGGCAGAGATTTTTAATGGATCAACTCCTCTAAGTGGCTCCCCTATATTTCCCTAGCCATCTCTCTAGCTAGGAAGGAGACAGAGAAAGAAGAAGAAGAGACAATAGAAGATGTGTGCTTTGATCTAGACCCTAATCCCAACCCCGGTGATGTATGGGGGGAAAAATATCACCGGGATATGACACCTCCATCAACCACTGCATTAGCCACTTAGCGGCTAGTTTGTTTTGATTTTGCCTCCAGACTCTACACGCATATTTGTTTATGCTTATTTTTTGAGAGCTTCCTGAGTGATTCTCAAGGAGTAATTTTATATCCTCATTTTTAAGTGAATAGTGTACTATTAAATCTTTAATGGAAATGCCCTATTCATCAAAAAAAGGGTCCAACGTGATGATAACATATATTTGTCAAGTTTCAATGGGATAGAAAACCTAAATAAAAAATAAAAGGTCAAAGGGTCAAAGTTTGGATATACCATAAAAATTTAGTAATTGATAAGTAGGAGATATTTTCTATAGTAAGTCAAATTGTGATATTTCTATTATGATTTAACTGTGTAGTTTTTGGGTCACATAGTTGAATGAGTTTGACTAAAAAACTACACAATTGAATCTTGATAGCAATATCACAATTAAGAAATTATAAGCATGTTTTTTGTTGATGCTTCTAGACATTTATCATAGTCAATAGTTGGTAGTCCAATGCCTTTGGGCTCTTTTGCTCCTTTTGTTGTGGTTTCCCTTTGACCCTCACTCTCTGTGTGCTTGTTGTTGAAATCTTTGGCTATCTTCTAGCCTATTATGTGTCTCAATGGTTAATCAAATGTATAATTTTGTCTAATTCTTTAGCTCAACTTGTTAATGACTAGTTTGCATGTGATTTGTACCTCACTTTCATTGAAGAGGATAAAAACATCAAATAGACCCTCAAAATCTTAGATACTTTTCTGTAAACCTCTAGTTTGCTCATGCAATGTCATAAGGCATAGTTTTGCAAAAAAAATCCTCCATAATTGTACACTCTTGGCTCAATGCCTTAAGTTGGAAATAGTTTGGCCATGGTCAAATTTTTAGATTCTTGGGTACTCCCTTTGCTTTCCAAGTTTCACAAATATCCTTATGGTAAGCAATTCTTTCTAAAATTGAAAATAAAAAATTTCATGTTAGATCATAAAACATCTTTGATGTAGGAGCATCCTAGGTGTAAGAGCAATCTTGTATCACCCAAAAAATATTTTTGGTTTTATTTTCAATAAGGGCTATCTTGTGCAAAGCTGCTATTTATGGAAACTTGCTATTTTTAGTAAGTTGGTCATACGATCTCGGAATGTTCTGATTTCACATGTGGAGGTTCATCTCAATCAATTTAGCCTACCAGTTTAGTTTCATTGCCACATCATCTGTATTGGTGAAGTTATTGAGGTTTTTGGGTATGAAATCTTTGAGCTCAATTTTAAAGGCTGTAGAGGCTCTGGATCGCGATTGACCCCTAGCTAACTAACACTAGCACATGTCAGACACTGTAGATCTCGTCATGGCATTTTTGAAAAGTGGTTACAATAGAAAAATAGAGTTACGATTAAAAAGTTATGGCCTCCGAAAGTTGGGTTACCTAAAATCATATTTTGTATTTCTTTTGAGCCGACCCTATTGTAATAATTGTGAAAAATAAATAATTTTATGTTTAGTCAGTCTTAAAGGCTAAATTTCTAAAACCTTCTCGAGTGGTGGAAATTGCCTATATAAGGAAAGCCCGTAGTGTTGTCTTAGGCAGTTCAGAGCAGTTCTGGGTAGATCTGGGTAATAATTCGAAGCTTTGTCCTACAGAATATTGTAAGGGAAATGCCCATGTGGCTTTGCATATTGTAATTCTGAAATTTGTAATTCCACATTTGTGGAGATAAGAAGAAGCCCATTTTTTATTCTTGCAATTTGTTGTTGTTTCTCTATTTCTGTTATGTGTTTGTGGTATTAAGGGGAGCACCCTTCATCAAGTGGTATCAAAGTAGGAGTTCTTGAGTGTGTAAATAGATCGCCGACTGTGAGGCAATTTGAACCAGGACTATGGGTTAGGGTTTATGTGTAAACAAATCGCCGATTGTGAGGCAGTTTGCACCAAGACCATGGTTAGGGTTTCAGGGATACAAGTGAAAATGCCTCCACGAAGGGAACGTGGCGGAAGAGCTGGTGTTGTGACACCTGAGGTTAGAGAGCTCCAGAGACAAGTGCGAGCATTGCAAGAAAAGATTCGCAGAGGAATGAATCTTAATGTCAGAGACGAAAGTGAGGATGAAGCTGAGGGAGAAGGAAATTCTGATCAAGAAGAAGGTGAAATTTTGAACTAGGAGGAAGAAAGACTTTTTTAGGCCATTTCAAAGATCAGGAAAAGACCTAAGATTGAGGTTCTTGCATTTTCAAGAAATCTTAACCTAGAAGAATTGATTGACTGGATCAATGAATGTGAAGAATATTTTGAGTATGAAGATATTGAGGATCCTAATAGGGTCAAATTCGTGAAGGCCAGACTGAAGGGTCATGTGAAGATCTGGTGGCAGGAGATCCAATTAGAGTGAAATCAAAGAGGAAAGGATAAAATCACAAGATGGGATCAGATGGTGGATAAATTAAAGCGACAATTCATTCCTATTGATTATGAGCTTGACCTACTGAAGAAGATACAAAGTTTGAAGAAAGCAGGAAGATCTGTTTAGGAGTATATAGAGGAGTTCTATCAAATACTCATCAGAACAGGCCATGCGGAAGCTAATAAGGAGAAAGTTGCCCGTTACCTTAATGGGTTGAGGCCGAGCATTCAGGAGGAGTTGAATCTAGTTCGAATGAATAGTATTGAAAAGGCATACCAATTTGTCCTAAAAGTAGAGGAAAAGCTGAATAAGAAGTTTGAGAGTAGACAAAGAGGGAGAGGTCATGATGGAAGATCTGGTGGACAGTCATATGGAGATTGAAATGAAGATTCGAAAAAGTAGGATGAGGCCAGTAATAGTCAGAATCAGAGAGGAGATAATTTCAATTATTTCCATGATCAGAATAATAGAGATCAGAGAGGAAGAGGAAGAGGACAAGGATTTGGAAGAGGAGGCTTCTGTGGAACATGTTTTCACTGTGGAGACGAAGGTCATAGGGCATTTAAATGTCCTCAATGCCAAGGAAGGAAAGACAGGAGAAATGAAGGCCAAGACAGAGTTGCACATGTAGATGAAGATGTCAGATCATCACATTCTGAAGATGCTGAAAGAGGAGAAACGTTGATTAAAAGAAGAGTCCTACTGAGTGGTGAGAATGAACCCGAGCAAAGGAGGAGCCTATTTCACACTAGGTGCAAGTGTGAGGGTAAGTGTTGTGATGTGATTATTGATAGTGGAAGTACTGATAATTTGGTGTCAGAAGAAATGGTGACAAAGTTGAAGCTCAAGAGGTGGAAACATCCACATCCATATCGGGTTGCCTGGGTGCAGGATGACCACAAGGTCATGGTCAGTGAACAGTGCCTAGTGAAGTTCAAGATCGGTGGGTACCAAGATGAGGTACTATGCGATATCATATCTATGGATGCATTTCATATGTTGTTGGGTAGGCCTTGGCATTTTGACAGGTGTGTTGTACATGATGGTCGTGTGAATACCTATTCCCTGATAAAGGATGGAGTGTGACATAAGCTAAAACCATTGAAGGAGACAAAAGAAAAGGTATGTGGTAATGCAAGAATAACTTTTGTTGATAGAGGAAATTTCTTAGATGGTATATGGCATGAGCATATGTGTTTTACCTTAATTCCAAAGGCTAGGAAAGAGGAAGTAGAAGATGTACCTGTAGAAGTTGTAGATTTGTTGAATGAGTTTTAGGATATTGTGTCTGATAATGTGCCTGATGGATTACCACCAGTAAGAAAGATCAGTCATTAGATGGACTTGATTCCAGGAGTCAATTTGCAAAATAAGGTAGCACACAAAATGACACTAGCAAAAAGTGAAGAGTTGAAGATAGATTTAAAGTTTGG
Source organism: Chamaecyparis obtusa (assembly GCA_027943335.1). Lineage (NCBI taxonomy): Eukaryota > Viridiplantae > Streptophyta > Pinopsida > Cupressales > Cupressaceae > Chamaecyparis > Chamaecyparis obtusa. The sequence continues at coordinate 554,306 of BSBK01002239.1, forward strand.
TTCATCACATCATCCACAAATTGTATATGGAAGTAGTCCCAAAAATGTATATGAGTTGAGAAAGATAGATAAAGGAGAAATAAGTAGTGTTGAAGATGAGGATTTTGCAAAAAACTTGAAGAACATCCATGAGGAGGTGAGGAAGCATATTACCAAGATGAATGCATAGTATAAGGCTAAGGCAGATGAGAAAAGGAGGCATAAGGAATTTCAAGATGGAGATGAAGTCATGGTTCATTTGCGGAAGGAGTGATTTCCAGTTGGTACATATAACAAGTTGAAAATGAAGAAGTTTGGGCCATGTAAGATAGTGAAGAAGCATGATTTAGGAAATGCATATGAGGTCGAGTTACCTACTGAGCTGAATATTTCACCAGTGTTTAACATATCAGATCTAATGGAGTATCATGAGGGAGGTGTTGAAGATGAGATCACAGTAGCACAGTGGAGTATTCCAACAACCAGTTCAGCTACCAAGGAGATTGAGGATATACTGGATAGTCATGTTGGTAGAAGCACAAGGAACATGACATATGAAGAATATTTGGTCAAGTGGAAAGGATGACCTATTGAAGATTCATCATGGCTAACAAGGGAGGAGGTTAACCGTCTTGGTTTTCCTCTTCACACCTGAGTCATGACAAGGTCACTTCTCAAATTACCCCGGGTGTCTGATGCAGGAGCATCCTAGGTGTAAGAGCAATCTTGCATCACCCAAAAAATATTTCTGGTTTTGTTTTCAATAAGGGCTATCTTGTGCAGAGCAGCTATTTATGGAAACTTGCTATTTTTAGTAAGTTGGTCATATGATCTCGAAATGTTCTGATTTCACATGTGGAGGTTCATCTCATTTATTTCAGCCTACCAGTTGAGTTTCATTGCCACATCATCTGTATTGGTGAAGTTATTGAGGTTTTTGGGTACAAAATCTTTGAGCTTAATTTTGAAGGCCTTAGAGGCTTCAGATCGTGATTGATCCTCAACTGACAGGCGCTAGCGTGTGTTAGGCACTATAGATCTCGTCATGACGTTTCTAAAAAGTGGTTACAATAGAAAAATGAAGTTACGATTAAAAAGTAATGGCCTCCGGAAGTTGGGTTACCTAAAATCATATTTTGTATTTCTTTTGAGCCGACCTTATTGTAATAATTGTGAAAAATAAATAATTCTATGTTTAGTCGGCCTTAAAGGCTAAATTTCTGGAACCTTCTCGGGCAGTGGAAATTGCCTATATAAGGAAGGCTTGTAGTGTTGTCTTAGGCAATTCATAGCAGTTCGGAGCAGTTCTGGGTAGATCTGGGTAATAATTCGAGGCTTTGTCATACAGAATATTGTAAGGAAAATGCCCATGTGGCTTTACATATTGTAATTCTGAAATTTGTAATTCCACATTTGTGGAGATAATAAGAAGCCCATTTTCTGTTCTTGCAATTTGTTGTTGTTTCTCTATTTCTGTTATGTGTTTGTGGTATTAAGGGGAGCACCCTTCATCAATCTCTTTGATAAGGAAGTTTCAATTTTTCTCCAAGATTCATGTGGTCACCCATATTTATTACTCCTTATGTTAGCTCCTTTTAAAGGCTATTACATGAAACTAGAATTTATTCTCTAAGATTTTCTCTAGGCCTCCTCAAAGAACCATAAGGGTTTCCATTGGGTTACTTGGGATTTTTATTGTCTCCCTAGTGAATTTGAAAGGTTGGGGGTTTTATCTACGCATTGGTAATGTTTAGATATTTCTTCCAAATGGATTATTTATGCCCTAACTAAAGATGAAGCTTGAAAAATCTAGTTCAACATTATATCTCCTTTGGACGTCCTATTGAATAACCTACTTGAAAGGGGATGATTTTCAAACCCTTCTCACCATGAACAATGCAATTCACATTGAAGGAATTATTTTTCTTAAAAACTTTTAGAGAGCTTCATAAGCCATGAAACCTTAGCTTTTTGAAGATTTGGGATTTCATGATGATTTTACCATCAACCCAAGAAAATCTAGTGGTCCCTTATTTTGTGAGAGAAAGGTCTCCCTTTGGTTAGATTGCATTGGATGTGGGTCCTGAGATTTCACAAGAAAGGAAATCAATGTCTAAGAGATTTATTCTCTAGAAATTTTATGAGTCTCATGTCATGGACTAAAATGAAGACTAATTTTTGTCTCTCTGACTAGGATTGTAAAACTCTTGGTATGAATAGTATTATGTAACTAGAGATATGATATTATAAGGTATTTAGGTGGATGGAGATGTTGACATGTGGCATGCATCTCTTATGTTAGTTATATTGGATCATGTGAGTAATTTATGTAATTAATTATATTAAGAGTCGAGTAGGCCTTCATTAGGATTTACCCTTCCATAGTATTATTAGGAAGAGGTGTATATAAAGGAAGTGATTATCACCGTAAGAGATATGTTTGAAGTGTGAAGGAAAAGGATCTCATAGAGATATAGCATGGATTAACTTCTTCCTTAAGGAGTGTTCTATGGTGTTATACTACCTCAAGCACCTACTATATTTTTGTATATTTTGGATATTACAACACATTGGTCCATATAAAACTCTTGTGTTATGTGAGATGTATCTTCTACATTATGTTATTTTTGTAACATAGGAAAATCAGGGTGCACAATAGGAATCACAAGTTCATGCATGCAAACAAGGAATATATCATACACCTATTTCCTTTTAATACATTAGAAGGAAGATGATCCACTAGGCCTCAAGAGGAATGAAACACTAGGGAGATGCAATGATCCTTCATTGGGGATTTATGTGAGAGGGGTATGATTATGCAAATGAGATTTAGTAATGCAAGATATATGGATAGATAGGAAGAAAATATGGGTTTTTGTATGCATAGAACAATCAATAACTAGTAGGCCAATTCGGAAAGACAAAATAGAAAAGGTAGATTGTAAGTTACCTATAGTCCAAATTTCAGGCTAGAATGGAGGGATTGGAGCAACCTAGTCACCCTATTTACAGGACTAGGGAAACTCACTTTACCTATGCCCTAAACTTTTTGTTGAATTTAGTTGCAGACTATAGCTCATTATTTTACCTACGTGTACCTCTATATTAGTGCCACATGTTCTTGCACACAAAAGAGAGAGAAAATTTTGTATAGAAGGGTTTTCCTAAGTCAAACTCTAGTTTATGAATCAACCTTGAGATATACTTGAAAGTAAAGCATGCTAGTATAAAGCAGATTCTAGACCTAAAAATGAAACATGTATACCTTCATAAACATTCTTGATGTTGAAATGCCTATGAAGATGCTTGAAATTGATTTGGTTGTTGACTTGAATGACGAGATCATGGATGCCTTCACAAATTCTCTGATCTACAAATTAATTTTTAATCTTCAATGCTTGGAAAGCTTTATCTCTTGAATTGGACTTGATGCTTTCTTGATTGCTTGAATCTCCTTGATTATCTTGTGAATTCTTGAGAGATATCTAATGAATTCTTATCAAAATGAGGGAGGTAACCTTGCTTATATACATCTCCTAGTTATTTTGGGATGCAAAATTTGAAGAAGTTCGATGTGGGCTTGGATTTTTAGCTTAAACAATGTAACCATCATGGAATTTCAAATTGGGTCCAAACATCAAGGAATGGGGCGACGTGGTTTCTCTATTCTTTAGAATGCATCAACTAGGTTGCCCTATTCCCTCCAATGTGATCCCAAGTTGGAAATGAGGGTTACATTTGGAGAGAATGTGCCAAAAAAATAAGTGGGATTGAGCTAGGGTGGTGCATGAGCACCTTTGTTTTGTTTTGTTTTGTAAGCCACCTTTGGCATGTGTTGATTTCCCTAAAGTCATGTTGACCAAGTTGTGGAATCCACTAGGGATTTTGAGTCCTTCTAGGTCATAGGTTCTATATGGAAGACTATAGTCTTTTGGTCTTTCTCTTGGAAAATGATGATAAATGATGTCAAGGTGATGTAATGAGGTTTAGAGCATGTGAAATCAATTTTGGAGTCTAGGTGTGTCTAGTACTCCATGGGATCTTCCCAAAGTCCCTAGGAAGAAAGATTTAAAAAGTTGCTACATTTATTGTAAAATTTGCTTACCAACTTTTGCAACATTTAAAATTTGCTCGGTGCATGATAGCCTTAAGGCATTAATCAGATTATGAGGGCTCTAAACCTCCCCTAAACCTAATTTAGGGATATATATGTGAACCTTGGCTCAAATCTCGAGGTTGGAGAATCTACTGTATGAAGAAAAAGTTCTGGAAGTGTGCACAATATTTGGATTTGTTTGTATTTCAGTGAACAATGAATTAATGTATGGAGTTGTAGCATTGAAAAATGGAAGCACTTCCATTTAGGATTGGCTTAGCCCTCCGAGTAAGTGGTTTTGGGTCATGTCAAATGCCTTGAATGGGTCTTTGACTTGGATCTAGTTTTTTCCTGTATTCTGCCCCATTTTCCACTTCTTTTTTGCATTATCTTGGCATCCTAACTTGAAACCTGAGATTCTTAACCTCAGGGTCAAGTTCGACCTCAACCTTGACCCAAGGTCCAAATTTTAAGATCCCAAAGTTTTTTGGATGTCGGGTTTCGAAAAAATTTATTTCTCGCTTTTGGGTCGGTTGTTTCGGGCTTTGGAATGGTAAACTCTTAAATTATATTTAATTTAGGTCCATTTCTAGGGGTTAAGGCTTAAATGGGAATTTAATTCTCCTATGTAGGCCTCTCTATAAGTTTGTGCCCTAGACTAGTATAAAAGGAGGCCTTCTCCTCTCATTTCAATCCATTTCTTTTAATCATTCATTCTCAATCCTTGACATCCCATCTCTCAAGCACTCAAGCAAGAGAAATCTAGCAATCAAGAAGAAAGAAATAAGGAGAAGGAAAGCATTCAATCATTGATTTATCTTCAAGCATTCAAGAATTCAAGATCCAATTCATCAAGGAGATCCATTAGTAGCCATTAATGGATTCAAGCTCTATGGAGCCCTCTTGTTGAAGATTTCTCCATCCACGTCCATTCAAGCTTCTTCCTAATCCAAGATCGATTCAAGATCGGTGTTGAAGATATAAAGATAATTGATTTGAGACATACTACATCTAATTCTACATTCATTTGGAGCATCCATACTTGTGGATTCAAGGATTAGAATCCTCCACAAGGGTTTCAATCATAGGCAAGGTGAATTGTTTCATTTACTTTGTTTATTCCAGCAATTTCAATTCAATTTCAAGGTTAATTCCTAAATTTGGTTTTGACCAAGGCAAACCCCTCCCCCCCAACAAAAAAAACCATTTTTTCTTCCAGGAATAGGTATGGAACAATGAATTACAGTGCAGATCTGGACACCCTTTTTGGCAAACTTTCGAGATCTGCGAATAGAATTTCTATCGGAGCAACGTAGGTCAAGGTTGACATAAAGGGGTCAAGGTCAACCTTTCTACCTAGGTCAAGGTTGACCTTTTATAGAAAATCAAAAGGTTTTTGGGTTTTCTTTGTCTTTGTGTTTCCAGGGCAGATTAGATTGCATAATTTCCTAAAATTGAGTACAGACATCAGAAAATAGCATTTTCCATATCTATCATACTTTAAGGTTAGTATTTTTCTTTAATTCAATTAATATTTCAATACTTCTTTCCATAACAGAATATAAGGTTTTCTCCTTTCTTCATATTCTCCATCGATTGATTCATTTATGCATTGACCATCTTCCTGTGGTTAATCAATTTGGATCTTTCCTTTGGGAATTTGAGGTTAAGAAGAAGATCTTATCTTTCCCTATCCTATATATTTTACATTACACATTGATCTCCTTTTCTATACATTAAATCTTGATCCCCCTACCTATTGTTATCTATTACATTTTGGTGAACCTGCAATAGACAACTCTTTCTTTTATGGTGTTGGATCTTGCATGTATTAGCCTTCTTTTATGTGTTTGCATTTATATTTCATATAAAGAAAAAATACAAAAACATTTATTTGTTGATGCTTTGTGTTTTCCTAGTTTAGTTCATTTGCATTGCATCGGCATATGAGCTTTACTACCTCTACTCCTACTTATAATATTTTGGTTAGAATAAGTCATAGACTTATGGGTTTCTTTGACCCTGAGTCCTCCTCTCCTATCCTTAGGATCCCAGATGACAAATTGATTACTCATGATTCCAATCCTACTATGGAGCATAACTCTTCTCACTCATCTCATCATGAGGATGATGCTTTAAGAGTTCCTCCTGAGCAAGTCCAAAAACTTTCAACTGAACTTGATAAAATGGGAAATTGCCTTACTCAAGAGAACCATAATCAAGGTTTTATTCAAGCTATAGATGCTCTTAAGAAAGTTCTTTGTGACAGTGATCAAGGTGTTAATCTCTTGCATGATATTACTCATCTTGTGCATTCAAATGTTAAACCTTTAGCTCAGGAATCTCAAGTTTTAGAATTCATTCCTCCTATCACTAGTGTGGAACCTCCTGTCACTAGTGTGGAACCTTCTTCCATTCCTTTACCTAGAATTCCTACTTATACTCCTCCCTTAGTGACTACGTATGTTCCCTCTCTTCCTATGAGTGTTCCACCTGTGTCCCTACCTACTTCCAAACCTTCTTATCATAATGTTCTTTATACTTATTCCAATCCTCTTCCAACTATGGTTCCAAGTGTTCCCTTGGTTGTGTCTTCTATCCCCACTGCTTCATACACTTTACCTAGTGTTTCTAATGTTTCTATGCCTCCTACTTCATCTAATGATTCAAAAATTGTTAGTTTGGCTCAAACAGTGTCCTCTTTACAACAACAATAACAACTTGCATCTTTAACTCAATCTAAGTTTAGTATTCCTACATGTGACATGGACAGTCCTTTATCTCTAGACATTATTCATGCTCATGTTCCTCAACAAGATGATACGCCTTGTCTTGAGAATTACAATGGTAAGGGAGACCTTGTTACTCATGTTAAAACATTCCAAATCCTTTGTAGTGACTATGCTCATGACCATAGGATTTTAGCCAAGTTGTTTGCTAGAACTTTTCATGATAAGGCCTTGTAATGGTATTGTTCCTTGCCTCCTTATTCTATTGATTCCTTTCCAAAAATTGCTAATGCCTTTATCCAACAATTTCAAAATAACATTGGTCTGCAAGTGTCCTTAACTGATTTGATGCATTGTAAACAAAATACTAAAGAAAAATTGACTGAATTTATTGGTAGATTTAAGCATTTGTATGCTCATATTTCTTATCATGTTCCTGATATTAATATTCAGTGTATGTTTATTTCAAATTTACAAAAGGATATTAGATATAAGATTCTGCTTACTGAATTTACCTCTTTTCAACAACTTTGTGCAGCGCTTCATCATTATCAACTACAAGTGAGTCAGTTTGAGAGAAACACTCCAATGGCTCCTATCCTAGTTGATAAGAGTGATGCTTCTCCTAATCGAAAAAAGTTTAAAAAACCTAACAACTACGTCAAGATAAATAAGCAAGCAAATGTAGTTTCTGATCAAGTTGTTGTTGCATCCAACAATTCCACTTTTGCATCCACTACTTTTCATCTGAATCGTACGTTTACTCCTCTTTTTGAATCTTTGCATTCTATTATGAGTAAATTTTTGACTACCAATATGATTACTTTACCTCCTATTTGACCTTTTTTACCTACTACAATGGCATCCAGATCATTTGATTCCAAAGCCTTTTGTCAATACCATCGTCAAAATGGCCATGATACTAAGAAGTGTTATTATTTAAAACATAAGGTTCAAGATTTAATTGATTCTAATACTTTATATGTTGATATTTTTTTATGGTAGTGGGAACAAATCTGTCTCTCCTCCTAATCAAAACCTCCAAATCTATATGAATCCTTTGCCTACACATGATACTACTACCATTGTTCAGCCATCTTCTATGGATATTGTTTATGATTCAAAGATGGATGATCTTAATCACATTTTTAACCATGTGGAGCATGTTGTTTTGTCTCAATTTGTATCTCCACCCCAGCCTCAATCTCAAACTCAACTTCAAGTTCCACCTCAACCTAAGCCTAAACCTCAACCTCAACCTAAACCTCGAAAACAACCTAAGAATAAAAGACCCAGGGAACTCTTGATTACCTTCGATGATTCTGAGACTATTAAAGCTCCTGATGGTCCCCTCTACATTTATGCTAGGATTTCTAAGATACCTACACATGGTTGTCTTTTTTATCCTACATTCTTAGTCAATGTTATTAGTGAAGAAAATATTTTTATGAAGAACTTACAATGTGATTCTTATGATACATCAGATTTATGGATTCAAAATTGTAATGGTTTTCTTTATCCATCATTTGGTTCTATTAACTTGCCTATTGAACTTCATGGTAAAGTTGTGGACACTACCTTTATTGTTTTTCCTACTTCTGATCAGTTTCAAGTTATGTTTGGTTTGCCTTGGTTGAATGCCATGCATGTCATTGCTTCTCTTATCCATAAGTGTCTTAAATTCATTCATGATGAAGAAGTGAAGATGATTAATCATAGTTTATATCAACCTTATAGGCCCATGGATTGTGCTACACTTGACTTCTTTTGGCCTTCATTACCTAATTCATGTCCTTCTCGACATGATAACCTTTTTCGCTCATATCAAGCCTATAAACATCGCAAGATTCTTGAGTTAAGCATGCCTCATATGGATCTTAACCATGGTATTTTTCCTATGCCTTCCATACCTCCTTTATCCATGGCTTCTATTTCTGTTAATCAAGCTTCTAGTGTTACTTTTTAGTCTACTGAAAATCCTACTGATCCTCCTATAGAATTTGTGAAGGAACCTATGGTTGTCCCTCCTAGTTCTCAACATATTTCAAACAAGACAAAACGTAACCAATCTTCTAATGAACATCATAAGAAGTGTCGAGCTCAAGCTAAAGCCCATGCCTTTGTTATTCAAAGTTCTTTACCTTGTTTTGACCAGCCTATGCCTGATGTGTTAGAAGAAGTTAATGTTAATAATGATGTTAAGATGAATGATTATAATGATTCTATTCATATCTTAGATTCTATTTCGATTAATCTTGATGAAGAAGATACTCTTGATGATCCTAATGATGCTAATGATGAATATGAGACTATTGACATTGATACTGATTTACCTAATATGGTTTCAACATAATTGATAATTACACCTAGTATCAAACATTACGATTCTCAAGAAGATCCTTGTTTGGAACTGGCTATTATTCCTACTGCATTGGATATAGTCCCTCTTATGAGTTCCCCACTTTCTCAAAATGATATAGAATGAGATGGGGAGAGTAGGCAACGCGCTTGATTAGCTTGTCCTTCATGGTAGCTTTTTGTGTGTTTACCTGTTGTATTGTGCTTCTCCCGTAATGTGTTTGCTAAATGTTTGTTAGATTCTTTTATATGACCCTTTTTACTTTGTTGGTGCAAGGTGATAAAGGAATCAAACCTATTGTACTATTCCTCTATATATATCTTTACTCTTCTATATATTGTTTTCATGTTATGTTGTACTTGTGCTATTGTTCATAAATATTTTCCTTGTGTAGTTTGCTTGGATTTGCGACTTGGTGGCACCGAATCTTTTTGGTATCTATGTTGTGGTCTGAAAAGACTCTTCTTCGTAACTCTTATGTTTTATTTCCTCCATTGTGATTATAGTTCTACTTTCTTTGGGGAATGATGTCAATTCATTTGCAATAATATCATATATAAATATTATCTTATGAACATACTGACCCTACGATGGGTAGATCCCTTATGTGTTCTCTGTATGTTTATGTGGTATTTCCCTTGATTTGTCTTCGATTGGGGGCATCTCATAGTGGAAACATAATCAGTGGAGTTTTTTATGTTTCCGTTTAAGCCATTGCTCCTGTTAAAGTGTTAGCAATGACTTTAACGTGGGGGCATACACTTTTCTCACTTTTTGCACACACGCACTTTCAATATACATATTTTTCAAGGCTCTTTTCTCCCTTTATGGATTAGTGACTAATCCTTAAAGCATGGATTTTTATCTTATAGGATCTCTTGATCCCTCCTATTTCAATTTTCAAAGGTTTTGATCCCTTAAGGTTGAAGGTGTCCTTAAGACTGGATCTTTCTTTTTTTTTGTCTTTGCTCTTTTGGAATAGAATATTCCTAGGAGTGAATCCTTGATGGGTTGACTAGTGAGTAGCCACATTCATTATGCGGTTCAATTCCATCTTTCTAGTTGTGTTGTTTCCTTGTGTGGTTCACAATGGAACATAAGTTCTCATTGGGTGAGGTAATCACATCCTCTTCTCTTTTTTTAGAGATGTCTGTCTTATTGTAATCTTGGAGTTGATGAAGACTTGAGTCCTTGGGGGCTTGAGGATTCCTTTGTCCTTTTGATTTCAATAATATTGTCTTTTTCTTTGTGATCTCCTTTACTGAGAGTTTTCATCGAGTCCATACTCTTACTAAAGTGGGGGCTAAATGTAGCGTCAGAAAATGGAAGCACTTCTATTTAGGACTAGTTTATCCCCTCGAGTAAGTGGTTTGGGGTCATGTCAAACACCTTGAATGGGTCTTTGACTTGGGTTTGGATTTTTCCCCCATTGCCCCATTTTCCACTTCTTTTTTGCATTATTCTGGCATCTTGACCTGAAACCCTGAGATTCTTGACCTCAAGGTCAAGGTCAACCTTGACCCTAATCTAGGTCAAGTTTGACTTCAACCTTGACCTAGGTCAAGGTTGACCTTGACCTTGACCCAAGGTCCAAATTTCAAGATCCCAAAGTTTTCGGATGTCGGGTTTTAGAAAGATTTATTTCCCGCTTCCGGGTCGATTGTTTCGGGCTTCAGGAATGGTAAACTCTTAAATTATATTTAATTTAGGTCCATTTATAGGGGTTAAGGCTTAAATGAGAATTTAATTCTAGAAGTTTGTTCCCTAGACTTGTATAAAAGGAAGCCTTCTCCTCTCATTTCAATCCATCTCTTTTAATCATTCATTCTCAATCCTTAACATCCCATCTCTCAAGCACTCAAGCAATCAAGAATAAAGCAAGAAGGAGAAGGAAAGAATTCAAGAATTAATTCATCTTTAAGCATTCAAGATCCAATTCATCAAGGAGATCCATTAGTAGCCATTGATGGATTCAAGCTCTATGGAGCCCTCTTGTTGAAGATTTTTCCATCCACATCCATTCAAGCTTCTTCCTATTCCAAGATCCATTCAAGATTGGTGTTGACGATCTAAAGAAAATTGATTTGAGACATCCTACATCTAATTATAAATTCATTTGGAGCATCCATCCTTGTGGATTCAAGGATTCGAATCCTCCACAAGGGTTTCAACCATAGGCAAGGTGAATTGTTTCATTTACTTTGTTTATTCCAGCAATTTCAATTCAATTTCAAGGTTAATTCCTAAATTGGGGTTTGACCAAGGAAAACCCCTCTCCACAACAAACAAAACCATTTTTCTTGTAGGAATAGGTACAAAATAGTGAATTACAGTGCAGATCTTGACACCCTTTTTGGAAAACATTCAGGATCCACGAACATAATTTCCATCAGAAAAGTGCAGGTCAAGGTCGACATAAAGGGGTCAAGGTTGACCTTTCTACCTAGTTCAAGGTTGACCTTTTCTAGAAAAGCAAAAGGTTTCTAGGTTTTCTCTATCTCTATGTTTCCAGGCTAGATCAGATTGCAAAATTTCCCAAAATTGAGTACAGACATCAGAAAACAACATTTTCTAGTTCTGTCATACTTTGAGGTTAGTATTTGTCTTCAATTCAATTATGATTTCAATACTTATTTCCATAACGGAATATAATGTTTTATCCTTTCTTCATATTCTCCATTGATTGATTTATTTATGCATTGACCACCTTCTTGTGGTTAATCAATTTGGATCTTTCCTTTGGGAATTTGGGGTTAAGAAGAAGATCTTACCTTTCCCTATCCTATATATTTTACATTACACATTGATCTCCCTTTCTATACATTACATCTTGATCCCCCTACCTATTTTTATCTATTACAAGATTTATGAGTTAGATTTGGATCAATGGAGAATGCTAGATGTTAGTGTGTGTGCTTACTTTCAAGTTCTACAATTAGTTTAGGTTTCGTTATTTATTGATTTGCATTGGTTTAATTCTTTGCATTATCTTTGCTCACTAGTTTATACTAGGAGAGTTGTAAACATGGGGACCTAACTTGCTATCCCACCATTCATTCTATACATCCTTTTGGGGATAGTGAGTAGGATCCATGAGTGTACCATATGCTAAAGGAGGGGCCCTGGAGAGCATGCCAAGCATTATTATAGTCAAGCCCTAGGTGAGCTATAATGATCCAGGCTAGGAAGGACTGAGCCAAGAAGACAAATATATTGCAGAGGTGGAATGGGAAGCATGGTTTGGTGATTGGATACCTTAGGTATGGTCATTAACAAGACTTGGATGCAAGGAGAAGGTGTGATCAATCCTTTTGATCACCTAAAAGCAAGAGACACTTCATGCAATCAGTGAAGGCCCTAAACCCTATCAAAATCACCTATTTCTAGTTAGGGGATTGTATAGCCTGGAGAAACCCTAAAACCTCCAAAAATACTTGAGAGGTTGCTTAATGTTCCAAAAATCCACAATTATCTTGCAAGGTATTTTGTAAGCAAATAGGTGAAAGACCCTATTTTCTTGGAGAGGAGGCCTAATTGGGGCTCTTCCTTGTAGCCCTAAATAAAGAAGGAAGTGTGAGATCGGTAAGGGAGATTGGTGAAGTGGGAGTTGAACCACATAAAATGGAACCACATAAGACATTTCCAAACACCTCCACACCTTTGCAAATTCCTAAACTCATTTGGAGATGGTAAACCCTTATCCTAGCTTAAGGGTCAGTGTAAGCATGAAATGAGTGAGCACCAAGAATTGCTTTGTCTTGGTTGGATTGTAATGGTAACTTGGTTGGGGTTGAAGACCAAGGGATTGATCCTTTGAGGGAATCCTATAGGTCACTTGTGTTAGTTGGGACACTTGAGGGTCACTAGATAAACCTACGCAAGGGCTAGTGATTAGCTCTTCCCAACCTCCCTATTAGATTGGTATCAGAGCCCCAAAATTTTTTGGGATTGCATAGTGCATGTCAGAGTGTGAATCTAGTGGGTCTTCAAACATGGTGACTAATGTGGAGTAAGTGAAGAAATTTGAGGACCAAGAAGAAGACAATAGGTTGTTAAGGGAAATGATAGCCTAATTGGAACAAGTATTGGGGGAAGTGCAAATGAAGACTAAAGAAGTCTATGATAAATTAGATTGGAGAGAGGAAAAGGACAAGGAGATCCATGAGGAGGACAAGACTCCAGAGCTAGACCCTATGTTACATGAGAGCCACTCTTGAAAGCCCTGAAAGCCATGAGTGGGAAAGCTCTAGAAGGTATACCATTATTCAGTGGTAAAATGGAGGCAAATATAGTCATGGACTAGATAAAGGGCATGGAAAACCATTTTGAACATGATGGGGTCACTGAGGCACAAAAAGTAAGAGTGGAAAAATCTAGGCTTAGAAGCTCTGCCTTAACATGGTGAAAGTTTATTCAAATTGAGAGAGAAAAGGAAAGCGATAATCCAATCTCTACTTGGAAGGGCATGGTGAGAAAAATAAGAGAAGCCTATATGCCAGATGATTATGAGATTCAACTGCATAAAAAGAGGCAGAGTTTAAGAAAAAAGGACATTGATGTGAATGCCTATACATAGGAATTTCAAAAGCTTTGCATGAGGTCCAATGTATTAGAAGATGAAAACATCAAAGTAGCTAGATACTTGAGTGGCTTGAAGTGAAGTATTCAAGAAGAGATGACTCTTCTCAGTCCCAAGATAGTACACCTATGTTACCAACTGGCCATCAAGATTGAAGATAAGAGCAGAAGGAAACAAGACCAAACCTCCAAGAGTAGAGGTAGAGGAAGAGACCAAAGGGGACATAGAGGAAGCTATCAAGGTAGAGGGTCTGAACGAAGAAGTCAGGGAGAGTCCAAACTTGTAGAACATAGGGGTGAATCATCTTCTAGAGGGAATTTTAGTAGAGGTAGAGGCAACCAAGGAGGCTCCAACAGAGGGAGAAGTGCAGGTAGGGGCAATTCATATTTTTCTAGCATGAAATGCTACAAATGTGGGTAGATGGGACATCCAACTTATAGGTTCTTGGATAAGGCATCTTATTCAAATATAGAGAAGAGAGTAGCCTACACTCAAGAAGACACTTCAAGTGTCAAGTCATCGGAGGTTAGCCATATTGAATAAAGAATGGGTGAGAACCTCATGTTTAGGAGAGTTCTTATTAGACAGCCAGCAAAGGAAGAACCAAAGCATAGGAGAGCACTCTTTAGAGTAAAATGTAAAGTTATGGGGAAGGTTTTTAAAGTGATTGTGGGCTCTAGTTCCATAGACAACATTATAGCACAAGAGGCAGTTTATAAGACTCTCAATCTTCCCAAGGTACCTCACACCAATCCTTACAAAGTAACATGGATAAATAAAGGACAAAGTGTCATATAGTAAATGAGCAAGCATGGATTGAGTTTTCTATTGGAAGGTAAAAAGACAATTTTTTGTGTGATGTGCTACGCATGGATGCATGTCATCTATTATTAGGAAGGCCATGGCAGTTTGACAAAGAAGCCATCTACAATGGAAATGACAACACTGTCACCTTCAATAAGGATGGGGAAACATTCAAATTGCAATCTTTGCTAGAGGAAGAGGGGGAACAATCCAAGACTCCTAGTGTGTTGTTGAACAATGGGAAGGATATGTTTCATGTAATTCAAGCAAGGGAAAGTGAAGGATATGCCATAGTAGTGAAGCCTAAGGAAGAGGAGAAGCTCACTCAAGAACCACTACCAAAGGAGATTCAAGGGTTACCTGGTAAGTACAAGGACATTGCAAGTGATGGGACACCAACAACTCTACCAACTAAGAGGTCAATAAGTCATCAAATTGACTTCATACCATGGTCCTCATTTCCAAACAAGGCAACATAAAAACTCACACTATAGCAGAACCAAGAGGTGGCTAAGAAAGTTCAAGAACTGCTTGATCAAGGGATCATTAAGAAGAGCATTAGCCCATGTGAAATACTAGTGGTCTTAGCATCCAAGAAAGAAGGAAAAATGGAGGCTTTGCATTGATTTAAGAGCCATTAATCAGATAACAATCAGGTATAGGTTTCCCATACCTAGGATTAAGGATTTGATGGATTGTTTAGGAGGAGCACAATACTTCACCAAGCTGGATCTTAAGAGTGGTTACCACAAGATCAGAATAAAGGATAGAGATGAGTGGAAGACAAACTTTAAGAACACAAAATAGCTATATGAGTGGCTTGTAATGCCATTTGGGCTTACTAATTGTTAGCACATGTAAAAATTTTCATGGCTCTAGCATTTTTCTGTCGGTCTCTGCAGTTGTTTTTAGGTCTCTAGCTCAAACCCTAGGTGAAATTTTTGAAAAACTAGCTGTTGTAGTGAAAAATCCCTAAGAATGCCCTGGCCTTGTTCTAATTTTGTGTTACTTTATTCAGGCCACTTAAAACTCTAAAACACATGTGCTAAATTGTTAACCTCTCTGTCGCATGATTGCATGAACCTTTTTCATGTTATGCGATCTTGCAACTAAAGGTTTTATTTTCAGGCCCCTTTTAATAATTGTTGATTTGCCTAGGTCTCCAGGTTAATTTTTTCCTAAGTCTACAAGCTCGGCGGTGCTTTAATTTTTCCTAAGTTAGTGCCTTAATTTTTCCTATGTTTTTGGTTTGATGTTTCCCGGGCCCAGGCTCTCTAACACCATCTTAATCCTATGGTTGTCATAAGTTCGCAAGGGTTTTGTCAGAGGCTTGCGATCTTACGATGACCATTGATTTTCCTTTATGACACGGTGTTTCAGACTGTGGGTCCATAATGACACGTATGCACAAATGGCTGTCTGTGATTGGTCCATGTATTAATATGTTGGCATGTTATCAGTGGGACCTGGTTTCTGAGTTTGTTAGAGGGTCCTGACATTGTCAGTTGATCAGTAACAGGTGTATGATCTTATGGGATGTGTGAGAGGTTTAAGATCATGCGACAACCGTCGATCTTCTTGATGCAGGCCCAGTTGAATTTTCTTAGTCTTTTTGGCAGTTTAGATAAAGTTTTGGCGGTTCTGACAAATGCTTGCTTTGTTCACTGGTTCGTGTGATGTTTTGGCAAAGGGTCTAAAGACTTAGCAATTTGGAAAATAGTTTTCATGTAGTAGCCAAATAATTTAGCGGTGCTCTCAAAGTTCTTGCGAATGAGTGAAGGTTTTTCTCAATCGCATATTCGCCAGATTCTTATAAAGTAAAAACATAACCTAGGAAAAGGAAAAGCATCTAATGGTCACGATATAAACCAAGTTCAAATTTGAATGTGGGCCATTGATCCATCGTTAAGCACCATAAAGTAGCCGTTCTTTGCAGATTTGAAAATTTGAATGCTTTCCAACAACAGAAAGGACCAGAATTGAATGTTTTGATGACCAAGCTTAATAGAAATGATTTGCAGTTGTTGTGGTGTGGTCCAGTGAGTCTGATGATTATTTGCAGAGAGTTTTGTACCATGGGGGATGGGTTTACTTGCTCGAAGCATGTTGCAGGGGTCAAATCAAATGAATTTGTAGGAATTTCATGATCTTCAGTACATTTCTAGAAGATTTACCATAAGTGAAGATTGAATTTTTGGATCTGATTGCTTAGGATTGCTTGGTTTTCCATCCAATGTTTTAATTGCTGATCTGTTTGAATTATTTTGGTGGGTGGAAACCTGAACCCTTACCCTGGTTATCCGTAGCTTGTTGCATCCTAACCTATTGGGGATTCCAAGATAACTAGTGGTATTTAGTGTTGAATTTTTGATTTTGTAAGGGTTCTCGTTTCGAAGTTTAGAATTAGTCCCTAGTTTCTGGTCCCAAGGTTTTGTAATAATTTTTGATTTAGTGTTTGCTAATGAAAGAAAAAAGTTGCAGGTCTAAGCTGTAGTTTGCAAGCAGGGTGCCTTGTGATTCATTGTATACACAGAAGGAATTCATCATACTTAGTACAAATATATGATTCTTATCTCTCCTTTGTGTCAAGTCAAGTAAGCTTTGATTTTTCTAGCTCATTACATATGGTTTTTATGTATGTATCTTCATTCTTGAGTTCTGATCTAGGATTGGATTAAACAATGCTCTAAATGAGATATGAGTTTGCCCTTGTCTATGTAAGGATTTTTCGTAAGTAGTAAAGATTAGGATAAATGTATTTATGGCTATGAATTCTCAAGTATTCTTAAATTTGTGTGTCTTTGTGTCTAAGAGATCTTGCCTAATGGATGAGGCACTGGCCTAAATGAGTATTCCTCTTGTCAACATACACTTGTTGAAGTTATTGCATTCCAAATCTTAGAATCAATAACCTTTCTTAGCTTTAGGTCTTTGGTTGTATGGTTGTGTTACCCAATAGTAATGGAGAGTCAATGAATGTAAGGTTAGCATTTAGTACTTTCTTACTATCAATCTGTTGTTTAGACCCAGTCTTTGGTGTGTGAAGTATAGTTTTCACTGGGTTAGGTGCACCCACCGTGGTTTTGTAGAGCCAGAAGTGAAGAGGGTAGTCTTGTCCCTATAATTGGTCTAGTTACCCTAAGATCCATATACATTTTGAAACTAACCAATCCTAAAATCAACCTGAGGGTATATTGGCAGCCTAAGAGCATAAGCGTCCATTTTGAACACCAACACTAATGCCCCTAGAACATTCATGAGATTGATGAATGAAGTATTAATGGACCACATAGGTAGATTTGTGGTTGTATATCTTGATGATATACTTATCTTCAATAAGACAAAAGAAGAGCACTTGACACATTTGGAGATTGTACTCAAGAGACTTCATGAGGAGCAGTTGGCAATTAACCTAGAGAAATGTGAGTTCCTCAAGCAAGAGATGGTTTATTTGGGGTTTGTGGTATCCAAAGGTCAACTAAAAATGGACCCAAGCAAGGTGGAAGCTATTAAAAATTGGCCTAAACCAACCACAGGAATAGAAGTAAGAAGTTTTCATGGCCTTTCTCAATTTTATAGGAAGTTCACGAGGAACTTTAGTGGCATATGTGCACCAGTCCTAGACACCATAAAGGGTGGAGTAAGGATCAAGTTTAGATGGACATTAGAAGCCATCAAGGCATTTGATAAATTTATGTAGAAAGTGACAACATAACCCATTGTCCTACTACCTAGTTTTGACAAACTTTTCACCTTGGAGTGTGATGCAAGTGGCATAGCAGTGGGAGGAGTGTTGAGTCAAGAAAATAGGCCCATATAATTCTTCATTGATATGCTTAGTGAGGATAAGAGGAAGTATTCAACATATTACTTGGAGTTATATGCCTTAGTTCAATCACTTAGGAAGTGGAGGCATTACCTCCTTCCTAAAGAGTTTGTGGTGTTTACAGATAATCAATCACTTAGCTACATAAACACACAAGAGAAGTTGAGTAATATACACTTAAAGTGGATAGAGTACCTACAAGCCTTTACATTCATTATCAAACATAAGAAAGGACACTTGAACAAGGTGGCAGATGCACTAAGTAGAAGAATGCTAACAATGCAAGAAGTTTAATTGCAAAGCATTGGCATTGAGAGTTTCAAGGAACTCTATGGTGAGGATGAAGACTTCTCTGAAGCATATAAGGTATGTTCAGATTTTGAGAATCATTTTCATAGCCCATTCTCAGAGTATACTCTACAAAGTGGAATTTTGTTTAAAGGGAATTGGTTATATGTTCCCAAAGGCTCAATGAGAGAAAATCTCATTCAAGAGAAGCACAATGGAAGTTTAAGTGGACACTTTGGTATCAACAAAATAATGGAGTTGGTACAGAGATTTTATTACTGGCCCAAGTTTCCAAGAGATGTCAGAAGATATGTGGAGCAATGTGTGGTGTATATGAAAGCCAAAGGGGGAACCAGTAATGCAGGTTTGTATCAGCCTTTTCCCATTCCCAATAGGCCATGGGAATGTATTAGCATGGATTTTTTTGTAGGTCTCCCTAAGACCAAAACATGGTTGGATAGTGTCTATGTAGTGGTGGATATATTCAATAAAATGAGTCATTTCATTCCTTGTAGGACCACCCATGATGCAAGTTACATAGCCCATCTCATCTTTAAGGATATTGTAAGGATACATGGTTTACCCCTAAGCATTGTATCTGACAAGGATGTCAAGTTTATGAGTCACTTTTGGAAGACTCTATGGAGGAGACTAGGCACAAATTTTTCTTTTGGGTCAGCTTACCATCCCCAAATAGATGGTCAAACTGAAGTGATAAATAGGGTGTTAGTAAACCTACTTAGATGCCTCACCAAGGAATATGGACAAACATGGGATATGATCCTTCCTCAAGCTGAGTATGCCTATAATGATAGTGTAAATAGGACCAGAGGAAGAAGCCCATTTGATATTGTATATGGGATGCATCCAAGAGGGGTGTGTGAGCTCATAGATCTAGGAGATATGGATTATGGGAGTGGCCATGCAGAGGACTTCTCTTAGACTATGAAGGAGGTACAAGAGAAAGTGAAGAAGACTATCACAAAGGCAACTCACAAATTGAAGGCCAAAGTGGATATGTCAAGGAAAGACATATAGTTTGTAGTTGGAGACTATGTTATGGTGCATCTTAACAAATC
This sequence comes from Chamaecyparis obtusa, assembly GCA_027943335.1. Lineage (NCBI taxonomy): Eukaryota > Viridiplantae > Streptophyta > Pinopsida > Cupressales > Cupressaceae > Chamaecyparis > Chamaecyparis obtusa. The sequence continues at coordinate 574,045 of BSBK01002239.1, forward strand.
AAGGTTACAGAAGGGAATGCTAGCTAAGTTTCAGAATAAAAGAGTGGTACCTTTTACGATGTTAGCAAAATATGGGAACAATGCATACAAGGTGGAGCTACCGACAGATTTGAGCATTTCACCAATGTTCAATGTATTAGATTTGATTAAATTTAAGGGCAACAAGCTGAGAAGATACTTGAATCTAGGGTGAAGAAACAAACTAGGCACATAGTCTATATGGAGCACCTCATCAAATGGAAGGGGCACCCTGAATCTGAAGCAACATGGGTAGAAGAAGCTGACTTTAAAAAGTCTGGCATCAATCCTTCTATCTTATCCTCTACTATGCCTTGAAGTCTTTTTGTGTAGAGGGGGAGTATGGTGCAGGAGAACCTTTTTTTATTTTGTTTTGTAAGCCACCTTTGGCATGTGTTGATTTCCATAAGGTCATGTTGACCAAGTTGTGGAATCATTAGGGATTTTGAGTCCTTCTAGGTCATAGGTTTTATATGGAAGACTATAGTCTTTTGGTCTTTCTCTTGGAAAATGAAGATAAATGATGTCAAGGTGATGTCATGAGTTTTAGAGCATGTGAAATCAATTTTGGAGTCTAGGTGTGGTCTAGTACTCCATGGGATCTTCCCAAAGTCCCTAGGAAGCAAGATTTAAAAAGTTGCTACATTTGTTGTAAAAGTTGCTTAGCAACTTTTGCAACTTTTAAAAGTTGCTCGGTGCATGATAGCCTTAAGGAATTAATCAGATTATGAGGGATCTAAACCTCCCCTAAACCTAATTTAGGGATATATATGTGAACCTTGGCTCAAATCCTGAGGCTAGAGAATCTATTGTACGGAGAACAAGTTTTGGAAGTGTGCACAGTATTTGGATTTGTTTATATTTCAGTTAAGAGTGAATTAATGTATGGAGTTATGAGTTAGATTTGGATCAATGGATAATGCTAGATGTTAGTGTGTGTGTGCTTACTTTCAAGCTCTATAATTAGTTTAGGTTTCCTTATTCATTTATTTGCATTAGTTTCATTCTTTGCATTATCTCTTCTCACTGGTTTATACTAGGAAAGTTGTAACCATGAGGACCTAACTCACTATCCCACTGTTAATTTTGTATGGACTTTTGGAGATAGTGAGTATGCTCCATGAGTGTACCATATGTATAAAAAGGGTCCCTAGAGAGCATGCCAAGCATTATTACAGTCAAGCCCTAGGTGAGCTATAATGAGCCCGACTAGGAAGGACCGAGCCAAGAAGAAGAATATATTACAGAGGTGGAATAGGAAGCATGGTTTGGTGATTGGAGGCCTTAGGTATGGTCATTAAAAAGATATGGATGAAGGGAGAAGGTTTTATCAATCCTTTTGATCACCCAAAAGCAAGAGACACTTCATGCAATCAGTGAAGGTCCTAAACCCTATCAAAATCACCTATTTCTAGTTAGGGGATTGTACGGCTTGGAGAAACCCTAAAACCTCAAAAATCCTTGAGAGGTTTCTTAATGTTCCAAGAATCCAAAATTATCTTGCAAGGTATTTTGGAATAAAATAGGTGAAAGACCCTATTTTCTCAGAGATGAGGCCTAATTGGGGCTCTTCCTTATAGCCCTAAATAAAGAAGTGTGAGATCGGTAAGGGAGATTGGTGAAGTGGGAGTTGAAACACATAAAATGGAACCACATAAGACATTTCCAAACACCTCCACACTTTTGAAAGTTCCAAAACTCATTTGGAGGTGGTAAGCCCTTATCCTAGCTTAAGGGTCATTATAAGCATGAAAGGAGTGAGCACCAAAAATTACTTTGTCTTGGTTGGATTGTAATGGTAGCTTGGTTGGGGTTGAAGACCAGGGGATTGAGCCTTTGAGGGAATCCTATAGGTCAATTGTGTCAGTTGGGACACTTGAGGGTCACTAGATAAACCTAGGAAAGGGCTAGTGATTAGCTCTTCCCAACCTCCCTATCATAGGGTAAGCACAATCAAGACCAGATAAAGCATCAAAAATATGGAAAAGAAAGGAAACTATAATAGGGTCTAACTGAGAAAGAAATTGTATAGGGATATAATTTATGATGCTATATTAAGCCCCCCACTTTAGTGGGAGTATGAATCTACTTCATACTCTTGATAAAGGAGATAAAAGCATAGGAAAGAAATCTTATGAAGGTAAAAGAGACAAGGAAACACCAAGCCCCCAAGTGACTTAGTTCCTCATCAAATCCAAAACTAAGATAAAAGAAGAAACATATGCAAAGGAGAGAGAGAAATAACATATGATCATACTAGCCTAGCAATGTTTAACTTACCATGGTCCATGCTGAGAGAGAGAGAGAGAATTGAATGTTCCAACAAGTTGTGTTATATTAGTTTAGGTTTCCTTATTCATTTATTTTCATTAGTTTAATTCTTTGCATTATCTTTGCTCACTGGTTTATACCAGGAAAGTTGTAAACATGAGGACCTAAATCACTATCCGACTGTTCATTCTGTATGGCCTTTTGGGGATAGTGAGTAGGCTCCATGAGTGTACCATATGTAGAAGGAGAGTCCCTAGAGAGCATGCCAAGCATTATTACAGTCAAGCCCTAGGTGAGCTATAATGAGCCCGATTAGGAAGGAATGAGCCAAGAAGAAGAATATATTGCAGAGGTGGAATGGGAAGCATGGTTTGGTGATTAGAGACCATAGGTATGGTCATTAAAAAGATATGGATGCAAGGATAAGGTGTGATCGATCCTTTTGATCACCCAAAAGCTAGAGACACTTCATGCAATCAGTGAAGTTCCTAAACCCTACCAAAATCACCTATTTCTGGTTAGGGGATTGTACGACTTGGAGAAACCCTAAAACCTCAAAAATCCTTGAGAGGTTGCTTAATTTTCCAAGAATCCATAATTAGTTTGCAAGGTATTTTGGAAGAAAATAGGTGAAAGACCCTATTTTCTCGGAGATGAGGCCTAATTGGGGCTCTTCCTTGTAGCCCTAAATAAAGAAGGAAGTGTGAGATCGGTAAGGGAGATTGGTGAAGTGGGAGTTGAAACACATAAAATGGAACCACATAAGACATTTCCCAACACCTTCACACTTCTAAAAGTTCCTAAACTCATTTTGAGGTGGCAAGTCCTTATCCTAGCTTAAGGGTCATTGTAAGCATGAAAGGAGTGAGCACCAAAAATTACTTTATCTTGGTGGGATTGTAATGGTAGCTTGGTTGGGGTTGAAGACTAGGGGATTGAGCCTTTGAGGGAATCCTATAGGTAAATTGTGTTAGTTGGGACACTTGAGGGTCACTAGATAGACCTAGGCAAGGGCTAGTGATTAGCTCTTCCCAACCTCCCTATCATAGGGTAAGAACAATCAAGACCAGATAAAGCATAAAAAAATATGGAAAAGAAAGGAAACTATAATAGGGCCTAACTGAGAAAGAAATTTTATAGTGATATATTTTATGATGCTATATTAAGCCCCCCACTTTAGTGGGAGTATGAATCTACTTCATACTCTTGATAAAGGAGATAAAAGCATAGCAAAGAACTCTTATGAAGGTAAAAGAGACAAGGAAACACCAAGCCCCCAAGTGACTTAGTTCCTCATCAAATCCAAAACTAAGATAAAAGAAGAAACATAAGCAAAGGAGAGAGAGAAATAAGATATGATCATACTAGCCTAGCAATGTTTAACTTATGTAATACCCCTCTAACCCTAATATAAGTTTTGTGTTTTTGAAAGAATTAAGATCCTTCGATGTTTTCTTATAGCTTAAGTTGTACATGATACTTGTTTGATCTATTCCTATAGTTGTTTATAATAATTTCATAAGCTAGTACTCAATGATTCTAATATCAGACATACTATCTAAAGGTATCATTTTTGTATGTATTTATCTCCATGTATGTATTGAGTACCTACAAGACCTTTATGAACATAGTTAGGATGTTATATGATATGTACTTGATAGATATATATAAGTGGTTATTTATATTTTCTTCTATTAAGGTTACCTTGGATGAATCTTGTATCTCACTTGATGATTTGATTATGTTAATTTATTATTAGTATTGATAAGAGACTAACACAATGCTTGAGATTCTAACCTTCATTATGATGATGCTACATGCTTTGAGTGTATATATATACATGATGTGTTTTCATGATTCAGGACGAAGTCGTAGTTACTCACATAGCTGAGGTCCACATGATGTATCGATCCTGGTCATCTGTCTGCAATGTTTTCTTTTATATGTATATCCGTGCATATGTATTTCTTCTTTGTGATGTAGGCTTGCAGGTACCGGGCATCGACTTCACCTGGCTTCACAGGTCTGAGCATGCCCTCAAATCCTCGATGGTTGTTGTTATGGAGATAGTACTAAGGCCCCTACATGAGTCTTCCTTTGTCATTATTCCAATTTGGGAATATTAGGGTTCCTTCTTTGTCAGTCAACCTTTGGGTCAAAAAACCCAGATCCAACGCACCCGGTTGGGCATGGTTGTAGTTAGTGCCTTGTGACCACTTGAATTCATTTGGTTGTATGATTTTTTTACTCATTTTATTTATTTCTCCTTCTTGGTATGATTCTTAGTTAATCTTTCTATGTTGTGTTTCAGGAGTTTGGCTTGACTTTCCTTGTTGACTTTGGTTGACCTTGTTTGATCTTATGATTTTTTCAATATGTTTCATAGTTGATTTTTATGGCCTCTTTCGATGATTAGATTTATTTTGAGGCATGTGATTTTATTCTACCTCAGTGTTATATCCTATAGTAATTATAAATAGGTAATAATATTGTGATCTATTACTTCATAATCTTATAGATTATAGTGTTTGGTATTTGGCATGTATCTATATAAATATAAATATATATATATAGAAATATATATATGGGTGCACACATATATGTATTTATATATATATAATTTATATGTGATTATATGTTAATTATTGTAGATATTGTTGATGGTGTATATTTTGGGATTAATGTAAAGTATAATATTATTAATAATTAAATATTAAATAATGCGAGGTATATTATTCTCAATTGTTAATTATTAATAATGAGGATAGGTTATATATATAGATATTGATGTAATTAATGATGGCATATGCATATATGTTAGGATAATATTACATATGTGTATGAATGAATACAAATAATCTTTTATTGTATATTTGAGTAATATAGTTGTATGATATTAAGTTATTTTATAATACCCTTTAGTTAAGAGTTAGTTGGGAGTTGGTTACTTTTCCTCTCAACCTTTGGAAATCTATTTATATGCACTACTTTCTCATTTGAAGAGGGGGGATTTTGGGGCCGAAGCATTGAGGAGAGGATGGCCTTAATTTTCATGGTGATTTTGGAGAGAAAACTTGGAGATGTGAGGGAGATTTTGTAAGCATATGTCTTTAAGAATTTTTGGTTATCTTTGCTTTTGGGAGAGAGACATTTTTGTGAGAATTTCAATAGTTGAGAGAGGGATTCTTTTCTGTGGAATTATTTCTTTCTTTCATGGAGATTTCTGAAAGTGGATAGGGTTTGAAGGATGCATCTCAAGTTTGGATTTGTCTTCTCTTTTGTTTCCTTCCTTCTTCGATTCAACCTTCGTAGGATATGAGGTATGGATTGAATGTTTTAGTTACTTTATGTCTCTGATATATTATGGATCTATTTATATATTATAATTATTTATTATATCTATACTTTTAATTTCTATGGTTATTTTAAAGTTTTGAGTTTTTGTTTGTAAGAATTGGCATGTGTTTTCCTAGGGTTTTTAGCAACCTATTTTTGGAGATCTATTATTATAATAATTTAAATTGCATCTAGGGTTTTACTAAATTGATTTTATGGAAGTAAAATTCATAGATCTCAAATGGGTATCTCTCTGATTTTATTTTTAGGGTCGAATTAATGCCTTATTTTTGACATTTTGGCAGACTATGCCTGTCCATTCTCGATTCTAAATTTTCTGTCAAATGTATTCGTATGCTACAGGCTGATATGATTATATAAAATTCTAAATTTGATATAAAAGATTCTCCTAAGTCTTATCTTTCATTTCCAATTGGTTTGGAGAATTTTTATTATGTTTTGTGAAAATTACAACCGTTTTAGTGAAGGCAGGTCTGAACCCTAACCAGAATTTTCTGTTTTAAACCAGAAGTCATAACTTTCTTTCCCACTGTTGGATCTTCCTAAAAATCAAATTGAGAGTCAATGATTATGTTATCTAAATCTCCACTGAAGAGATTTCCTTTATTTTATGTTTTGTGGAAGATATGGATGACTGTTCTATGATGACTATTCTTTGCATTTAATCCTTGCTTGAAATAATTCAGTTTAAGAACATCATTAAGTTTTAAGGTTTCATATGGTCACCAGAGGCTATTAGAATGTTTTTTTTTGGTTAATTGGATCTATGTATACTCTGAATATGTTTATAATATCACTTGGATGTCTTCTTATATGTTTGGAACATTCTGTATGCCATATTGGGTTTAGGGTTGTCAAGTGGACTAGGGACAACATATGTTTTCCTAAACTCAATCAAATGTTGTTATGGAATTGATATGAATTCTTGATGATGGATCTATTATGCTCTTATGATTTTTATATGTATGTTAGGGAACCTAAGTACACTAGGTGAGTGGCTCATAGTGAGGGGCCGGGGCCCTAAGTGGCTAGTACTAGGATAACCTACTATGAGTTATTTAATCAAGTGATAACCTAAATAAATGAATTGGGAATGAGAGATTATTGGAATAGGAAATTACACACTAATCAAGATTAATTGTGCCTCGCCCATGCCTTTAGTGCTAGTAAAGACTAAGGATGGGAGTGGGAGAAGGTACCTATGCGTAGGTACGACTGGATGACCTTGTCTGTACGAGAGGCATTCGGTTCCGTATGTGCCTACTTGGGGGCCGGGGCCAAGAGTGGCTAGTACCAGGACAACCCAAGGGGTGAGGGCTATGCGATGACACTCACCTAGCTTGTAGCTTAGAGTCTCTACTAAATTTGATCATGCCTCTGGTATTCCTTATGGTCTTCTTGTCTTTTCTTTTTTTGTTGTGACTTTGGGGAACTTTTATCACCACCTTAGGAATTTCCTAGTTGTTACCTCTTTTATGGGCCTTTGGTTCTATCTCCTAGCTCGGGGGAGTGGGCCTATTGGTTCCATGTGGTTGGGTGGTTAATATTTATATCGAGGTATTGATCGTGATTCTTTGGATGATCCTAGCACATATTCCTTTCCAGATCTGCAGTTGAAGATTTCTTATTGGATATTTTAATATGTTGAGATGTACTTATGTATTTGTATTCATGTAATTTTTAATCTCCTAAAAGGAGTCTTGTAGTATTGATGCAATCTCAATTCAAAGCAATGCATAAGGGAATGGGTAGTTCTAGGTAAAAGAAAGGGAAAAGAATGTGGAATATTGGACATGTTACTAGCATTAAAAGAAAGTGTTTATGTTATTTATCCTATCCTCTTATGTTGTCCATGTGTAAAGGAAATAATCTTAAATATAATTATATGATGTATCACAACAATAATGTATTCTCTCTTGATGAAAGAATTCAAAGAGATTATTGAGAAATGATAGATTAGTGATTGGAATTATTAACAATGAATGGTTATGAAATAATGCAATAGAATAGTAATTTGATTTTAATGTTAATACTTGGTTCATGTTAATGAAGTACCTAGGATGATGCCTACCTTAATGAATATTAATCTCTTACCTAAATTATTAGAGAAAAGTGATATAAAGGATAGTAGATGTAGATGAAATCAATATGAATTTATGGAATGAGTTGACAAAAGGAATAATGATGTTGGATGATTAACCTATGTTTAATAAAAGAAATAAGTTAGGGACATTTAACTTGGTGCATTAAAATGAATGTAGATCTTTTAAGCTCATGATTCCGTGAATATCTTATGCATGTAAATGATTTATATGATGTTGCTTAGGTAGCGACGTTAGGGAACCCGGGAGGACTTAAGTTGTATAAATCTTACATTCAAGTAGTAGAAAATTATTTCTTCTTTTAGAAATATGAAGTGTAATGATAAATATTATTCTAGTTAAAATAAATAAATAAATTAAAAAAAAAAAATTCACTACTTTCATTTTATAGAGGTTTTATGTCTTGTCCTCTTGGGTTGCCTGGCGGGGCGTTACAACTTACCTGTTAGGATTAACAGTCCACAATACAACTGAGAGGGGGGGTGAATCAGTTGTATGACAGAATATTAAACTTTACACTTTAAGCTTACCAATATCAGATCCAATGAACACAATGAATGCCAACACAATAACACAATATTTTGGTTACGGGGAAACCCTGTTAGAGGTAAAAACCCTAGTGGGAATTAGCACCCACTAATGATGTACTAAGAGTAAAGTAATCCTTGTTAGAAGATATAGCCCTATTAGGAGCTTATTGAAACATTATAGTACATAGTCCTTGTTAGAGGATAGACCCTATTAGGAGTCAAGAACAAAAGAGGGCTCACTGTCCAAAGAAGGTTAAGTCCACCTTCTGAACTCACTAGTTCACAACAAGTGTATATGACGAAATACACAATCTTTTGAATTGTTTGCCAGCAACTATCTTTGCTTGATCAGTTCCAATGAAGTCTACCAATAATCCTCTACTCTACATACAATAGACACAAATTCACAACCTCCTTATATCACACTTATCACATCCATGTCTCTTCCAAAGAAAAGACCTTTCATTTATACCTTTTTACATTTTACCAAGAACAGGTCAACCCATAAGTCTTTCCTAATTAAAAAAAAATACATAAAACCTTGCTAAGATACACACAGTATCTAAAAAAAGTTTACAATTATTACATTACAACAATTAAGGACCGACATCCTTGAATTATGCTTGATAAACAAAACACACACTTCATTCCCTGAGTTGGCTTCAGAATAAGCCATCACCAAAGCACACACCCTACATGACATCACCAATCATTATGTACCTTACACTAACCAATGAAAATCCATTAGTACCTCTTCCATCATCCTTCAAGATCGCATACCTTGAATCCAATCCCTCTGAAATCTATACCAAAAACTTAGAGACTAACTCTGTCAATTCTCACTGTCACAGTCCAGTGACTAGTCTTTACCAAAACAATTGTATCTTCCTTAATATGCATCCATTAATGATGAAATCTTAGATATAAGATCACAACATCCATCTAAACTCTCTTCTAAATTTGCAACATCTGAAACATCCGCACACCTTCCGTACACTGTGATTACCAGTTTGGTTCCTTCATAGAAGCATATGTTGACATCAGTGACAAAATACAAATGACAATAGTATGAGTGCCCATTTAGTAACGTAGTGATTAAACATATTAAATGTCTCAATCACCACCCATGCATTAGCAATATCCAACAATCTCCCCCTTTGGCATTGATGTCAACATATGGGAAAATCTTATCCCAAAGTTGTATCAACCCAAAATTCCTTCAACCGAACAATCTCCCCAAACAGTGAGGATTTTCTCATAACAACACTTCCCCTTTGACAACAATGGCAAAGGGTGCCAACTACCTTTACATATAAACTTTCTTCCATGATCACTCCCCCTGAGGAGTAGATCCCTACATCCAATCCAGAAAATGATGAGGCTCTGAGCACTTCTGGACTGATGCATCTCTGCATCATTTAGTTCTGACTAGGAGGGGCCTGAACCCCTAACATACCTCTGAGATATTCAAAGGTATCTTTCAATAGTGGATTTGTAAAGATGTCTACAATCTGCTCTTTTGTACTGATATATTCAAGCTTGATTTCTTTTTCTGCCACCTTGTCTCTTAAGAAGTGATATTTGATAGAAAAGTGTTTAGTTTTAGAGTGCATCACCAGATTCTTTGACATGTTTACTATGCTAGTGTTATCACAATGGATAACCACAAGCTCATTAAAATTTATTCCAATGTTTGTCAGCATTTGTTTCATCCAAACAATTTGAGTGAAATTTATAGCAGTAGAAACATATTCTGATTTAGCGGTAGATTGTGCTATACAATCTTGTTTCTTACTTAGCCAAGAAACCAACTTTTTCCCAAGGAAAAATGCAGCACCACTTGTACTCTTTCTATCATCAATATTTCCTGCCCAATCAGCGTCAGTATAAGCATGAAGTTCAAATCTATCATTCCTGTCATACCATAAATCATAGTCTATGGTCCCTTTGAGATATCTTAGTATCCTTTTAATAGTAGCAAGATGAGTCTCTTTGGGTTCTACCTGATATCTAGCCACAATTCCAACAACATTAGCAATATCTGGTCTCATGTGAGTTAGATATTGTAACCCTCCAACCATTAATCTATACAAAGTCTAAATTTTTTTGATTCATCATCAATTGTTAGCTTGTTTCCAGTCACCATAGGTGTTCCTACTGGTTTACAATCTTCCATACCAAATTTATTGAGCAATTCTTTGAGATACTTGGTCTGAGAAATGAAAATATCATTCTCATTCTGAGTTATTTGCAGTCCAAGAAAGAATTTCATTTCACCTATCATGGACATCTCAAATTCACTTTCCATTTCTTTAGAAAACTTCTTACATAGATCATCATTGCCTCCAAAGATAATGCCATCCACAAATACCTCTACTATTAGGATTCCATCTTCAGTGGTTCTTAAGTACAAATTATTGTCCGCATTACCTTTTCTGAATCCAAGTCCAAGTAGATACTTGTCCAACCTTTCATAAAAAGCCCTAGGAGCTTGCTTCAACCCATACAGTGCCTTTTTTAATTTGCACACCATGTCTTTGTCTTCGCATAGAGGAAATCCATCTAGTTGTTCTATGTATACTTCTATTTCAAGATCTCCATTCAAAAATGTAGATTTAACATCCATCTAATACACTTTGAAGTTTTTGTGTGCAACATAAGATATAAATAATCTTACTACCTCTCTAGCAATAGGAGCAAATGTTTCTTCAAACTCTATGCCTTCTTGTTGTGAGTATCCCTTACACATTAGTGTTTCTTTGTTCCTTACAACTGTTCCTTCTTCATCCATTTTGTTTCTAAAGACCCATTTTGTTCCTATAACTTTTTTATTTTTAGGTCTTGGAACCAGTTCCCAAGTATTATTTTTCTTTATCTGATCTAATTCTTATTTCATGGCATTTATCCAAGATTCATCTTTAAAGGCTTCATCTGTAGTCTTTGGCTCAACTTGGGAAATCAAACAAATTTCTTCTCTAACTTTAGATCTAGTTAGTACTCCCTGACTGGTATTGCCAATAATTTGATTTTCAGGATAGTTATTTTTTACATACCTTGGAGTTTTAGGAGTTTCAGTGGTCTTACTTGTATCATCACAAGCCTCTTTTTCACTTTCTTCCTCAACAAGTTCTTCTTCTTTGGTAGCAGTAGTGGCTTCTTTTACTTTTGATATCTGACTGCTGTCATACATTCTTTCTTGTATCTAAAATTTCTCATCTATTCTTACATTGTTACTTTCAACCATCTTCCTTAATATCAGATTGAAACATTTGTATGCCTTACTTTTAATAAAATAACCAAGGAAGATACCTTCATCACTTCTAGCATCAATTTTCCTATCTCATCATCCCTCTTGATATAATATTTTCTACCAAAAATTTTGAAATATTTTACAGTAGGAGTATGATCAAACCATAGTTCATAGGGAGTCTTACTTGTGCCATCTCTGATTTGAATTCTATTTAATGTGTACACTGTTGTTCCAATAGCCTCTCTCCAATGTATATGAGATACATTCACTTCAATCAACATTTTCCTGGCAGCATCAAGTATAGTTCTATTTCTTCACTCTGCTATCCCATTTTGTTGTGGAGTTCTGGGAGCAGATGTTTGTCTTTTTATCCCATGCTCTTCATAGTAAGAATTGAATAGATCTAATGTAAACTCTCCACCTCTGTCTGATCTTAAACACTTTATTTTCAGTCCTGATTCATTCTCTACCTTTGCTTTAAACAACTTGAATTTGTCAAATGCTTTTGATTTCTCTCTCTAATAAGTAACCCACATCATTCTAGAAAAGTCATCAACAAAGAGTATAAAATACCTTTCACTATAGTATGACTTTGTTCTTGTAGGTCCACATAGATCTGTATGTACTAGATCCAACTTTCCTTTTGATGTAAATGTTTTTCTTTTATGACTTCTTTTAGTTTCCTTTCCCATAACACATTCTCTGCATACAGTGTTAGAAGGTTTCACAATCTTCGGTAGATCTCTTACTGCATTAGCCATACTTGCTTTCACAACATTATCAAAGTTAACATGAAAAAGTCTTCTATGCCACAACCAACTATCATCTACCTTTGCAACAAAACAAGAGGTTCCAAATGTGTTTAGTTCAAATACATTACCTCTTAGCAATCAGTTTTCCTTCCTTGCTTCTGATAAAGCACTTACCATTAACAAAACTTAACTAAAAGTTTTTATCCATTCACTATCCAACACTCAATAAGTTATGTTTCAGTCCTTCAACAAGTAGTACATTGTCTGTATTAGTCTTTCCATCCAGAGTGATGGATCCTACTCCTATGATGGATGTTGGGAGATTGTCCCCAAACCTTACAACACCTCCATCATAATTTACTAATTTAACAAATTTGTTCTTATCATTAGTCATGTGATGAGAACATCCACTATCAATTATCCATTTAGTTTTCTTGTCAACATGAGATACTAAGGATTTTTCTTCATGAATTGGTTCATCTTTAATAGCAACAAATCCAATCTCTTCATTGTCTAAATCATCATCATCATCAAAGATTCCTTCACTAGCATAATAACATTATTTATCTCTTGTAATATTTGCATAATCAGGTTTGTATTTAGGAACTCTTGTAGGACATCTAGATGCAAAATGACCTACCTTATTGCATGAAAAACATTTCAAAGGTAATTTTCCTTCAAATTTTCCCTTACCTCTTTTCTCTCTTCTAGCTATTAGTGCAACAAGTTCTCCAATCTTATTTTCTTCTTCCATTATCTTATACCAATTTTTAGGATTAACAGTCCATAATACAACTGAGAGGGGGGGTGAATCAATTGTATGACAAAAAATTAAACTTTAAAATTTAAGCTTATCAATATTAGATCCAATGAACACAATGAATGCCAACACAATAACACAATATTTTGGTTACCATGGTCCATGCCGAGAGAAAGAGAGAGAATTGAATGTTCCAACAAGTTGTGTTATATTAGTTTAGGTTTCCTTATTCATTTATTTGCATTAGTTTAATTCTTTGCATTATCTCTGCTTATTGGTTTATACTAGGAAAGTTGTAAACATGAGGACCTAACTCACTATCTGATTGTTCATTATGTATGGCCTTTTGGAGATAGTGAGTAGGCTCCATGAGTGTACCATATGAAGAAGGAGGGTCCCTAGAGAGCATGCCAAGCATTATTAGAGTCAAGCCCTAGGTGAGCTATAATGAGCCCGACTAGGAAGGACTGAGCCAAGAAGAAGAATATATTGCAGAGGTGGAATGGGAAGCATGGTTTGGTGATTGGAGACCTTAGGTATGGTCATTAAAAATATATGGATGAAAGGAGAAGGTGTGATCGATCCTTTTTATCACCCAAAAGCAAGAGACACTTCATGCAATTAGTGAAGTTCCTAAACCCTACCAAAATCACCTATTTCTGGTTAGGGGATTGTACAGCTTGGAGAAACCCTAAAACCTCAAAAATCCTTGAGAGGTTGCTTAATGTTCCAAGAATCCAAAATTATCTTGCAAGGTATTTTGGAATAAAATAGGTGAAAGACCCTATTTTCTCGGAGATGAGGCCTAATTGGGGCTCTTCCTTGTAGCCCTAAATAAAGAAGGAAGTGTGAGATCGGTATGGGAGATTGGTGAAGTGGGAGTTGAAACACATAAAATGGAACCACATAAGACATTTACCAACACCTCCACACTTCTGAAAGTTCCTAAACTCATTTGGAGGTGGTAAGCCCTTATCCTAACTTAAGGGTCATTGTAAGCATGAAAGGAGTGAGCACCAAAAATTACTTTGTCTTGGTTGGATTGTAATGGTAGCTTGGTTGGGGTTGAAGACCAGGGGATTGAGCCTTTGAGGGAATCCTATAGGTCAATTGTGTCAGTTGGGACACTTGAGGGTCACTAGATAGACCTAGGAAAGGGCTAGTGATTAGCTCTTCCCAACCTCCCTATCATAGGGTAAGCACAATCAAGACTAGATAAAGCATAAAAAATATGGAAAATAAAGGACACTATAATAGGGCCTAACTGAGAAAGAAATTGTATAGGGATATAATTTATGATGCTATATTAAGCCCCCCACTTTAGTGGGAGTATGAATCTACTTCATACTCTTGATAAAGGAGATAAAAGCATAGGAAAGAACTCTTATGAAGGTAAATTAGACAAGGAAACACCAAGCCCCCAAGTGACTTAGTTCCTCATCAAATCCAAAACTAAGATAAAAGAAGAAAGATATGCAAAGGAGAGAGATAAATAAGATATGATCATACTAGCCTAGCAATGTTTAACTTACCATGGTCCATGCTGAGAGAGAGAGAGAGAGAGAGAGAGAGAGAGAGAGAGAGAGAGAGAGAGAGAATTGAATGTTCCAACAAGTTGTGTTATACTAGTCAATTCATTCTAAAGGATAACCAAGCAAATCATTTTATGCCTAGGAAATCCTAGCAAAAATAAACAGTGCAAAAGGATAACCAAGGAAAGCATTGTATCTAAGGAAATCCACCAAGAAAATGATGTTGAATGTGAAAGACAATGGGGGGGAATAGAATTGTCCAAAATTTATTTCCTTATAAAATTTTTAATCAGTTCCACCAAACATACTTTAAGTCTTTAATTACTTAAAGATGTAAACATGAAAAACATTGCAATCATCAAACACATGAAACACTAGATTTACGTGGAAACCTAGTGTACCATCCTAAAAATTAAGAGCTTAATTTGTTCTCATTTTGGGACCATTTATAGCCTACTTTAGTGTGTTTCTTATGGTAGTAACTCACATTGTACTTAAATGCATATTTAATTTAAATAAAGGTCCTCCTTCTCCTTCAATCTTGTTTAAAACTTGAGGTTGGCTCTAATTTCTATGCATAATTTCACATTTATCCATCTAATCATATAATTCATTTCCCACCTAGGTCTTTTACATACATTTTTAGATTTTAGGATTTTCCCCGTCTTCCTATCAGACTAATTTTTTTAAACCCCATCCTCAACAAACAACCCTAGGTTTTGGGAAAACCTTGCATGGACATGATTGACCTATGTTGATCTTGTCCTAGGGCTTTGATTTTTGGGGGCTCCGGGCCTGATGCAAGGGTATTTCTCTTGGGTGTTTAATCAAGTCATATTTGTGAAATCTAGAGCTCAAAATGTGTATAAATGGAGACCTATTCCTCTCATTCTCATGTCCATTATCCATTAGCAATCCATCTTCACACAATTATTTTATAAGAAAGGTATTGTGCATTAAAGATATTCAAGAAAGAAAACATCCATTAAAGGCATCAATCATGCATTCAAGTGCAAGGAATCCATTCAAGCATTTTTAAGTCTTCATTATATCGTTTCCATCATTCATTAAAGGAATTTCCTTCCATAGATATAACTCTTTTCCCTATTGGAGGTCAAGAAAAGGAGTTTGTAATCAAGGAAGGAGATCTACATTCATCCATCAAGTCTTCTTCTTCCTCAATTCAACATTGTGGTGAATTAAAACATCTACTACATGAGGTTTTATCTTACATGATTTCCTTTTGGTTTTTGTGTTGAGTCAAAGATATTACATCAACATACTTGATCAGATTCTAAGTACAATTGCATATACATGGTATGATATACTCCATTATTTAGATCTAATCTCTGCTACATATTAGTATTCCTTCATTTATATTTATTTCAATTCAAGGTTAATTCCTATACAAGGGATTGACTTGGTAAAGTCCCTCCCCCCCCAAAAAAAAATTTCTCTTCTTTCTTATGTACATGAACAAGTGGCAAAATTGCAGATCTAGATTTTTAGGTATTTGGAACCAATGGTTGATCTTTTACAAAATTCACTAGTTTTTGTGCCTCTAGGACAAGGTTGACTTTTTGGAACTAGGTCAATTTTTTTTGACAGTATCCTTAGGATCTAAAAAATTCATAGTTGGGAGTTTTAGGTCTCAGAACTCCAGATCCAAAATAGTTTCTAATTCCAATAGGTTTTCGTCAGTCAAATCCAGATATGAAGTTCATTTCTCCTCTCTTAGCTTCAAGATGAGTTTGTTCCTCTTCTTTTCACATTGCACTTACTTTAATACATCAAATATGATATCATATCTTTTTAGTAGTCATTTCCTTTAGCATAGTATAAGTTCCTTTCATACTTTTACATATCATAATTAGACATTCTATTTGTATAGAGAATACCCAAATTCCCCTTTATCCTTTTGGGTTGTGCTGATAAGATTTGGTCCAAGGGTGGGTTTCATATTCCAATGTATATAATAAGTGCATATCTATCTTTTATCACCATTTTCTACATCACATTTTGGTTAACCCGATGATTTCATACATTATACTTTCTGATTTGGGAGTTATATTTTCTTTGTGTGATCTCCTTACATGCATTGTAGTACCAATTCTTTACATCATATCTTTACATTGTATGAATAGGTTCACCATTTTCTATATTACATCTTGGTGAACCCAACTTATAATATTTCCATTCTAATTTTGGTGTTAGATCCCCTTTTGCATTTAGATCCACTTTGTATACATTGTGTTGACCACTATTTTGTTACATGGTATGCATCTATATCTATAGGTTCTATCTTTCATTAGGTGTTTAGATTCTGTTTACATCAATTGCATTGTTTCATTTAGCATATTCGCATTGATAAAAAGACAAAAAAAATTGCATATTGTTCATTTTAGGTTGCATTGCATTGCGTTTTGTCCAAAGAATAAAAAAATACAAAAATATTTTATCCGTAGTTATTGCATTTCATTTTCAACGAAATTTTTATCTTCATTTGCTTGTTCAATTTCATGTTTTCTTCAAGATCTTGAAGATGAATTAGTTCTCCCTATCAGTGATTCCCATAATGTTCACCCTCCCAAAATTTATCCCAACCCTAAGGACATTGTGTTACCACCATTCCATGTAAATATCTCCCTCTTACCAAAGAGGCCTTCAATAACAATAATGATCTTTATTCTACAATGTTTATTCCTTTTATGGATAATTTGGTACAAGAAGATGATGACATGACTATTTATCTTAATAATAAATCACTTCCTATGAGTTACATTGACATTCCTTATATATATGAGGCCTTGATGAGTTATTTTTTTCCTTCTCCTAAGAATACATTAGAAGTAGAGGATAACATCTTTGATACTTTTTCTTTTTCTTTTTCTTTTTCGAAGGAATCCTTTTAGCTTAATGGACCCAATCAATTCAATACCATTCAAGATACATCTCAAAACAAACTAGGGATTGTTGTAAAATGTGTTGATGCATTACTATACATTGATGACCTTTTAAAAAATCCAACCTTAGAACATAAGTATCCTAATTAAATGAACTCTATTCAATTTCCATCTCCTTCTTCAATTATTTCTCTAATATAAATAGGTGGACCATCAAATCTTCAACATGATGATTAGGGAACCTTAGATTTCAAACCAACATTCTATATCAAGGACAAGAACCTTGAATTTGAGAACCAAACAACTTCATCTGACGAATGTATGATATTTATTGGTCCTCTTTAGATTTCAATCCCATTGCACTTAAGAGAGACTCTTATGTTATTGATATATCAAACCTTCCTAAGGATCATTATTTTCAACCTTCTCATTTTCCCAATCAATCTTTACATTCTTCTCCCAATTTCTCCTCACAAAAAGAGATTTTTTTTTGAGATTCTTAAGGCCAACTTAATTACTCTTCCTTTGACAAACAAGCACTAAAATAAAAAACATAAACAAGACAATTCTTCCATTTGTATGTTTCATCAAATCCATGGCCATAAGACTAGTGAATATTATTATTTGAATCGTAAAATTAAAAATTCATTGATTGTGGTATGATTCAAATGACATGTAACAATGGATGGCACATTTTTCATGATCATTCTAAGTAACATCTATGTCCCTATTATTGATAGGGAGACCTCTACCACTCCTTGAGCCAAGTAAGCCCAAACTCGAAGGTCACCTCCTAGAACTTTCAAGGGTTTCTTTTCTCACCCTACCTCCTCAATAGAAACTACAAAATATTCTCCAAATCTGAGGGGTTTTCCCACTAGTTAACTACCCTTCCTCCTTGAATTCACTAGTGTAACTTCACCACCAACACACCATGCCTATCACCAGCATTGAGTAGGGTTGAATTGATTATAGATGGGTTATTATAATCTCATTTGATTCCATTTGACACTATCTTGGTAGATATTTCTTACCGATCTCAAGATTTCCTACTTTTAAGGCTTGTAACCCTATTAGGCCTAAACTAGGTCTTTGAACTTGGTTTTTTCCCAATAACTTCAAAAACAAAGAATCCCCCAACCTAATCTTGGTTCCTGATACCCTTTTGGAAGAAATCAAATATTTTTAGGGTCTAGGGTTTTACAACTATCCATACAATACCTTATGCCTATTGAGTCTTCTTCTTAGAAAATAGGGCTAATTGACTAGGTCTTTAGGAAAAGCTTGTAAGAGTAGTTTCTCCAACTCTTGGCATTGGTTACAATGCTTCCTCCAACCCTTAATACCACTCTCCATTAAAAAAATGTCATTACCCAATCCAACCCTGCATGAAAACAATTATTCTCATGGGATTAATCCTAACTGGGATCCTCTGTCTCACTTAGGGAAGCCACCAAAATGAGATCCCATCACTTCTGGAACCTATACAAAAAGAAACTTACTATACAAGGGTTCCACTTCACTTCCTCTATGATCCATCAAGTTTCCATGGAGGGAAGTCATTGTGGAACCATATTTACATCGCAAACACTCAAACTGGCAGGGTACTGTCCAGTGAGGGTTTGGCTTTACAATGAACAAACAAAACCAATGAAAAACACAAAAGAACTATGTGTAGAGTAAGGAATTACATGGAAGAAATTAAATTGCATAAAAAAAAGTCTACTTAAACCAAGTTCCAATGATTAGTTTCAAAACTCCTGCAAACTGTATTAAAATCTTAGAGAATTAATCATGAGATCCATCTAACCTTTGAAAATGAATTGGCCTGATCCATAACTACTATTAGGGCATTAGGGAATTTCTTGTCTGAATGTTGTCAAAAAGTTATCAAAAAGTTGTCAAAGTTGCTCGAGCAACTTTAACAAGTTTACATTTTGTCTTAACAACATTGTGATGACCCAAGATAAAGGTCCTAAAGGTATTAAACCCAATCTCAAGTCTACTCCAAAGCTTAAAACAACCTAAAAAAAATCTTTTTAACTTATTTTAACATCTTTCACATACTAGGCCCTATTTGGCCAACTTGGAAACGTAAGGCCAATTAGTGGCAACTTAGTGTCAAGTCCAAAACATATCCTATGTAACTCAACTACTAGACTCTCTGGGAGTCTTATTTCATTCCTTGACTTGGATAAGGTCAAGTACAAGCCAAAAACAACTAGGGAGTTAGCCTCATTCCTAGGTGCTCCTACACCAATTATGTTTCTCCTCATTATGTGGCATTGCTAGCCCATCCTTTGTGGGCTCATTGTCATTTATGGTGATTCAATTCTAGGTGCAATCATAATTTGTAAGCAACATAATAGTCATTTTTCCTTGTTTCCTCAATTGGGGTGCAACGCTCCTATTTATCTCAAAGGATCCATTTTCTCCCTTTGTTGTCTCAACTTTTTTATATGATGACATCCTTTATTGAATGCATTGTTAACATAACTAATGAAAATACAAGTTGAGTATGTTATAGTATGATTTTGAGGCAAATATGATGTTAGGTTGATCAATTATGATGTTGTCATTGATGTCAACTTAGCATTTTTTGGATGACAATGTGCTTGTTATGATGATATATGTTCAAAATGTTGGATCCAGAGCTGTGGTAAGAGTTAGAGTGAGTGATCATAATGGAAGACTAAGTGATGTCTCTAGATGCTATATCTATGACCGCACAGGTTTATGATATGTATGTTGTGAATTATGATTGATTGAAGGTTGACAAGTCAATAGGAAGAACAAGATGTAGCCAAGGAGGAATGATTTGATGATTTTGTCAAATAGGTTTGGATTCATGTGTTGCAATTCAGGATATGTTATCTTGACTATGTTATGGGGTTTTCTTTGCAACCAAATCATGATTGGTGAACATAAGACAAAGTTTCAATGGAAAGAAGATCACTCAATGAAAACTAAAATAAGTTTTTAGAACAATCAGTCAGATCCTTAATCGATGATGTTGTACCATGTTGTGATAAGTGGTTATGTGTTCTAGGAATCGTAGTGACATGGCATATGGTCATGGAATGATGAGTTGGCTTTTCCATGATCGTTATGATTTAATTTCTTGAAGTTGTGCAAGAACATTGGAAACTATGATGTGGTTTGACTTTTTTCTTTATCAAATCGATGTGTGGTTTGAATTGGTGATCAAATGGAGTTTTTTATCGATGGATTTGGTTTTGGTAATATGTTTTGGAAGACTTGAGATGAAATTAAAATGTAATTAGGGTTTTTTTTCTACCTTTAGTTATAAAATGTTTTATATATCTTTTTCATGTATTATGAGGAGTGTGTGTGGAAGAGAAAGATCATGAATGCATGTATGCGATTGAAGGGCTTGGATGTTATGCATGTGAAGTAGATATTGGGCTTGAACTAGATCTGTACTAGCATAGGAGTATTATTTTCTTAGATCACTTTCAAGTTTGTTGATTCCTAACAGTTTCATCAAGATAAACCCCTTAAACAAGTAGACTCTAATAGGTCTAATTTTTAAATCCTTTAACTAGGTGACTCTTTAACTAGGGTTTGAAATCCCTTAACAGGGTTACTCCTAATAAGATAAATATCCTAACAAGGATATAGGTAAATCACTTAATTGGGTGGCTCCTAATAGGGTCTTTCTCTTAATTGGGCATTTGTAAGCTTCTAACAGGGCTAAGCTCTTATCCAAACATACTTCAGAAGAGTGAAAAATTATTTGTGGGTGTCATCCCCACATGTAGTTTTTCTCAATTAGGTTTCTATGAGAAAATATTGGTGTTATCATGTTTCATGGTTGTAGATGTTTATCTTCATTGATTTGTTTATTCATGAAATGGATGTCAATTGATGCAAGTTGTTGAATGGTTTATGAAAATTTTAATTTGTTAGATTACTGATTCATCTTCCCCTCTCAGTAATCTTGTACCTGATAATACTAACAATTGGTATCAAATCTTTGATCCTCTTTGTGGTAAACTTAACAACTTGATGAAAAGATCACAATGATGAGGAAGGAAACTCCCAAGTTCACTAAAGACAAGTACCTAGTACGAAGTGATAAAATGAAGTTATATCTAAAAGGTATGGGATTACAATACAAGATATATGTCACACATAAGTATACTGCTCCTTTTGGAACTCTCAATCTAGATCATTTGAATGAACAATAGGAGAATACTCAAGCACAAGAAACTATTGTTAGTATTGTTACGAATAACAATTCACAATACAACTGAGAGGGGGGGGGGGTGAATCAGTTGTATGAAAGATTATTAAACTTTAAACTTTAAGTAGCAGCAATATCAGATCCAATAAACA
Organism: Chamaecyparis obtusa; assembly: GCA_027943335.1. Lineage (NCBI taxonomy): Eukaryota > Viridiplantae > Streptophyta > Pinopsida > Cupressales > Cupressaceae > Chamaecyparis > Chamaecyparis obtusa. The sequence goes on from BSBK01002239.1 coordinate 595,879, forward strand.
CAATGAATGTCAACACTATAACACAATATTTTGGTCTCGGGGAAACCCTGTTAAAGGTGAAAACCCTAGTTGGAATTAGCACCCACAAATGATGTACTGAGAGTATAGTTATCCTTGTTAGAAGATATAGCCCTGTTAGGAGCTTATTGAAACATTACATTACATAGTCCTTGTTAGAGGACAGACCCTGTTAGGAGTCAAGAACAAAAGGGAGGGCTCACTGCCCAAAGAAGGTTAAGTCCACCTCTAGAACTCATTGTTCACAACACTAGTGTATATGAAGAAATACATAATCTTTTGAACTGTTTGGTAGAAACTATCTTTGCTTGATCAGTTCTAACGAAGTCCACCAACAAACCTCTTCTCTACATACAATAGACACAATTTCACAGCTTTCAAAATCTCTCTATATCATCTTGTGTTCATCCCTATCTTTTCCAAGAAAAGACCTTTTATTTATACCTTATTATAATTCTCATTTAACATGTTGGCCCATGAGGCTTTCCTAATTACAAAAATTACACAAACCCTTGCTAAGATACACACAGTATCAAGAACAAGTATACAATGATTTTATTATAACAATTAAGGACCAACATCCTTAATTTATGTTTTTAAAGCATAACACACGATACATTTCCCAAGTTGACTTCCAAATAAGTCACCTCTAGAACACACGCTATAAATGACATCATCAAGCATTTCGTACCTTATGCTGATCAGTGATCATCCTTCAGTACCTTGTCTATTATCCCTCAAGCTCGCATACCTTGAATCCATATCATCTGGAAGATATACTAGAATAACAAAGACTAACTCTGGCATTTCTTATTGTTACAATCCAGTGACCAGTCTTCTCCAAAATATCTATAACTTATCTAATACGCAACATTACATGATGAGATCTTGGATATAAGATCACAACACCATCTTGAACTTTCATCTGTCTTCACAACATTTGAAACATTCATACAATGTTCGTACATTGTGATAACTAGTTAGATCTCACAGAAACATATGTTGACATCAGTGACAAAACACAAATGACAATAGTATGAGTGCCCATTCAGTAATGTTGTGATTAAAAATATTAAATATCTCAATCACCTCCCCATGCATTAGCAATATCCAACAATCTCCCCCTTTGGCATTGATGTCAACATATGGGAAAATTCACCATCCCAAAGTTATATCAATCCAAAGTTCTAGAACCAAACAATCTCCCCATACAGTAGGGATTTTATCATAGCAACACTCCCCCTTTGACAACAATAGAAAAGGGTGCCATGAGTCATCAATTTCTTTCCAACATCTTTCTTCCATGATCACTCCCCCTAAGGAGTAGATCCCTACATCCAGTCTAGATTATGATAAGGCTCTGAAAATCCTTGGACTGATGCATCTCTACATCATTTAATTCTGACTAGGGGAGGCATGAACCCCCAACATACCTCTAAGATATTTGAAGGTATCTTTCGATAGTGGCTTTGTGAAGATGTCTGCAATATGCTCTTTTGTACTAATATATTCTAGTTTTATTTCCTTTTCTGCCACCTTGTCTCTCAAGAAGTGATACTTGATAGAAATATGTTTAGTTTTAGAGTGCATCACTGGATTCTTTGACATATTCACTATATTGGTGTTATCAAAATGGATAGCCACAGGCTCATCAAAAGTTATTCCAATGTCTATCAGCATTTGTTTCATCCAAACAATCTAAGTGCAATTTATGGTAGCAACAACATACTCTGATTCAATAGTAGATTGTGCTATACAATCTTGTTTCTTACTTAGCCAAGAAACCAACTTTTTCTGGAGGAAAAATGCACCACCACTAGTACTTTTTCTATCATCAATATTTCCTGCCCAATCAACATTAGTATAAGCATGAATTTTAAAGCTATCATTTCTATCATACCATAAGCCATAGTCTATGGTTCCTTTCAGATATCTCAATATCCTTTTTATAGAAGCTAGGTGTGTTTCTTTGGGTTCTGCCTGATATCTAGCCACAATTCCAACAACATTATCAATATCTGGTCTGGTGTGGGTTAGATATTGTAATACTCCAACCATTGATCTATATAAGGTCTGAAAAACATTCTTTGATTCATCATCAATTGTTAGCTTGTTACCAGTCACCATAGGTGTTCCTATTGGTTTAGAGTCTTCCATTCCAAACTTATTCAACATTTATTTGAGATACTTGGTCTGAGAAATAAAGATACCATTCTCATTCTGAGTTATTTGCAATCCAAGAAAGAATTTCATTTCACCTATCATGGACATCTCAAATTCACTTTCCATTTCCTTAGCAAATTTATTACATAAATCATCATTACCTCCAAAGAAAATATCATCCACAAAGACTTCTATTATCAGGATTCCATCTTCACTAGTTCTTAAATACAAATTACTATTTGCATTACCTTTTCTGAATCCAATCCAAAGTAGGTACTTGTCTAACCTTGCATACCAAGCCCTAGGAGCTTGCTTTAGCCCATATAGAGCTTTCTTCAATTTGCACACCATGTCTCTATCTTCGCTTAGAGGAAATCCATCAGGTTGTTCGATATATACTTCTTCAAGATCCCCATTTAGAAATGCAGACTTCACATTCATTTGATACACCTTGAAGTTCTTATGTGCAGCATAAGCCAAGAACAATCTTACTGCCTCTATTCTAGCAACGTGAGAAAATGTTTCTTCAAAGTCTACACCTTCTTGCTATGAGTATCCTTTACATACTAGTCTTTCTTTGTTTCTTACAGTAGTTCCTTCTTCATTCATTTTGTTTCTAAAAACCCATTTTGTTCCTATTACATTCTTGTTTTTAGGCCTAGGAACCAATTCCCAAGTGTCATTCTTCTTTATCTAGTTTAACTCTTCCTCCATAGCATTTAACCAAGATTCATCTCTACATGCTTCATCTGTAGTCTTTGGTTCAACTTGAGAAATCAAGCAAATTTCTTCTTTAACCTTTGATCTAGTTAGTACTCCTTGATTAGTATTGCCAAAAAATTGATTTTTAGGATAGTTATTCTTTACATACCTTGGTGTTTTAGGAGCCTCAGTAGCCTCACTTGTGCCAACATCACAAGCCTCTTTTTCTCTTTCTACCTCAACACATTCTTCTCCTTCTGAGTAGCATCATCTTCTTTTATCTCTAAAATCTGATTACTGTCATACATTCTTTCTTGTATCTGAAACTTTTCATCTATTCTTACATTGTTACTTTCAATCATCTTCCTCAATCTTAGATTGAAACATTTGTAATCCTTTCTCTTAATAGAGTAAGCAAGAAAAATTCCTTTATCACTTCTAGCATCAAACTTCCCTATCTCATCATCTCTCTTGATATAACACTTACTACCAAATATTCTAAAATATTTTATAGTAGGAGTATGATCAAACCATAATTCATAAGAGTCTTACTTGTACCTTCTCTAATTTGAATTTTGTTCAATGTATACACTGTTGTTCCAACAACCTCTCTCCAATGTACATGAGATACATTTCCTTCAAGCAACATTGTCCTAGCATCATCAAGTATAGTCCTATTCCTTCGCTCTGCTATCACATTTTGTTGTGGAGTCCTAGGAGTAGATGTCTATCTCTTTATTCCATGCTCTTTGTAGTGTGAATTGAATAAGTCTGAAGTAAACTCTCCACCTCTATCTAACCTTAGACACGTAATCTTTAAAATTGATTCATTCTCTACTTTTGCTTTGAATAACTTGAATTTATCAAATGCTTCTGATTTTTCTTTCAAATAAGTGACCCACATCATTCTAGAAAAATCATCAACAAAGAGTATGAAATACCTTTCACCATAGTATGATTTTGTCCTTGTAGGTCCACATAGGTCTGTGTGTACCAGCTCCAACTTCTCTTTTGATATATATGCTTTTCTTTTGTAACTGCTTCTAGTCTATTTTCCTATGACACACTCTCTACAAACAATGTTAGATGGTTTCACAATCTTTGACAAATCTCTCACTGCATTAGTCATACTTGCCTTTACAATGTTATCAAAATTAACATGAAAAAATATCCTATGCCATAACCAACTGTCATCAACCTTCGCAACAAAGAAAGAGGCTCCAGATGTATTTAATTCAAATACATTACCTCTAGACTTAGTATCGGTTGCAATCAACTTACCTGCCTTACTTCTGATAAAACATTTTCCATTGACAAAACTTAATTGAAACTCTTTATCCATTAGCTATCCAACACTCAACAAGTTATGTTTTAATCCTTCAACAAGTAGTACATTATCTGTATTAGTCTTTCCATCCATAGTAATAGATCCTACTCCTATGATAGATTTAGGAAGATTGTCTCCAAACCTCACAACACCACCATCATCCTTTACTAATTTAACAAACTTGTTCTTATCTCCAGTCATATGATGAGAACAACTACTGTCTATTATCCATTTAGTTTTCTTGTCAACATGAGATACTAAATATTTTTCCTCATGCACTAGCTCATATCTAGTAGAAACAAATCCAATCTCTTCATAATCTAAATCATCATCATCAAAGATGCCTTCACTAGCATAATAACCTTATTTTTCCCTTTTAATCTTGTCAAAATTAGGTTTGTACTTAGGAACTCTTGTAGGACATCTAGATGAAAAATGACCTACCTTATTGCATGAAAAACATTTCAAGGGTAACTTGCCTTCAAAATTTCCCTTACCTCTTTTTTCTCTTCTAGCAATCAGTGCAACAAGTTCATCCATCTTTCTTTCTTCTACCATTATCTGTTCCCATTCCTCAGCATACTCACCAAGCTCTTCTTTTAGGTCTTCTTTGCTAGTGCTTAGAAGTGAAAATAATTTCTTGTGTGTAGATGCCTTAAATGTAGATTCAACTTTAGGTACAACCTCTCCTAATTCTATAGCTTCAAAGGTAGTTAGCTTTGCAATCAACATCTCTCTATTAAAGTTCAGAGTTAGAGGTATAGTTTCTTGAATAGACATAGTCTTGAACTTGTAAGTAGGTGTCAAAGATCTAAGGATCTTTGCAATAACCTTGTCTTCATCATAAGTTCCTCTGTAGTTTCTAATTCCAACTACAGCTTATGTAACCTTTTGAACATAAGCCCTAATGCTTTCATCCTCATTCATTTGTAACTTCTGCATCTTTGTCTTTCAGTTTTATAACTTCGCTTGTTTGGTATACTTGTCTCCCTCATATAGTGCTTCTAATCTTTCCCAAATTATGTATGCCAAATCCAAGTCTTTAACTGTAGTAAAATCTCCTTCAGAGAGTGCACTGATCAGTGCTTCTCTTGCTATCATGTTAAGTGAAAATATCTTCTTTTCATCCTTAGTAGCTGTTGTCAATTCATCTTCGGTCTTTATAGCCACCTTGTTCCTTGTAATCAACCAATAGTCAACCCCCAAAGAAAATAGGTGAGTTCGCATTTTGTTCTTCCAACTATCAAAGTTTTCAGGATCAAATTTTAGACTATCCTTCCTATAGAATTCCATCTCCAGAATCACCTCAAGCTATTAAGCTTTCTCTCTAAGGACCACTTGCTTTGATACCAATTTTTAGGAATAATAGTTTACAATACAATTGAGAGGGGGGGGGAATCATTTTTATGAAAAATTATTAAACTTTAAACTTTAAGTAGTAGCAATATCAGATCCAATAAACACAATGAATGCCAACACTATAACATAATATTTTGGTCTCGGGGAAACCCTGTTAAAGGTAAAAACCCCGGTGGGAATTAGCACCCACAAATGATGTACTGAGAGTATAGTTATCCTTTTTAGAAGATATAGCCCTATTAGGAGCTTATTGAAATGTTATAGTACATAATCCTTGTTAGAGAAAAGACCCTGTTAGGAGTCAAGAACAAAATGGAGGGCTCACTGCCTAAAGAAGGTTAAGTCCACCTTTAGAACTCATTGTTTGCAACACTAGTGTATATGAAGAAATACACAATCTTTTGAACTGTTTGGAAACAAATGTATTTGATTGATCAGTTCCAATGAAGTCCACTAATAAACCTCTACTCTACATACAACATACATAATTTTGCAACTTTCACAATCTCTCTATATCATCTTGTGTTCATCCCTATCTTTTCCAAGAAAAGACCTTTTATTTATACCTTATTACAATTCTCATTTAACAGGTTGGCCCATGAGGCTTTCCTAATTACAAAAAATTACATAAACCCTTGCTAAGATACACATGGTATCAATAACAAGTATATAATGATTTCATTACAATAATTAAGGGCTGACATCCTTAATTTATATTCGCCAAACATAACACACACTACATTTCCCAAGTCGGCTTCCAAATAAGTCACCTCCATAAAACACACCACAGCTGACATCATCAAGCATTCCATACCTTGCACTAATTAGTGATCATCCTTTAGTACCTTGACTATCATCCCTAAAGTCACATACCTTGAATCCATATCATCTGGAAGATATACCAGAATCGTAGAGAGTAACTCTGGCATTTCTCACCGTTACAGTCCAGTGACCAGTCTTCACCAAAACATTTGTAACTTATCTAATATGCAATATTACATGATGCGATCTTGGATATAAGATCACAACACCATCCTAAACTTTCATCTGTCTCCGCAGCATCTGAAACATCTATATAGTGTCTGTACACTATGATAACCAGTCAGATCTCCTCATAGAAACATATGTTGACATCAATGACAAAACAAAAATGACAATAGTATGAGTGCCCATTTAGTAATGTAGTGATTAAACATATTAAATTTCTCAATCACCTCCCCATGCATTAGCAATATCCAACAAGAACCTTATCTAATATTGAATATGTTGATGTCTGTGGACTTGATAATGCCTATGATGTTTGGAAAAAGTTGAAACTAATCTATGGTGGATATATTCATGTGTAAGAATATAAGGAAGACAATATCATAGGTAAGTATGATGAAATGAAGATGGTAGAAGGAGAGAACATTGCATAATATGGTCAAAGAATAAAATAAGTTGTTAGTGCTATCAGAGGTGCATGTAGAACTATTGAGGAATATGTCATGGTAAGTAAAATGTTGAGAACTTTACTACCTTCTTATGCCATTAGAGTGTCTTCTATAAATGAGTTGGGAGCTTTCAAAAGTGTTAATGTAGATGGATTGATCGATAAGCTTACTAAATTTGAGTTAAATAACTTTGATAATAGTATTCCAAGAGTTGAGGCAACTTTTAAGGCGCCGGTGTCTAATGTACCAGTAAGGAAAGGTAAAGAATTAAGTCATGATTTTTATTGCATGTCAAGTTAAACCAAGGAATTTGAAGCTATCTTGGAAGATGGAAGGAAAGAAGGAGATCTTGAAGCACTACTAGCAAGGATATTTCCTAAAGGGACTAAGTACAAAGGCAAGCTACCACTAAATTTTTTCTCATGTAATAAGATTGGACATTTGCAACTAGTTTTGCTAATGGTGAACAAAAGGATAAGTTCAGAAAATTTAAGGGAAAAGGGAAGAAACAATGCTATGTTGTAGTTGATGAAGGATTTACCGATGAAGAACCAAAAGATAATGAGGAAGAGGAGATTGTATTTGTTGCAGTCAAAGAAGATCCATCTGAAAGAGAAAAGGAACTAGTTTCTCACATGGGACACAATGATGAATGGATTATAGATAGTGGGTGCTCACATCACATGATCAGTGACATGAGTAAGGTCATTAAGTTTAATGATTTTGATGGTGTTGTAGTAAGATTCGGTGATAATACACCTTGTTTGGTTAAAGGAAAAGGCAATATTACTTTGAAGGGTAAGAGTAATATATATGTTATTTATCTTGTGGATGATATAACATATAATATGTTGAGTGTGGGTTAGCTAAATGATTAAGTTTACAAATTGGAATTCAAAGGAGGTATGTGCAGAATAATTGGAAGATCAGGTGATGAGATTTCTACCAGTAGGAAAACTAGAGGTAATTTATTCCATCTAAATAATAATGTGAACACATTTTTGGTTTCAAAGGTTGAAGATAGTTGGCTATGGAATAGAAGGTCATGTCATGTAAATTTTGATAGTTTGATCAAAGTGAGTAAGACAGATGCAGTTAGGGGATTGCCACAACTAGTCAAGCCGAACAACATGATGTGTAAAGAATGTCAGTTGAGTAAGTTAACTAGTTCTACTTTACAAAACAAGCCTTTTTCATATGAGGGCATACTTAATTTGGTGCATACTGATATTTGTGGGCCTATGAGACAAAGAATTTATCAAGGTGATATATATTTCATATTGTTCATCAATGACTTTGTAGAATGATGTGGGTAACTTTTGTGAAGGAGAAGTCTTATACAATCTAAAAATTCAAAGTATTCAAGGTACTAGTTGAGAAGGAATCAGGTAATAATTTGAAGTGTTTAAGGTATGATAAAGGAGGCGAGTTTACTTCTACATAATTTGTTAAGTATTGTGAAGATAATGGAATCAAGATATAAATGTCTGCACCAAGGAATCCTCAACAAAATGGTGTTATAGAGAGGAAGAGTAGAACTATAGTGGATGCTACAAGGACAATGTTGTTTCAAGGTGATGTATCAAAAATGTACTGGAAAGAAGCAATTAGTACCATTGTCTACACACTGAACCGGGTGCAAGTAAAGAAAGAAACCAATAAGACACCTTATGAGCTATGGTATGGTCACTAACCTACTATTAAATATTTCAAAGTCTTTGGTAGTAGATATTATATTAAAAGGGATGATCACACAGACAAGTTTGATCCAAAAAGTGATGAAGGTATTTTCTTGGGTTATTCTACTAAAAGTAAAGCATATAAGTTTTTCAATAAGAGAACTAACAAAATGATTGAGAGTGCAAATGTGAAGGTGGACGAGTACCCTAAAAAATATGGTGATTGAAGAAAGCAAGTGACAAAGGATGATCATGAGATTGTGTATATTGAACCGGAATTGTATGAACACATAGAAAAAACAATGTGAAAGAAGTGATTCAATCGACAGAAGAAGAATCTCCTAGACCTGAACTGGTGATACTGAGGTATGTGTTCTAACCAAAAGAAAGCTTAGAGAAAATACTTGTTTGATTTCCAAGTATGAGCCTAAGATAGTGAAGGAAGCAATCAAGGATGAAGATTGGGTAAAAGCTATTAAGGAAGAACTTGATCAAATTGAGAAGAATGATACATGGACACTTGTTCCCAAACTTGTAGATAAAAATGTAATTAGTACCAAATGTGTTTTTAGGAATAAATTGAATGAAGATGGAGATGTGGTCAGAAAAAAGGAAAGGCTTGTGTGTAAGGGCTATGCACAAGAAGAAGGACTAGACTATGGAGAGACTTTTTGATGCAGGAGCATCTTGGGTGTAAGAGCAATCTTGCATCACCCAAAAATATTTCTAGTTTCATTTCAATAAGGGCTATCTTGTGCAGAGCTTCTATTTTTGGAAATTTACTATTTTTAGTAAGTTTTCCATTCGTGCTTAGAATGGTCTATTTTCTTCCCTGGAGGTTCATTTTAGTTATATCAACCTGCCAGTAAAGTTTCATTGCCAAATCAAGTCTAGTTTTGAAGATATTGAAAATTTTCGGTATTGGCAGCAGGGTACAGAAACTTCAAACTCAATTTTGAAGGCTTTAGAGGCCCCAGATGAGGTTGAAACTTCGGCTAAATGAAGCTTGTTTGATTTAGGCATTGTAGAGAACTTCATTCCCTTTTTGAAATGGGGTCATAATTGTCAATTGGGTCAACGGGTGATGACTTGTGGTCTCCGAAAGTTGGGTCACCTAAAATGGCAAAAAATGATTTTCCTTCAAAATTTTTGTTTGGGTTTCGAAAGTTGTTTTGAGCCAAATCTGATGTAATAAATTGTAAAATAAAATAATTCTAAGTTTGGTCGGCTTTATTGGCTAAAATTCTAGAACCTTCTCAGGTGGTGGAAAATTGCCTATATAAGGAAGGCTGTAGTGTTGTCTTAGGCAGTTTGGAGTAGTTCTGGGTAGATCTAGGTAATGATTCAAGGCTTTGTCCTACAGAATATTGTAAAGGGAATCCCCATGTGGCTTTGCATATTGTAATTCTAAAATTTGTAATTCCACATTTGTGGAGATAATAAGAAGCCCATTTTTTGTTCTTGCAAATTGTTGTTGTTTCTCTGTTTCTATTATGTGTTTGTGGTATTAAGGGGAGCACCCTTCATCACTTTTTCTCCAGTGGCAAGATTGGAAGGAGTAAGAATTCTACTTGCTTATGTTTCTTATAAAAACTTAAGGGGGGGGCGGGGCTGTTGGTGTAATTAAATATTCACTAATTACATTTTAATATTTCTTACTTAGGATGATGCATTGCATAGTAGTTTGTCATTGAGCAACCTAGGAGTTTACATCTTTATTAAGAACATGGTGTAGGAGAATTCCACTTTAGGTGGTGATGGTTTTTATCACATTCAATTTTATGTGTGATATCCACCTTCAATGCACATGTCACATTATCATCCTCATCATATAACACATACTTAATTTGATCCTAATGCAATTGTGTTTCCATTCTCTTGTGGAAATTATCTTGGTCTTTCATTTGATCCTAAAGGTGTTGTAGAGTCACCTAAAACTCTAATAGAAATGACTACCATCAAAAAATATACATGCCTTCAATTGTCACTTCACATTAAGTGATTTGTAAGTACTTATTTATCATGGCATTCTCACATGCACGAGCTCATATTTCCAAACACATAGAATCTTCGTCATGATTTAAATTTATTTATTGCAACCTTAAACTTAGGGAGCATTAATTACATCCTTTGCAACCCATTTTAAAAACATCATTGAATATTATCGTCACTATCCACTTGAAGGAGCAATTAAATATTATTAATCTACTTGCCTTAGAGGCCATTTAAAGCACCAAAAATTGAATACTAACCATTATATTTGAAATCTTCAATCCTTAGTTCGTCCTAATTTTCAAATGTTAATGCCCATTTAGAAAGAGCATCAACCTCCATATTACCTTCTTTTCACACATGACTAACTTTAAAATCCTCAAGTTTCCTCAGTTGTTCTAGAATTGCATCAATATATGATTGTATGTACAATGCCATTGTCTTGCCTTTCCCAATGGCTTGCACTAAAATAAGAGACTCCCCCTCCAAATGAATTCATCTAAAAACCAAAGATCTTCCTTGATCTTTAATTCTACATGGATACACTACCTTCAATAACTAATGCATGAGCATAATGGGTTCATGGCAATGTTGTATCAACCAAAAATAGTTTTGTTCTTTCTTTTCTTGTTTCATGTTTGTGAGATCATGTTGGTGGTTCATCATGTGTTTGAGTTAGTGTGTAAGGTCATAACATCTTATCTAGGACCTATTGTTGATCAATTGCCCATGATTTCAGTTTATTTGGATTGTTGTTTCTCAAGTTATGATTCATCTATTCTTGGGTAGCTTGTTCGTTGCTTGTTCCTCACCGTTGGTGGAATTTCAATTTTATGACGGCATTTGATGATTTGCAATGATTGGTGGTGCATTTTTCCATGTTCTTGGATCATGTGTGGACCTAAATCTAGGATCACAAGACTTCATATATTTTATAGATTGAGTTAGATTAGGATTTAGGACTTTTTTTTTTCTAACACATTTTCCTATTCTTGGGAAATGTAATCTTTCTTAGGATTGAGTTGTGTGTCGCGATGGCTATATATTGTTACCTGATGTATTTCTTGGGCAGAAGGGGTGATTGATGTATGATTATAGATCTATAAGGGATCATAAGGATGATTTAGTTGTATTGTAAGACTACAAGTAGGTAGGCCTTATAGCCCATTATGTATGAAGGAAATTTTCTAATAGTTGATATTAGTAATAAATTGAATCTTGCATTTTCTCTCATATTCCTTGTTATTGCTTTCCTGTGTTTACTCTTGCTATGAGGTAGGATTGATCATCTTTTGGTCCCTCCTACCTTGGGCTGTGTTAAGTGATATTAGAGCAGGTTTTGTTCTTTTGGGAATAAATGTTGAATTAAATCTTGTTGAAAACTCTAAGTGAATTTGGTTATAGGGGAGTAGACTTGTGAATTTGACCTAGACTTGTAGAGGGTTACAAGATGGTTCGTGGAAGGAGAGATATTGATCCTGCTATGATGAATTTTTTGAGATAGATTGTATCTAGATTTGAAGCATTGGAGATATCCCAAAGAAGAGGAAGACATATTAAGGATGTGTTAATCCTAAGATTAGATTACTAAGAGGGGAGGGGTGAATTAGTAATCTACCAATTTTCCAACTTTTTATCCTTTTAAACTGTACCACAACATTCACAAGATTCAATTTAATAGAAGCAAATAAAAATCATAACCATAAGCACTGTTGAACCTTTGGTAATTTGGTCTTTGATTTTTTCATTGATGTTAATAAGACATGTCAGATCTCTTAGTTAGTTATGGTGGTACATAAGGTACAATTCTAATAATGGTACACAAGATGGAAATTTAGTGATCTTATATAAGCTGATTAAAGTGATCAAGAGGTGGTTAACATCATTTTATTAATGTACCAATACATTTATAATATCATTATTGAGGTGGTTGATAAAGTATTAAGTATATAACACTTAATGTTAATTATGAGTGTTAAATCAATTATAATTTCATAACTTCCTAGTTTTGGTCTAAATGAATTTAAACATATTAAGTGTTAAATAAGACCTAAACTATGATACCTTTTCAGAAAGGAAGAAAAAAATTATAAAATGGGTCATTTCTAGTTTTAGATTTGAACATGTCTGTATAGGTAAAATTTTCTTTCGACCAAGGCATTTTCTAGCAATTATAACCGATTTTGGTGTAAAGGAGTTTTGGGCAGTTTAATATGTTGTTGGATAACAAAAAAAGACATTTGTAAAGAGGGGATTCATTCCTCTAAACAATTGTATAGGTGGTATTGTAGGTTTTTGAAGGATTTGGAAGATATTCAAATTACACCAGAAGGATTCTATGTAGTCTACAAGACAACAAATTGAATGGTATAAACATTTCTTTCAAATTTGATATTTATGATTGAATAATGGTTTCAGGAGTATATCAAAGTGGTAGAAAGGTTTATTCACTAACATTCTAATGGTTTACATAAAAATTTAATCATATATTTTTATGACACATGAATATGCATTTGGATCTTTAATATTTTGAAGGGAAACATGTTATTTATCTCTCAAGAAGTATAGCATTCTGAAGACCATTGATTAAACTCATCCGTTTACATTCAAATGTATAAATTTAAGTATAATTACACATTTCACAATCTGATAAAGTCATTTTGAGAAGGCTTGTATAATTTGGTATAATTTGTTGATGTAAAATAATTAGTATGAGAGATTAGAAAATAAGTAAGTCCTGCTTAATGTTTTCAACTATAAGTTGAATTCTTGATTCATAATTTATATTTTAATAGAGACAATCCTCTAATTTGTAACTCAATTTTTGCATGTTATAAGTTGGTGCTTAATATATAAGGGATTGGTGTTCCTTGAGATAGGTGTCTCTAAAACATGGCATTGATGCTTCCCAAAGTTGTATTCCAGCTAGTGGTATCAGAGCAAGGTTCCCTACATCAAGTTTAACAAATTTGGGTAGATTCTGGTTGATCGAAATACTTATCTATAATGGCTCAAGATAGTTCTTCAAAGGTTCCTATTTTTTATGGATCAGATTATGCTTTTTGGGAAGTAATGATGCAAACATACTTGTTATCTATTAATGTTGATGTTTGGGCTTCAATTGTTAATGGTTATAAAGTTCCTAATACTTTACCTACAAATATTGATGAAAAGAAGAAGTATGAAATTGATATGAAAGCTAAAATTTATATATTTAACATTTTGTCTAAAGATGGGTTTGTTAAGGTAATGAATTGTAGATCTTCTAAAGAAGTGTGAGACAAATTTAAAAATACTTATCATGGTAATGATAGAGTTAAAGAAGCCAAGATATTATATTCAAAAGAGATATTTGAAGACCTAAAGATGGATGATGATGAAAAGGTAGTTGACTATCTCCTTAAGATAAATGAAATAGTGAATGGCATAAGAGGACTTGGTGAAAAAATTGATGTTGTTAAGAAAGTCTTAAGATCTCTTCCTGATAAATTTGATTCTAAAATATGTTTCATAGAAGAATCTAGGGACATTAACAAATATACAATCAAATATATTCATGGAGCACTTGCAGCTTATGAAATGAGAAAGTTTGGCAAATAAGAATCCACAAGAAAAGAAGCAACATTTAAGGTAGAAAAGAAAAGGAAAGAAGTCTCATCAAAATCAGAAGAACTTGATATTCTTGAAGAACATCTCTCAAGGAAATTAAAGAAAGGAAAAAGTAAATACAAAGGTAATTGCTTTCAAATGCTTTAATTTTGGTAAAATAGGACACTTTTCATCTAAATGTCCTTATAATAGTCATGATGAAGTAGATGATGAGAAAGAGAAATCAAGTAAAAATAAATTCTATAACAAAAACAATTTCTTTAAGAAGAAAAAGAGTTTGATTGTTGATGTATCAGATAATGAATCTCGTAGCTTTGAATGTGATGAAAATGAAGTTTTATTCATGGCTATAGAAAATCCTTGTCAAGAATCGGATAGTGATAATGATGTTGAACTTGTTAAGGCTGATTTAGAATGTGAATTTCTTTATATGCTTAAAAAGATCGAGGAATTGAAAAGGAATTTAAGCATCCAAGAAAATCAATTATTAAATGAAAAAGAGAACTTGGAAAAAGAAATTAAGGAATTAAATCAACAAGTCACAAATTTGAAATTATATTTTGAGGAGCAAATGAGAAGTGTCTTTGTCACTAAGGAAGCGTTAAGTTCTAAAGACTAGGAATGTACAAGGTTAATGAATGAAGTAGTTTCATATAAAAGGAAGTTAGAAAAATATGAGAATACTACTTTGGATGACATGTTAAGGAAACAAAGAAGAATTGATGATCTAAATGGAATTGGTTTTGAACTTGGACAATGCTTTAGTGACAAGAAAGATAAATATTTATTTGATATATTCAAATATGAAAGCAAATACATAGATCAACATATTACTATTAGTATTTGGTAATACTGAGTGGGGGGGGGGGGTGTGAATCAGTATTAGAAAACTTATATGATTTCTTCAACCACTTAACAAATATAAAACTTAAAGAAAATATCCATGCAAAGTAAACATACAAAAGATAACTCATGACACCATTATTTTATTCTTGAGGAAATCCTGTCAAGGGAAAAACTCCGGTGGGGATGATACCCACAAATATTTGCACTAATGTATAGTGACCCTGTTAGGAGTCTATCCCTATTAGAGATGATTATTACATAGAGAAGGTCCTAGTTAAAGTACTGATGAAAAAATGTGTGCTCACTGCACTTACAAAATGGTGGACTTCATGTCCTGATATACATAGAGATTACACACACACACACACACACACACACACACACATATCTAAGAACTCTTACTATAAATCCATGCAACCTATTCTCAATCACCTTACATAATGCTCTTTTTTGCTCAAACTTGTATCGACAAGTTTTCCATACATTCTCATACTTCACAATCACATATTACATCATATACTTATATCTGATTAAGAGTATAGTAAGTAGGTCGACCTCTATAAGGTGGTTACAAAATATAATTCAAGGTCATCCACATAGCATTACAACACACGACCTTACATACATTATAATGGAACTATGTCAACCATACATACATGATCAATACACAAAATAAAATAACATAGGTCGGCCAATACCTATGCAACTTTGCAAGCCCTAATGCTCTGTTCTCTGCTTATAACTGTACTCAGAGAGCTATATCTCTGAACCCATGCATCCAAAAAATGTGTTCTCACATATAGAGCTCTTCCATATATCAATACATCATTCTATAAATTTTCATGCCATAATTCATCATGTAGCATCTTTGTAATCCAAAATATTGTACTTGTCTTCCTATGACCGACTCTAGACTTAGGCATTTTTCACTTTATTGCATATCAAAATTGTGTCCTTGTGTCTTGCGCTGATCATGGGGATAAGTGTTTCCATAAATGAAAAAATAAATGAAATCCAATGTTGACCACTTTCCAACAATCTCCCCCTTTTGCATTGATGACAACACTTAGTGAAAAATGACTAATTGTAGAAAATCATTGCAAACAAAAATGCAAAACTGTCTAAGTACATAACTCCCCCTAACTATACTTATGAATCCCTATATATATACACATTATTCATTTTCTATACTCCCCCTTTGACATCAATGACAAAGGTGCCAAATTTTTTTTCTATTGTACAGTCCAAATTATGAATTTAAAATTATGTACTTACTATCTTAAGTACATCATTGAAGTTCACCTTTAGTAATTTGAATTTAGCATCCCAATTTTTCTTTACTATCTCTACAACATTGATCATCCCATATATTGTATGCATAATTATATCTGCACTCCAAGAGTCAATAAGAGTGAATCTCATGTAAGACTTGAGACCAAGGTCTAAGTCTGCTGATGTGGTCTCCAAAATAGAAATCTTAGGAACAAGAAGGTTCCTAAGCTCACTAAACTTGTTAAAAATTCTTCTTTTCTCCAATTCTAATAGATTGATCTTGTCAAAACTGTTACTTACCTCCCTATTTACATCAGTAACCATCTTGTATGCACTTTCCTTTGATATCTTCGCCAAAGAATTATCTTCTTTCTTTATTAAATCAATAATATTTTGTACATGTTTGAAGGAATTTACACAAGTATTATACATAACCTTTCCTTCCTCAATACACTCCTTTATCTTCATATCTAATTATTGAATTGTCTTCAAATCATTTGCAAATCATTCTAGTAGATCTTCTAGTCTCTTATCTTCAAATTATTTGACAAATTTTAGTTGCGTGGCCTCTTCAAGAGTCTTGAAACTCTTGTCAACATTGACCAAAATCTGATCCAATTGCTCTGCAAGATCCCCACTGCTATTTCTTGGCTGTGATGAAAAAACAAGACTTAAAATTGTTATTGCCTTTCCCAAAAATATTTTTTTCCTGTCCTCTTTCTTCTCTAACCTCTCCTTGGATTTTTCATAATCAAGTAGTGATAACTAAATTAGATCATCAACTTCCATGCTCTTTATGTCTAGTAGGGACTTGTTCCCACTTGCCAACAATTGAGTGGTCGCTAATAGTTTTTTCTCCTTGCGAGGTTCCTCTGTGTTTTCCTTGACCTCATCTTCTTGCTCCTCTTGTATTTTAGTATTCTTTGATTCCTCCTAAGGAGTTTCTTCTATCTCTATGACTTGAGCCTCTTCCTTAGGCTTATCTACATCTAGGTTTCCAATTATGTCTACAGCTTAACAAGTGTTTCAAAAGGGCCTTTCTCATAAATTTTAGGATCAAGAGATATTTATACATTCTCTACAAAGAAATCTGGTGTTGATTGGTCTTGAACTATGTCCTCTTCCATATCCTTCTCTACAGTAGTATCCTCAACTTTTTTTTTCTAATTTGTATACTTCCTTCTTCTTGCCCTTAACGGATTCTCCTATGTTTATGTCCTTAGGATGTGTTGTAGGCATTTTCATCTTTGCAACATTAGGTCTAATTTTCAATAAAACTTTCTCAATGGCTCTATGAGTTTCATCAATTACCTCCTCATACAATCCAACCATTATCCTTAATATCCTTAGCTTTGTTATGAGATGAGGCTTAAGTTCCTCCAATAACTTATTATTTTATGGTACTATCATAACAAGTTTTTGTTTAGTTAAGGCATCTTGTCTTATCTTATTATCCTCATCCCTCTCTCTTATTTTTCTTGCTTCTAACCTCTAGAAAAATTCCTTAGGTATACTCTCTTCTAATGCAACCAAGTTCTTCTTGAAAAGTAACATATACCTTACAACCATTTCCTCAATACTATCTTGGTTTGCAGCATCATGCCTTTCATAATACCTATGTGTTTGTATAAGCTTACCTTATTTCACTATCCTCTTCTCCAATGATGAAAGGTCTAGTTTTCATAATCATTTAGGGTCATGTTCTTGCTTCTATTTTGTTTCCCCACTCTCATTTTTAGGTTCATTCTCCTTCTTCTTCTACAGTGTTTCCTTTGGTGGTGTTTCAAACTCATTCCTCTTCTGAGGGTGCCTTGGCTTGAATTTTGGCCTATGAGTCAAAGGAGTTGGTGACTCCTTCTTTGTTTCCTGCCTCTGTGAGGTTCTCCGAGGAGGTGTAGGAGAAGTGGTGCAGGAGCACACCTAGGCTAACCTCCATGGTTTAGATGTTTTGGCTTGTACCTAACATTAGCCAAGTTAGGGATGTTGAGTTTGTTTTAGACCTTAGAAGGTCTTTTATATTGTGGGGTAGGTGAGTTATTTATTAGGACTAAGGTCACCAAAATAGCCATTGTTAGTAGTTTTTAAATTCTTAGTGTTAGTAGCTTAAAGTTTGAGTTAGAGTTTTAAATATGTTCTAAGCACATAATGATGTTGGAAAGATTCCATGAGGCCTTTTAATGAGTTGATCCTTCAAAATATAGGAGGTAGAGGTCCTAAGAAATAGGATGAAGGCATAAAGACAAGATGCCAAAATATTGTTAGGAAGTTGTCATGACAACATGTGCAATTATTGCAAATGTTGCATGCAACTCAGTTACCTTGGATCCCCAAAAGAATAGCAAGTGGGAGATTGGCCAACAGGCCTAGAAACATGGAAATGGCATCAATATTAATGGAAGGCTTGAATCTCTAGACATTCATGCATTGTAATAGTTTGAGTATAGTAATACAACTCTGCAACTCTATTTTGAGAGAAGATCCTGAGCTTTTGTTGTGACAGTGATATGTAATGGATTGAAAGTATCAACTTGGTGATTTTTTAGTGTTCTTTAGATTATTATAAGACTTTTTCATTTATAAATTAAGTTTATTAGAGTAGTTTTAGTGTGTTGAATAAATTGTTTTTGGTTTAGAGTCTTCACTGGTCCTGTCCTGACCAGTTTGTGAATTCATGGCTCCCCCATGAAATCTAACCATGGGAATATCCTAAGGGTGGATGGATATTATAGGGGAGTCATTAACCTATACATATTTAGGATTAGGAGTATTCATAAGATGGAGAGCTATTTTTACTACCAAGCCCTAGGCGAGCAAATAGTGCCTAGTTAGAGGTTTAGGATTGAAGAAGAGAAGAATTCTTGTAGGGTAGAGAGGTACTGTATGACACAGGTATAGTTCTAGGTAGGATTTTATCATATCCTAACATAATATGAGGATTGAGTTCATACCAATCCATTAGACCAAGTTTTGAGTGAGATTCAAACAAGGTCACAGCCAGTCCTATAAAATAGGTCTTTTAGCCCTATTAGGCTTAGAATATAAGAATCCTATATATGGAGGACCTAGGAGAAAAAGACTTGCAAAATAATTTGAAAAATCCAAAAGGGTATCCAATTCCATAATTGGTTTTGTAAGTGTTTTGGAAAGTTTGGTCAAGAATTGGCAAAAGGCCTTTGCAAAACGCTATAAGGAAATAGGCCTAATTAGGCCTCTACAAGGTGAAGTTTTGAATCCGATAAGGATACGCTTGCAGATCCTTCTAGATGGATCAAAATGGAAAAGATATGAATATTTTCAAGATTATGGACATCCCTACAAATAAATTTGAAGTTTGTGAAGAGTTGGCACTTAGAGCTTTCTAAGTGTAGGTGAAGAATATAACTAACTAAAGGGTGTTAGTCTTTCAAGGTGAAGCACAAGGATATAGAACTCTTGGAGAAGAGTTGGGATTGGGCCTTAGTTAATCATCTAAGCCTAATCAGGACCTAGAGGAGATTAGTTTCCTAGAAGAAGACAAGGAATTTCTTCTTAAGTAAGGTGTGCAAGCAAGCCTTGGAACACTCACATCATATTGGTATTAGAGCTTGAATTGATCAGGCTTGTGGTTGATGTTGTAGCCTACTGAATCACTAGGAGAAAATACACTAGTTGGATCAGTGGAAGATAAAAACATGGTGACTAACATTTAGTTAGCCAAGAAGGTTGACGAACAAGAGGAGGATAACAAATTGCTAAGGCAAAGATTGGCTCAAATGGAGCAACTCTTGGGTGAAGTCCAAGACAAAGCTGATAAGGTCAAAGAGAAAATTGAACAAAAGGAAGAGAAAGAAGAAAGGGAAAAGGAATTAGAATTGGAAGAGGAAGCTCCAACCCCTGACCCTATTCTTACTGAAGAACCCTTCTTGAAGGCACTCAAGGCCTTAACCGGAAAGGCTTTGGAAGGAGTATCACTATTTAGTGGTCAAATGGATCCAGATTCAGTCATGGAATGGATTGATAGTATAGAAAATCACTTTGAATGTGATGGAGTCACTGAGGCAAAGAAATTAATGGTGGCCAAGTCTAGGTTAAGAGGTTCAACTCTCACTTGGTGGAAGTATGTCCGAACTGAAAGAGAGAAAGAGGGAAAGAGCCCTATAGTTTCATGGAAGGGCATGCTAACTAAGATAAAGCAGACTTACCTGCTTGATGATTATGAAGTTCAGCTAGATAGAAGGAGGCACAATCTTAGACAAAAAGATTTGGATGTCCAAGCATACACCGAGGAGTTCCAAAAGTTGTGTTTAAGGTCATAAGTGGTTGAGGATGAAAGTATCAGACTAGCTAGATACTTAAATTTCCTCAAATGGTCTATTCAAGAAGAAATGAGTCTTGTGAACTTCAAAAACATCCTCCAATGTTATCAAATGGCCTTGAAGATTGAAGAGAAGGGCAAGAGAAAACAAGAGCAAACCTCCAAAGGTAGAGGTAAAGGAAAATATAGTAGAGGACAAAGAGGTGGCTATGGTGGAAGGAGTTCTAAATCAAGGACTCAAGGATACATCAAATTCAGTGAGATGCAAGAAGGAAGCTCTAGTAGAGGTGGTAGAGGAAGGAGTTCTAACTCTAGCTTTAGAGGAAGAAGTGGTGGAAAAGGAGGAAGAGGAAACTACTTTGCCAATATGAAATGCTACCATTGCAATCAAATGGGACACCCTTCTTATAGATGTCCAAAGAAGGGTAGTACTTCTCAGGGAGGTGATAAGAGAACTAATCTAGTTCATGAAGTCACAAATGTAGTAGAGAAGCATGCTAAAGTACCATTGAGCTTAGAGGAAGGTGAGAACCTCATGATGAGGAGAACTTTGATCAATGAACTGGTGAAGGAAGAGCCAAGCCAAAGGAGGTCTTTGTTTAGGATAAAGTGAAAGATGATGGGGAAAGTATGTAGAGTCATCATTGACTCATGCTCTACTAACAATATTGTGTTAGAGGAAGTAGTCAACAAGCTAAAGTTGACAAGGATACCCCACACCAATCCTTACAAGGTCACTTGGCTCAATAAAGGCCAACATGTGTTAGTGAATGAACACGCATGGGTGGAGTTCTCCATAGGAAGGTACAAAGACAAAGTTTTGTGTGATGTGTTACCTATGGATGCATGTCATTTTCTCCTAGGTAGACCATGGAAATTTGACTGCCAAGCCATCCATGATGGAGGAAAGAATTCCTATTCTTTCAAAGACAATGTGACTTTTAAAATTCAGTCACTATTGGAGGATGCTGAGGTGAAGACAATAGGTCCAAATGTGCTCATGGTTGGTGAAAAAGAGTTCTTAGAAGCTATGGAAGAAGGTGAAGGTGTTGGCTATGCATTGGTGCTAAGACCAAGAGAGGTAGATGAAGGCAAGGTGATTATGAAGCTAGAGTTACCCAAGGAAATACAAAGCATGCTGCAGACTTATCAAGGTATAGTGAGTGATGGACAACCATCAACCTTACCCCCTAAAAGAGCCATAAGTCATAAGATAGACCTTATCCCAGGAGCTACCCTACCTAATAAGGCAGCTTACAAAATGATCCCTCAACAAAATGAGGAAATTGCTAGGAAAATACAAGAACTTATAAACCAAGGTCTCATTAGAAAGAGCATTAGTCCATGTGCCATACCCACTATCCTTGCACCTAAGAAAGGAGGAACTTGGAGGCTTTGTACTGATTCAAGGGCAATTAATAGGATAACCATAAGGTATAGGTTCCCTATCCCTAGGATTGAAGACCTCATGGATTGTCTAGGTGAAGCCAAATACTATAAAAAGATAGACTTGAAGAGTGGCTATCACCAAATAAGAATACATGAAGGAGATGAGTGGAAAAAAACCTTCAAGACCAATGAAGGTTTGTATGAATGGCTTATCATGCCATTTGGATTATCTAATGCCCCCTCCACATTCATGAGGCTCATGAATGAAGTCCTCAAAGACTACATAGGCAAGTTTGTAGAAGTATATCTAGATGATATTTTGATTTATATCAAGAAAAGAGGAGAGAACCTAGAACATCTTGAGACTGTTTTCAAGAAGTTGAATGAGGAGAAGTTGATGATCAACTTGGAGAAGTGTGAGTTCATCAAAACAGAGCTATTGTACCTTGGATTTTTTCTATCACATGGCAATCTAAAAATGGATGTTAGAAAGGTGGAAGCCATCATAAATTGGCCTACTCCAAGGAAAGAAATAGAGGTAAGAAGTTTTCATGGCCTTGATCAATACTATAGGAAATTCACAATTTAGTGCAATATGTGCTCCTATGTTGGATACTATTAAAGGAGGCATGAAGACTAAGTTTGTATGGAATGAGCATGCTAATAAGAGCTTTGAGTTGTTGAAGGAAAGGATAGCTACCCAACCTATTTTAGTTTTTCCAAGCTTTGAGAAGCTTTTCACCATTGAGTGTGATGCTAGCAATGTGGCTATAGGAGCTATTTTAAGCCAAGAGGGTAGACCAGTGGCTTTTCATTCAGAGAATCTAAGTGAAGCCAAGAAGAAGTACTCTTCTTATGACCTTGAAATGTATGCATTGGTTCAGGCTTTGAGGAAATGGAGGCAATACTTGCTTCCCAAGGAATTCATAGTGTATTTAGACAATCAAGCACTTAGTTTTCTGAATTCACAAGAGAACTTGAGTCACAAGCACATGAAGTGGGTTGAATACCTACAAGATTATACCTTTAATATCAAGAAAAAGAAAGGAGTACTCAACAAAGTGGTAGATGCATTTTCTAGAAGAGCTCTCACTATCCAAGAGATTTAGTTGAAGAGCATGGGGATAGATCACTTCAAGGATCTATATGCTGATGATGAAGACTTTGCCAACATTTATAAGGTATGTGCTGAATACAAGAATCATTTTCATAGTAAGTATGTTGAATATAATTTGCAAAGTGATCTCTTGTTTAAGGGGAATCAATTATGTGTTCCTAGAGGCTCTATTAGAGAGAATTTGATACAAGAAAAGCATAATGGTGCTTTGAGTGGCCACTTTGGGATCACTAAGACTCAAGAACTTCTTCAAAGGTTCTATTATTGGCCAAGGATGAATCTTGATGTTAGGAGGTATGTGGAAAGTTGTATAGTGTGTCAAAAGGCCAAGGGAACTTCTTCAAATGTAGGCCTTTATCAACCACTACCTATTCCTACTAGGCCATGGGAATGTTTGAGTATGGATTTTGTAGTTGGGTTACCCAAGACAAGACAAGGTATGGATAGTGTTTATGTAGTTGTGGATAGATTCAGCTAGATGGCTCACTTTGTGCCATGTAAAACAACTAATGATGCCATCCAAATAGCATCTCTTTTCTTCAAGGAGATAGTGAGAATTCATGGGTTACCTATGAGCATTGTGTCAGACAAAGACACCAAGTTTATGTCATTTTTGGAAGACTCTTTGGTAGAGATTGGACACTAATTTATCTTTTGGATCAGCCTACCATCCTCAAACTGATCGTCAGACTACGGTTGTGTTACAAGTAGTAGTTGCCATTGCACCAAAAGATCGACCTTTCAATGCCCGATACAACCACTAGACTTATAGAAGACACAGGAGGTAGTTAAGCCATGTCACAAATCCCAAGGGGAGTACTGACTATTATGCTAAAAATCTCCCCCTCAGCATTACCTGAGGGGATTCAAACCTATGACCAAGCTCTGATACCACTTGTTACAAGTAGTGGTTGCCATTGCAGCAAAAGATCGACCTTTTAATGTCCGATACAACCACTAGACTTATAGAAGACACATGAGGTGGTTAAGCCATGTCACGAATCCTGAGGGGAGTGCTAACCATTATGCCAATAGGTTTTCAATAGAAGCCTTGGAAATCTACTAAGATGCTTGACCAAGGAGTATGGTCAACAATGGGATCAATTGAAGGGCAAGCTGAATATGCCTACAATGACACTATAAATAGATCAACAGGGAAGAGTCCCTTTGAAATAGTATATAGATTACATCCTAGAGGAGTCTATGAGTTAAGAGATTTGAAGGATGAAATGAAGGGAAGTGGATATGCTGATGATTTTGTATATGCTATGCAGGAGATACATGATATAGTGAGGAAGACCTTGAAAAAGAACACCATGAAGTATAAGGATAAGGTGGATGAGAGTAGAAGACAAGTTCAGTTTAATGTGGGAGACTTGGTTTTGGTGCATTTCAACAAGTCTAGACTTCAAAAGGGAGTCCCTCACAAGTTGCAGATGAGAAGGATAGGTCCCTGTCCTATCTTGGCAAAGTATGGTCATAATGCATTCAGAGTAGAGCTACCGGAAGACAGTGGATTGTCCCCTATTTTCAACATTGTAGACTTAGTTCATTACAAAGGACCACAACAAGACATGGACCAAAGTCTCAGAGAAGTGATTAGAGATGTGGAAGATCTCCAACTACCCACTGCTATAGTCAAAGGAGCTAACAATATATTGGATACTAGAGTCTACAAAAGACTAGGACTAAGGAGTACAAAGAACATCTCATAAAGAAGCATGGAAAAATTGATAGTGATGCAATATGGGTCAAGGAATCAGAGTTCAAGAAGATTGGAATTGATTCAAGCATCCTCAATCCAAGGGTGGATTGAACTCTTTTGTTTTGGGGAGGATGGTGCAGGAGCACACCTAGGCTAACCTCCATGGTTTAGATGTTTTGGATTGTACCTGACATTAGCCAAGTCAGGGATGTTGAGTTTGTTTTAGACCTTAGAAGGTCTTTCCTATTGTGGGCTAGGTGAGTTATTCATTAGGACTAAGGTCACCAAAATAGCCATTGTTAGTAGTTTTTAAATTCTTAGTGTTAGTAGCTTAAAGTTTGACTTATAGTCTTAAATATGTTCTAAGAACATAATGATGTTGGAAAGATGCCATGAGACCATTTAATGAGTTGATCCTTCAAAATATAGGAGGTATAGGTCCTAATAAATAGGATGAAGGCATAAAGCAAAGATGCCAAAATGTTGTTAGGAAGTTGTCATGACAACATGTGCAATTATTGCAAATGTTGCATGCAACTCGGTTACCTTGGATCCCCAAAAGAATAGGAAGTGGGAGATCAGAAAATAGGACCTAGAAACATGGAAATGACATCAAAATTAATGGAAGGCTTGAATCTTGAGGCATTCATGCATTGTAATAGTTTGAGTATAGTAATACAACTTTGCAACTCTATTTTGAGAGAAGATCCTAAGCTTTTGTTGTGACAGTGATATGTAATGGATTGAAAGTCTTGACTTGGTGATTGTTTAGTGTTATTTAGATGGTTCTAATACTTTTTCATTTAGAAATCAAGTTTATTAGAGTATTTTTAGTGTGTTGAATAATTTTTTTTGGTTTAGAGTCTTCACTAGTCTTGTCTTGACCAGTCTGTGAATTCATGGCCCCCACATGAAATCTAACCATGGGAATCTCCTAAGGATGGATGGATATGCTAGGGGAGTCATTAAAATATACATATTTAGGATTAGGAGTCTTAATAATATGGAGAGTGATTTTTACTACTAAGCCCTAGGCGAGAAAATAGTGCCTGGTTAGAGGTTTACGATTGAAGAAGAGAATAATTCTTGTAGGGTAGAGAGGTACTGTACGACATAGGTACAGTTCCAGGTAGGATTTTATCATATCCTAACATAATATGAGGATTGAGTTCATACCAATCCATTAGACCAAGTTTTGAGTGAGATTCAAATAAGGTCACAGTCAGTCCTAGAAAATAGGTCTTTTAGCCCTATTAGGCCTAGAATATAGGAATCCTATGTACGGATGACCTAGGAGAAAAAGACTTGCAGAATCCTTTGAAAAATCCAAAAGGGTATCCAATTCCCTAATTGGTTTTGTAAGTTTTTTGGAAAGTTTGGTCAAGAATTGGCAAAAGGCCTCTGCAAAAGGCTACAAGGAAATAGGCCTAATTAGGCCTCTACAAGGTGAAGTTTTGAATCCGATAAGGATAAGCTTGAAGATCCTTCTAGATGGATCAAAATGGAAAAGATATGAATGTTTTCAAGATGATGGAAATCCCTAAAAATAAATTTGAAGTTTGTGAAGAGTTGGCACTTAGAGCTTTCTAAGTGTAGGTGAAGAATAAAACTAACTAAAGGGTGTTAGTCTTTCAAGGTGAAGCACAAGGATATAGAATTCTTGGAGAAGAGTTGGGATTGGGCCTTAGTTAATCATCTAAGCCTAATCAGGACCTAGAGGAGATTAGGTTCCTAGAAGAAGACAAGGAAGTTCTTCTTAAGCAAGGTGTGCGAGCAAGCCTTGGAACACTCACATCAAGAAGTTTCCTCAATTGCGACCACTAGAACATGTGTTGTGGTAGGTTCTTCCTTCTTAGGCTCATCAATAGGCTCATGTGTGCTAGTCACTACCTCTATTTTATCTTATTTATTCCTTATTTGTTCCATTTCTTCTTTGAATATACCCTTCTCCTAAGCAAGTTTATCAACCATATTCTCAACTTTCTTGTTTCTCTTCTTCTTGTTTAGCTCCTCATCTACTGCAACTGAATTATCTATGTAAGTTCCCTAGCTCTCTATCTTGGGGCCCTTGGGGGATGCAAGTACATGATTTACATGTAGTTTCAAGAGGTCTTCATCCACCTTGTATCCCATGGGAGTACTCCATATGGTTCTAGATTCCACTGCCTCAAAGTAGGTGTGATCTATTTTCACCATAAAATAGATAGTGTCTTTGTGTTTATCCATTAATGCTCTAGGGATCCTCTCCCTCTCATGTATGTCTCTCTAATTTTTTTTGAAGATACCTAATAGATTGGTGAACATTTTTTTTTCATCATGTCTCTTGTAGATGTCACTCACTAGTTTCATAGTGGACACTCCATCCCTCCAAAGGTATAGTCCTAGAAACTTGTGTGTGATATGGAAAAAGATGTATAAGATTAAAGATCCAAATCTAGAATATGTAATTGATATATTCCTCTTAATTTCCTTGATGTTGTTCATCAGTTGTTGTCTCAGCATTTCACTTAGGTCATATTTTTCATTTTCCTTGACCATCTAGTATGTTATATCTATGAACCTTGCAGACATAGAATTAGGTTTGTTGCTATACTGAATTTTGTAGCCAAGTATCTTTGCTATAGTCCTCACATCCTTTTGATTCACATCTCTAACATTCATATCTCTCATGTTGGACTTATAGCCTATTAGGGTTTCTACTTTTTTCTTTGTGTTGTTTGCAGTCACAAGTAGTTTACCCTCATTTGGTAGACTTGTCACTTCATGGATTAATCTATTAGAAATCTTAATGGTATCTCCACCATTCTAGAAAAAATAATCATGGAATCTACTTAGTACTATTTTCATCCATTCTACTTCCTCAAATTCATGTGTTATGTATATTTTATTACACCTAGGTCATCAAGGAAAGCATACTCAGGTTTTAATTTCTTATCCTCATCATACATCTTAGCCAACTCATTAAGAATCTCAACTAATCATATCTCCTCATACTTGCAATGAATAAATGCCATAATTTCTTCTACATGTAGCACACCAGACATTGTGTGAGAGGATGCACCTTCTAGATCATCCTCCATAGACTTATATGGGTGTTTCTTAAACTCATACTAAGCCCTATATTTGATATCAAATACTTTAGTTGCTTCCATCCTTCTAATTACACTAATGGGATAGTCGTGCAAGATTTAATTTAGGGTTTCACAAAACACCTTGTCCATAACTCATCTAAATGTAGGAATAGCCTTAAGCACTTACCAAGATCTTTCTCAGCACTCTTCAAACACTTCACTAACTCTACAAATTTATCTCCAAAGCTTTTCTCTTCAACTACTCTCTAATCACAATGGTGACAAATACATTCAAGTATAACATCTTATACTTCACAGTGCACAAAAACATAGAAAAAACATAAAGATGATGTCCTCCAAGGGTTTTTAATTTCATCCGTGATCATAGATCCAACCTCATAGATCTATGTGATGATCATAGAAGTCACCAAATGTCCAAATAAGACTTCACACGAGCTCTCATAGCTCCATTTACTATTCGCAGGGCAAAATGAAGTTTTGGTGTCAATTAGTAAAGCTACCCCTAAGGCCTTGCATGGCCCTTCATGCTGATGAAGATGCATTAACCTCATGTGAAGATTTGGTAGGGTCTACTGAGTCTCCCTGATTGTTCACTACTCCTTTGTTTGGCTCAAAATTGCTTTTCTTTAGGTTGCTACTCTTGACCCACTTCTCTTTGTATTCTTTTTACATTTCTTTAATGGTTTTATAATCTTCACCGAGTTCTTTGTTCATTGTCAAGGGTCTGGGTGTCCTTTTTACTGGTCCATTAAACCTATAATACTTTGCAATATGTCCATCATTGTTTCACTTAAAGCATGTAACCTTCTTCTCAGGTCTGAGCTAACTGTAATCAATCTGCAATTTGCAATATTTGGCAATGTGTCCAAAGTTACTACATTTGTAGCACATAACTTTCTCAGGTCTGTCATTAGGTTTCCTTTCATCTCGCTTACTATCCTCAGGTTTTATCACATTAGGTTGGCTACCTTGCTTATCACTTTCTTTTACAGTTTCATCTAACTTACTATTTCAATTTCTTTCTCAATAGTATTCTTCAAATTGGAATAACTAGGTCTTCTAGATCTCATATCAAGATTTATACATTCCTTTACTTTATGACCATAATTGAAGCAATTAAAGAAACAAATCAAAAAAAGGTTTATTATTACTTGTACCTTTTCAATTTTCTTTTAAGTGACCTTCTTGATTGTACTCCTAGCATTTGTCTTTTGAGGGTTTTCTCTGCTCTTTCTTGGATTCTCCAGTTCCATCTTTCTTTGGTTGATCAACATTGATGACCGCATGACCTTTCTTGGAAAACATGTCTTCAAAATATCCAAATCTAGTTAGATCTCCAACTGGTTTCTGCACTTCCATCTACTCATCAATCTTCAAACTGTTCTCATGAAGCCTTTTAATGCGTTCCTTGGTTTCTTCAAGTTCTACTGTTACCAAGATATTGTATTTTTCAACCTTTTGATAATTCGCAGTAATTTCTTCCATTTATAGTTTTAATCCTTTTTCCTTTATTTCTTCTAAATCCAAATTACCCTTCATTTTCTTATTTTTGGGTGAACCCATAATAGTGGGTTACACTTTTTTCCCTGAACGGACACTGAACTCTACATTTTGAAAAAAACTTTCAAATTCAAATGCATATTGTCATTAAACCATTTGAAATTGGAAGATGAAGTAAATTAGAGTCTTTTAATATTTTCTAATTGAATTCTAAATATATTTTTTATTTTTATTTTTTAATTGATTTGAATGATTTTTTCTTTCTCCCACGAAAACTAGTATGTTGCAGAAAATGTCATTTTCAAAGAGTTGCTTGGTTTTCATAGAGCATAATTTTTTTTTCTAAAATAGATATCAATGTGCTTCTTTTGAAATTAGTTGTGTAACATCCATACAGAGGGCATGCAATTTTTTTGATGGCATTATCACTATTATTGCATATTTTATTAACGTTTGAAGTTGATTAAACCATAATTTTGACATACCTTGACTACATAGCTTATAACTTGTCGTGTATTTGTCCAATTTCATTTTTATTTTTTTTGATAGAAAGATAACTTCAATACCTAGGGAATATATATTTTTTAGAATTTTGTTTCTCTCATTTACTATTTTTCCATAAGCGTCAAACATAGAGGTAGACATACGGTGAAATATCTATGTTTAGTACAACTAAAAATACAAAGTCATAATAAACTTAATATATATTAATATTATAATCATTGGAAATTTTTTTCTCAATGGTAC
Organism: Chamaecyparis obtusa; assembly: GCA_027943335.1. Classification (NCBI taxonomy): domain Eukaryota; kingdom Viridiplantae; phylum Streptophyta; class Pinopsida; order Cupressales; family Cupressaceae; genus Chamaecyparis; species Chamaecyparis obtusa. The sequence continues at coordinate 626,123 of BSBK01002239.1, forward strand.
CTTACTAAATATATAGGTTTGTCAAATGGATTCATTTGATCTACCAAAAGATAAATTCGAAGTGATTTTTTATCAGCATTTTAATAGGTGCGAAGGACACTCCATTGTAGGTATGAATGAGGAGTATAGATGTTATATCCATATTTTTTTAATCTAAGAGGCTTTGAGCTAACCATTTTTAATTAAATCCTTCAAATAGAACCTCTCAAGTATTAAATCATCATATTTTATTAAACTTGTGTTATTTCAGCAAAAATCACTATTGTGGGGTCACCCTTAAATCATCTTTTATTTCATCAAGCTCTATCATCAGTTCCAATTTTGAGATTTCATGTTCATAATTGAGTTCTTTATTCTCCTTTTTGATTTTTTCAACTTTTTCTAATTCTAATTGCTCCTTGAGTAGCTCTCCTCATTGGTTTCTTTCATGTCTTAACTTCTCCTTGAGTTTTTTGATAAAATCATGTGCCTTTTTCAATTTGTTCTTTAGATCTTTATTTTCTACAATAGTCTCATCAAGATGATCCAATGAAATGTCATAATTCTTCTTTAAAGTGCTATAATACATCTGGATCTCCCTTAATCTATTAAGCTTTCCTTCTAAGGGCCTGATACTCTCATACCAATTGTTAGGATTTGGTAATACTAAGAGGGGGGGTTGAATCGGTATTACAACACTTATATGATTTCTTCAACCACTTAAAAAATATAAAAATTAAAAAAAATATCCATGCAAAGTAAATATACACAAGATAACTCATGACACCATTATTTTTTTGTCGAGGAAACCTTGTTAAGGGAAAAAATCCGGTGGGTATGATACCCACAAATATCTGCACTAAAGTATAGTGACCCTGTTAGGAGCTAATTATTACATAGAGAAGGTCATGGTTATAGGATTGATGAACCCTGTTAGGGGTATACAAAATGTGTTCTTACTACACTTACAAAATGGTGGACTTCCTATCCTAATATACATAGAGATTACATATATATATTTGAGAGCTCTTACTGTAAATCCATGCAACTTGTTCTCAATCACCTTGTAGACTACTCTTCTCTACTCAAACTTGCATCAACAAGCTTTCCATACATTTTTATACTTTGCAATCACATATTACATCATATACTTATACCCAATTTAGAGTATAGTAATTGGGTTGGCTCTATAAGACAATTACAAAACATAATTCAAGGTCATCCACATAGCATTACAACACGTGACCTTACATACATTATAATGGAACTATTTCAGCTATACATACATGATCAATACATAAAATAACATAACATAGGTCAGCCAACACCTTTGCAACTTCTCAATCCATAATGATTTGTTCTCTGCCTCTAACTGTACTAAGAGATTTGTATCTCTAAACCCATGCATCCAAAACACGTGCACTCACACATAGAGCTCTGCCATACATCAATACATCATTTTGTAACTTCACATGCCATAATTCATCATGTAGTATCTTCACAATAAAAAATATTGTACCTATCTTCCTGTGACTGACTGTGGACTTAAGAATTTTTCACTTTACTGCCTATCAAAACTATGTCCTTGTGCCTTGCGATGATCATGGGGATAAGTGTTTCCATAAATGACAACATACATGCAATCCAATGTTGACCACTTGCCAATAGTTACCACTTAAAATTTAGATAAAAATGCATATTTTAATCAGATTTATGATGGTAAAAGGTAGGTTACATCAATCTCTTCATCCATGGGTAAAAGATCTTCAAACATGTTCACTTCTTTCTTTGATGGGTGTTGCTTCATGTGTCATCAATACAAACATAGAATAAGTAATCACAAATATATATGTCAAGGAGGTTTTCAACATTTCATTTTGATTATTCCTTTCCTAAAATGAAAGGTCTAAGATGTTATAAATGCAATCTTTTTGGTCATGTTATGAGGAATTGCAAAACTAAGACATTTCAGAATGATCAATCTTATACTAGTCTACAAGTTGATAAAAAATTGATACTAAAGTGATGCAAGATGCTAAAGTGATGCAAGTTGATAAAAAATTGATACTAAAGTGATACTACATGATGAATTATAGGGTAATATAGCCTTATACATTTGTTTTGAAACACAGGAGTGGAAAGTCTAATAGGGTTGCAGATGCTCTTAGCAGAAGGCAACTATTGCTGACAGAAATGCAGATTGAAGTGGTTGGGTTCAAAGAACTCAAGAATTTGTATCCAGAGGATCCTGATTTTGGTGAAGCTTGGAAAGCTTGTACAGAACCTGTTACTCTAGATAGGATAAAATGGTTGGATTTCATCATCCAGGATGATATGCTATTCAGAGGGAGTCAGTTGTGCATTCCACGAAGTTCTATGAGGGAGAATCTCGTCAAGGAGAAGCATAGTGGAGGATTGGCTGGACATTTTGGTCGTGATAAAACCCTTGCTTTGGTTGGTGAGAATTATTATTGGCCACAATTGTAGCAAGATGTGAAGTTTGTACAGAGTTACAGAGTATGTCAGATGGCGAAAGGAGTGAAGTAGAATACAGGGTTGTATCAGCCATTACCTATACCAGAGAAGCCTTGGGAGGATATCAGTATGGACTTTGTTCTTGGTTTACCGAGGACACAGTGGGGACATGATTCAATTTTTGTAGTAGTTGACCGATTTTCAAAAATGGCACATTTCATTCTCTGCAAGAAGACTAATGATGCTGTTCATATAGCAGAATTATTTTTCAGAGAAGTAGTGAGACTTCATGGTTTGCCAAAGACCATAATTTCAGATCAGGACACTAAGTTTGTTGGGTATTTCTGGCATACATTGTGGAAGAAGTTGAAGACAGATTTAAAGTTCAGTTCATCACATCATCCACAGACTGATGGACAGACAGAGGTGGTGAATAGGAGTTTGGAAAATTTGCTGAGATGTTTGGTTGGAGATAAGCCAACAGGATGGGATTTGATTTTACCACAGACAGAATTTGCATACAATAATTCTGTCAACAGGAGCACTGGTAAATCACCATTCCAGATTATATATGGAAGTAGTCCAAGAAATGCATCTGAATTGAGAAAGATAGATAAAGGAGAAATAAGTAGTGCTGAAGCTGAAGATTTTGCAGAACACTTAAAGAACATCCATGAGGAGGTGAGGCAGCATATTACCAAGATGAATGCACAGTATAAGGCTAAGGTAGATGAGAAAAGGAGGTATAAAGAATTTCAAGTTGGTGACGAAGTCATGGTTCATTTGCGGAAGGAGCGTTTTCCAGTTGGTACATATAACAAGCTAAAAATGAAGAAGTTTGGACCATGCAGGATATTGAAGAAACATGATTCAGGAAACGCATATGAGGTAGAATTGCCTACTGAGCTAAATATTTCACCAGTATTTAACATTTCAGATCTGACAGAGTATCATGAAGGAGGTGTTGAAGATGAGATCACAGCAGCACAGTGGAGTATTCCAGCAACTAGTTCAGACACTAAGGAGATCGAAGATATACTGGACAGCCGTGTTGGCAGAAGCACAAGGAACAGGACATATGAAGAATATCTGGTCAAGTGGAAAGGACGGCCTGTTGAAGATTCATCATGGCTGACAAAGGAGGAGGTTAGCCATCTTGGTTTTCCTCTACACACCTGAGTCGTGACAGGGTCACTTCTCAAATTACCCCGGGTGTCTGATGCAGGAGCATCCTGGGTGTAAGAGCAATCTTGCATCACCCAAAAATATTTCTATTTTTGTATTCAATAAGGGCTATTTTGTGCAGAGCTGCTATTTATGGAAAGTTACTATTTTTGGTAATTTTCACCCTTCATCAGGTGGTATCAGAGCATCCTGTTGAAGATACTATTACCAATATAAATGCAACTACCTTTGTATAAATGCTTTCTTTATATAAGGCTAGATTTTGGTGAAGCTTGGAAAGCTTGTACAGAACCTGTTACTCTAGACAGGACAAAATGGTTGAATTTCATCATCCAGGATGATATGCTATTCAGAGGGAGTCAGTTGTGCATTCCACGAAGTTCTATGAGGGAGAATCTCGTCAAGGAGAAGCATAGTGGAGGATTGGCTGGACATTTTGGTCGTGATAAAACCCTTGCTTTGGTTGGTGAGAATTATTATTGGCCACAATTGCAGCAAGATGTGAAGAAGTTTGTACAGAGTTGCAGAGTATGTCAGATGGCGAAAGGAGTGAAGCAGAATACAGGGTTGTATCAGCCATTATCTATACCAGAGAAGCCTTGGGAGGATATCAGTATGGACTTTGTTCTTGGTTTACCGAGGACACAGCGGGGACATGATTCAATTTTTGTAGTAGTTGACCGATTTTAAAAAATGGCACATTTCATTCCCTGCAAGAAGACTAATGATGCTGTTCATATAGCAGAATTGTTTTTCAGAGAAGTAGTGAGACTTCATGGTTTGCCAAAGACCATAGTTTCAGATCGGGACACTAAGTTTGTTGGGTATTTCTGGCATACATTGTGGAAGAAGTTGAAGACAGATTTGAAGTTCAGTTCATCACATCATCTACAGACTGATGGACAGACAGAGGTGGTGAATAGGAGTTTGGGAAATTTGCTGAGATGTTTGGTTGGAGATAAGCCAACAGGATGGGATTTGATTTTACCACAGGCAGAATTTGCATACAATAATTCTATCAATAGGAGCACTGGTAAATCACCATTCCAGATTATATATGGAAGTAGTCCAAGAAATGCATCTGAATTGAGAAAGATAGATAAAGGAGAAATAAGTAGTGCTGAAGCTGAAGATTTTGCAGAACACTTGAAGAACATCCATGAGGAGGTGAGGCAGCATATTACCAAGATGAATGCACAGTATAAGGCTAAGGCAGATGAGAAAAGGAGGTATAAAGAATTTCAAGTTGGTGACGAAGTCATGGTTCATTTGCGGAAGGAGCAGTTTCCAGTTGGTACATATAACAAGCTGAAAATGAAGAAGTTTGGACCATACAGGATATTGACGAAACATGATTCAGGAAACGCATATGAGGTAGAATTGCCTACTGAGCTAAATATTTCACCAGTGTTTAACATTTCAGATCTGACAGAGTATCATGAAGGAGGTGTTGAAGATGAGATCACAGCAGCACAGTGGAGTATTCCAGCAACTAGTTCAGACACTAAGGAGATCAAAGATATACTGGACAACCGTGTTGGCAGAAGCACAAGGAACAGGACATATGAAGAATATCTGGTCAAGTGAAAAGGACGGCCTGTTGAAGATTCATCATGGCTGACAAAGGAGGAGGTTAGCCATCTTGGTTTTCCTCTGCACACCTGAGTTGTGACAGGGTCACTTCTCAAATTACCCCGGGTGTCTGATGCAGGAGCATCTTGGGTGTAAGAGCAATCTTGCATCACCCAAAAATATTTCTATTTTTGTATTCAATAAGGGCTATTTTGTGCAAAGCTGCTATTTATGGAAAGTTACTATTTTTGGTAATTTTTGTATGTGCTTAGAATGATCTTATTTCTTTCTTGGAGGTTCATTTTGGTCATATAAGTCTGCCAGTAAAGTTTCATTGCCAGATCAAGTGTATATTGGAAGATATTGAAGATTTTCGGTATTGGCAGCAGGGTACAGAAACTTTGAACTCAGTTTTGAAGGCTTTAGAGGCCCCGGATGAGGTCAAAAATTTGGGTGACAGGCGCTTGCGCAGGTCAAGCCTGTAGAGCATTTCGTGGCATTTTTGAAATGGGGTTATAATAGCCGAGCGGGTCAACTGGTGATGACTTATGGTCTTCGGAAGTTGGACCACCTGAAATGGCAGAAAAATAATTTTCTTCAAAATTTTTGTTCGGATTTCAAAGGTTATCTTGAGCCGACTATGATGTAATGAAATGTAAAATAAAAATAATTCTAAGTTTGGTTGGCCTTATTGGCTAAAATTCTGGAACCTTCCCAGGCGGTGGAAAATTGCCTATATAAGGAAGGCTGTATTATTGTCTTAGGCAGTTCAGAATAGTTTTGGGTAGTAGATCTGGGTAATAGCTCGAGGCTTTTTCCTACAGAATATTGTAAGGGAATGCCCATGTGGCTTTGCATATTGTAATTCTGAAAGTTTGTAATTCCACATTTGTGGAGATAATAAGAAGCCAATTTTTTGTTCTTGCATATTATTGTTGTTGTTTCTCTATATCTGTAATGTGTTTGTGGTATTAAGGGGAGCACCCTTCATCAGTGGTATCAGAGCAGGAGTTCTTGAGTGTGTAGATAGATCACCGACTGTGAGGCAGTTTACACCAGGACTTTAGGTTGGGTGAAGTTTTCCTTAAGAGGACGTGAGTATGGAGAAGAGAAAGAAGAAGATGACTTTTGTGATTGGATGGATTCTTAGAATTCCTAGACTTGAGAAGATTAGAGAGAGATATCAAGAAGAGACAAGAGTTGCGATACTGGATTTGAAGAAGAAAGTGGCTGAATTAGAAGCGAAGCTAAGAAAGAGAAAAGTGATTCAAAGAGATGATAATTCTTTAGATGAAGGAAATAAGGAAGTTACAATGGAGTATCATGCAAGCAGTACAAAAGAAGAGGTAGAGCATGCAGATGAAAAGATTCATGAACTTGTAATTGAAGAGGATGATTTATTAATGAAGATTGTAGCAGTTGAGGAAGAGTGGAACATCTTGATTGGAGGTCAAAGGAAAGAAGCCGTTACATGCATTGTTGAGGTCACGGAAGAAGAAAATAAAGATGAAGATGTGAAAGAGGTAAATTTTTGTGAATCATGGAATGCTAATTTTGAGATAGATTTGAAAGATAATGATGATGGTTTATATAAGGACATTACAAGTGATGTTTGGTATGCAATGGAAGATTTGTACGAAATTATAGATTTTACTATAGGTGCATTAGATCTTATAAGTTTGGAGGAGAATGAGAGTTACAGATGGACGAAGTTGATTGCAGAGGAGTATTGTCAGCAGCATATACTTGTTCCAACTAGGTGTTGGAAAAGAAGGAAAAAGGAAATATATCGGTAGCAGATACTTGTTCCAGCAAGGTGTTGGAAGAGAAGAAAAAAATAATATTAGCAGCAGCTACTTCATTTTGTGAATCCATATCCACAAAATTTTTCCTACCTTGGGTGTCTGATGCAGGAGCATCTTGCATCATAAAATAAAATGGGGCATGATAAAAAAAAAAAAAATAGAAAAAAAAAAAAAGACAGAAAAAAAGAGAGAAAAAAAAAGGGAACAAAAAAAAGAGAGAAAAAAAAAAAGGAACAAAAAAAAAAAGAGAAAAAAAAAAAAAAAAGAGGAAAAAAAGAAAAAAAAAGAAGAAAAAGTTATTTCATTTACCAAGGTGCATAGGTGGAAAAGATAAATAAAAAATAAAAATAAATCATTTCATTTATCGAGGTGTGTAGGTGGCATTTTATAAATTTGTAGAAAGTTCTTGCATTTAATATTTGTATCTAGGTAGTTATACTTTTATTTTTTTTATTGGCCCACAAAGGCAATGTAATTTTGTAATTGGCCCACATGGTGGTGCTTAATATTAATTGGGTGGGTATTTAATATTTGTATCAAGGTAGTTGCATTTATCTTTTATCCCACATTGGTTGTGTTGTAATATCTTGGGTGGTAAATGCCTATATAAAGAAAGCATAGGAGCATTCATAAGCAAGCTCTTCAAGTGAAAGCTCTCAAAGTTGTAGAAGCTCTCAAGTTATAGAATCTTATATTGGAGAAGAAGCTCTCAAGTTGTAAGCTCTTGGATTGTAAGCTTTGAGGATGTAAGATCTCTCAAGTTGTAGTTATTTTCAAGTATTAATATATGTTTTGTAAAGCATTTTGTCTTCTCTTTATCTCCATGTTGTTATGTTTTTAGTTATGAGTTGGTAAGGGTGGTGTGGCCCTTCATCATAAAGTGACTAAGATATGGAGGCCTAAAATTAATAAGTCTATGTTTGTTCAAATGGCTTTACATTTTGAAGAAAAGAGCTTGTGGATAATTGATAGTGGTTTTTATAAACACATGATAGGTGATAAAACAAAGTTTTATAAATTGATTAACTACAAAGGTAGCAGTGTGAATTTTGGTGATGATTCTTCAAGGAAAATTAAAGGTTTGGGTTCTTTGATGCTTAGTGATAAAATGTCTATTCATGATGTGTATTATGTTGAAGTATTGAAGTAAAATCTTCTAAGTGCTAGTAAAATTTGTGATAATGGATATGCAGTTATATTTGATGATCATGGTTGTCAAATCAAATTAAAATCTAGACAATTGGTTGCATCAGGTAAAAGATCTAAAGGGAATATATACAACTTAAAAGATATCACAAATACTAACAATCATGAAGATGTTTGTATTATGGGACATGTGAATGATGTTGTGCAAGATAAAAAGGAAACAAGAATGGATAATAATCTTCTCCAAGATAATAATAATGACTTGAAAAAATCAGATAATAAAGTTGAAAAAAGTGAAGAAGAGATAAAAGATCAAACAAGAACACTAGAACCAACAGGTACAAACTCTACAAGAACAAGATTGAAGAAATATCATCCTCAAGAATAGATTATAGGAGACAAATAGGAATATTAGTTAGCTGACATTTTCACAAAACCTCTCTCAAAAGAAGTGTTTGAAGGTTTGAGAACCAGATTGGGAGTTCTCTCTCTTTCTTCTCTTGCATAAGTTACTTAGTGTGTGATAGGTTTCAGGGGGAGCATTTATGATCATTCTTGCAAATGAAACCTTGGTGTATCTCCTTTGTCATTTATGTAAAAGGAGAGAAAAATCATGAGGAAAATATATTGTGATTGATATATGAGGTTGGTTAATGATATTGATAAAAATGTGTTGATGGAATCTATACAGGTACATGATGGATTCTATACAGGTGATGATATACAGGTGATACAGGTACATGCAGAGGTTAATATTTTTTTTTAGGTACTAACATAAATGCCAAAGGGGAAGTATGTTGAACCTTTGGTAATATGGTCTTTAGTTTTGTCATTGATGTCAATAAGACATGTCAGATCTCTTAGTTAGTTATGGTGGTACACAAGGTACAATTCTAATAATGGTACACAAGATGAAAATTTAGTGATCTTCTAGAAGTTGATTAAAGTGATGAAGAGGTGGTTAAAATCATGTTATTAATGTGGAAATATATTTATTATATCATTATTGAGGTGGTTGATTAAGTGTTAAGTATATAACACTTACTGTTGATTATGAGTGTTAAATCAACTATAATTTTGTAACTACCTAGTTTTGGTCTAAATGAATTTGAACTTATTAAGTATTAAAAAAGACCCAAACTATGATAACTTTTAGGAAAGGTTACAAAAAATTATAAAATGGATCATTGCTAGTTGTGGATTTGAACATGTCCATATAGGTAAAATGTTCTTTCGACCAAGGTAGTTTATGACAATTATAACTGGTTTTAGTCTAAAGGAGTTTTGGGAAGTTTAATGTGTTGGATAATGAAAAAATACATTTATAAAGAGGGGAGTCATTCCTCTAAATAGTTGTACAGGCGGTCTTGCATTTTTTTGAAGGATTTGGAAGATATTCAAATTAGACCAGAAGGATTCTATGCAGTCTACAAGACAACAAATTGAATAGTTTAAACATTTCTTTCAAATTTGATATTTATATTGAATAATGGTTGCAAGAGTATATCAGAGGTTGAGAATGGTTTATTGACTGATATTTTAATTGTTTACATCAGCCTTTAATCAGATGTTTTTATGACACATGAATATGCATTTTGATCTTTAATGTTTTAAAGGGAAACATGTTATTTATCTCTCAAGAAGTATAGCATTTTGAAGACCATCGATTAAACTCATCCTTTTACATTCAAATGTATTGATTCAAGTCTGATTACAAATTTCATGATTTGATACAATCATTTTGAGAAGGCTTGTATAATCTGGTATGATTTGTTGATGTAAAAGAATCCGTATGAGAGATAAGAAAATAAGTAAATCTTCATTAATATTTTCAACTAGAAATTGAATTCTTGATTCATGCTTTTTATTGTAACAGAGATGATCTTATGATTTTTAAATCAATTTGTTCATGTTAGAAGTTGGTTCTTCTTAACTTTTGAAGTTGGTGCTTCAGATATAAGGGATTGGTGTTCCTTGAGATAGGTGTCTCTAAAATAGGGTGTTGGTTCTTCCCAGAGTTGTAGCTCTAAAAGTTTTCCCCAAGAGGCTAATAAAGGTTAAGACTCAAATTGGTTTTTTACCCTAAGGGTGTTCCACTATAAATATTGTGTAATTTTTTACTCTTGCATTTTTTGTTCTTATTTCATAACTTCATGTTATAATTGTAAAAAATTGAAAAGCTTGTAAAAGTAAAAAAGATCAAGCTTTCAAGTAACCACTAATTCACCCCCCTCTCAGTGGTGCTTGTATTCTAACAAGAACATCCAAAAAATAATGAAACACTTGACACAAATATTTATCTCGTGGAAACCCAAATCATGAAAAAACCATGGTAGAGATTAGTACCCACTAAACGATGTACTCTTCTGAAGTATGCCCTATGAGGAGCTTAACCCTGTTAGGAGTTTACAAAGAACTGTTAGGTGCTACCCGGTTAATGGATTTAACTTTAGGCCTATTAGAACCTTTACCTTGTTAATAGTAGCCTTGTTAGAGGACTTCAAACACAAACTAATGTGCCACCTTGTTAGAGGATTTACAATAGGGACCTGCTAGGATCCACTCAATTAAGGGATTTTGACTGTTGTAACTATTAGGGAAAAATAAGAACAATGATGCGTAAAATAGAACTACCTCTACTTGATTAGATCCACTGAAGCACACAATCACTTCTTAACACACTTATCTCTACTCTAGCTTGATCACAATTTTTATTTTACACCGCACTTGCCCAACACACAATCAACACTAAAAACTTTCAACTTTATACAATATATACTATTCATCAAATCCTTTAATTTTCCATCACCATAAGATTGCCCTAAATGGATTACAATTTAGCTTTCAATCTTCAACTCATCAAACAAAAAAATTAAATGTACAAAATAAATTTTCAACATTGCGTCTACCATCACAATGATTTACATAGAATTCTGTGTCCAAGAATCAAACATGTTTTGACCAAACACTTACTTCCTCTTGAATCTTCTCCAAATGTTAGCATCAAACAATGTGATGCTAGATCATCACCTCCAATATTTAATATATGTTACCAAATCATGACTAACTTAACTGAATTCATTGCAACATCTTCACCGATCATCCATCAAAGATTTAAAAATTGTCACTCAATAACATAAATACTTCAACTTGTTAACAAATCTGTCTCTTCTCACTAGTTATCTAACCTTCACTTTGGTCATCCAAATTAGTTGTGATTGCAACCGTATCTTCTAAACACTATTATCCACCATATCTTGTATCCGCATTACAAGACACAACAAATATTTGACAAACCAATCAAATGAATAGTCTTTTCTTGATCTTCAAGAGCTATTTTGATCTGATTATATCCCGAGAAACCATCCATGAGAGAGTAAATTTCATAACCTGCAATCATATCCACTATCATGTCTATGTTAGGAAGTGGAAAGTCATTCTTTGGGAAAGCTTTTTTAAGATCTCAAAATTTTTTGCATAAACAAATGGATTTATCATGTTTAGATATATGTACAATGTTTGAGATCCATTCAACATAATCTATAGCTCGTATAAATCCAACACTCAAGAGTTTTTATAATTCAGCTTTGACCAAGAGAGCTATGTGTGGATGCATCTTTTGTAATTTTTGCTTGACTGGCTTAACACTAGGAGCTATGGATAGATGATTGATGCAAAGTGGGCAGTAGGAAGCCTCTAAACAATGAGGAATTGGCAAGAGTTGATACCAAGTACACAAAGGTATGAAGGTCAAGTTCCCTACACCTATCCAAAGTGCAGAATGAATAATGAATGAGGTTATCACAACCCCAAAATCCAAGGATAACCTAATCACTAGGTTCCACAAGGTTCTAGACACCAATGACCAAGAGTTACTAAGGAGTTTCCTTAACACTATAAGCAACCAAACCCCATGAAATGACTCACAAGAATAGGGGTGGCCTAAAAGCACTATTTTGGCCTATTTAGGTCTTATTTGTTTAGTTCCAATGGTTCTTTCACTTACAAGCAACCCATACATACTAGTTGCTTCACAAACCAGAGACTAGACTTGTAGCCTTTCCTAGGAGTTTTGATCATAAGTCAAAATACTTCCACATGAGGGATGAATTAGGTTAGCAATTCTAACACCCTTTTGGGCTATACAAAACATATCCAAGTACCAAGATATGAAGTCTAATGGAGGATACTGAACCAATTAAACTAGACCGGCTAATAGGCCTAATTAGGTCTCCAATTGCACTATGGGTGCTCTTTGTCCCAAGAAAATGCCTAAACCAATTGTGGGAGCATGTGAGGACATGTAAAAGAACTTAGAATCTAGATTTTGGAGTCTTGATGAATCCCCAACCAAGAGTAATGGTGACTGTTCTAAGTCATAGACTGGTGCACACATAGAGATGTACACCTAGGGCATAATGACAAATCCACTCCCCTGCAAATCCTCACTTCTAACCTGTAGAATATGAAAATAAATTGGAAAAGGTTTAATTCCACCAAGGGGCATCAATTTCCCATGGTGGAATTGGTTCAAACAACCAAGCCCTACTGGGAACCCTGGTTTTAAGCCTTCAATCCAGGTAGTCCCACTAAAAACTAGATAATTGACAAAATAGGATGGATTAGAACATGAGACTAGTTGTAAATGAAATTAGATTTAGGGATCCAACTTTTGGTTTCAAAATTTCATGCCCTCCTATCCATACCTGTCAGTACACTTTAGTTATCCTCAGGAATTGTAGAAAAATGTTGATATTTTATTGATTTGAATTGCCAAACTTACATATCTTCCCTTCCACCCACCTAAAAGGGCTTATGAAGGTGTCCCCCATTGGTTACAACTGAATTTCAAACCATATGACTGTTGGGGGCTTTGGTTACAACTTTTGGCAAAAGTTGTCAAAGTTGCTAAGCAACTTTTACAACATTTTTGCATTTTTTGCATTCTAGGGGACCAAACTTGGTCTAGACCTAATCTACTGATCCAACATGGATGTAAAGCATTAAAAAAATGAAAACAAAAAAAATCCTAAGATTCTAAGCCTTTTGACCACTTTTGACCATAGTTGACCAAGTGCTTATAGTTATGCCAATCTTGGAACTAGGTCTTACAACTTGGTCTAGATGCCTAGATGGAAGATCTAACCTAACTAGATGTTCTTAGGACTTTGATGAGCATTATTTGTTGAGTTTATTGAGGGTACTCCTACACCATACTCCCCTTGAGTTTTAAAAGTCAAGTTCCTACTTGATGTTAACTGTTCCACCAAAGTCCCATGTTTGATTTGGTCTTTGGTCAACCAAGTTGCATTTATGATGGGGAGCCCTTTCCATTTGACTAAGTACTGCATATACTTCTTGGTTCTGGTTTGCTTCAACAACTTGGTGTCCAAAATTTCTTCCAACTCTACTAGTTTTCTTTGAGGAATATTAGTGACATAGTCTTCATCATTGATATTTTTTTCCTCACCTTGCTCATTCATTGAATCTGTTGTAGCTTTGTAGGCGGTGAGGTCTACAACATTGAATATTGGAGAGATTTGCAATGTTGGGGAGAGAGAAATCTCATAAGCATTCTCACCCATTTTATTGAGTATACTGTAGGGTCCTACTTTCTTCATGTGAAGTTTAGAGTATCTACCCTTAGGTATTCTCTCTTTCCTCAGGAATGACCAAACCTTGTTTCCCACTTTGAAGTGGACCTCCCTTCTCTTATTAGCATGTTCCTTGTACTTCAAACTGGATCTTTGCAATGCTTCTTTGACCTCATGCTGCACCTTTGTGATGAGTTCTACTAGTTCTTGGCCTTGCGCACTAACTTTGAAGTGAGATGGTATTTCTATCAGGTCTAATAGTCCTTTGGGATGAAGACCATATACTGCTTGGAATGGAGTTTTGCCGGTTGACCTGTTCATGGAATCTGTTAGGGATTTTTCTTGTAGGGTCAAACTTTGCAAATGTATGGGCTTGATTCTCAGTTAAAAGGGGCTCCAAGTTTGCAAAAAAAGCCTAATTGATGAGGATTGGATAAGATCCTCCTTCTGCTTCGAGCTCCATAGGACTCAGGCGGCTATTTCCTATAAATAGGTTACTATATTTCAAGTAAGCTTTTGATTAGTGGATTTGGTCTTCACTATCATGCTATTTAAGCTTCAGATCACTTCAACAAAAGATCACTCTGTAGACAGCTGAGAATCTCCTGATACAGAGCTTGACAATAGAAACTATAAATGTAACAACATTGACAATGGAAATAAGGACATAAATCCTTCTTCTTTTTGTGAGTACAACTCAAGGAAGGTTAACCTCTGATTCTTTCTTTAAGGAATCACCAAATATGAACTGGATCACCTGGATGTAGTCCTTTCACAATATGCATAAACTTAAAAATTGAAATGAAATGGTAATGATTATTTAGTGTTTGAAGATAGAAAGATGACTGTATAACAAACATCTAGCCAGTGCTTATTCCATTGGGCAAAAGAGTCTGAATATAAATCCATAGGAAGATTTCAAGGAAATACAGTAGAATGCCTTACAAACTACATGCAATCTGGATAGGATGCCTTACAAACTATCCTGTCAATCTTATGGTGTCATCATCAAATCCTAACACATATGTCTACTCTTTGAAACTATTTATGAAATTTAATCCTCTCCTTGAGAGAAACTCACAAATAATTAAACAAACTACCTTGTAGTTGGTATGTTTTCAAATGCCTTACAAATAAAACATACAAGAACAGAACACAAAGTAAAGAGACAATAACCATGTAAGATAGAAATTGCACTGTATCTTATTGAAAATGAGCCTGTCTCAATACATACAAAGCTTCAAAGTTTAGGAATTTAGACACAAAACTAGAAATCTGTTATACAAAGAATTTCAAATTTTATCATTTAGGGGCCTGCTCACAATAGAGCAGCCACAGGAAATGGAACAAAAAAAGAATAGGAACCAAGAACCCTTACAACTAAGAAGAGAAGAGAATAAAAAGAAGAAGAAACCCTAAAATCTGTACTTGACCAACTCCTGTCCATTTTGCAATCTAATCTCATTTACTTCTCTTCCTTTGAAAATTTGATCTTCCCGGGCATCTTCAAAATTTGATAAATTTGTCCTTTTTTCCATAAAATTTGCTCATCTACTGGAAATCTGATTAATTTGTCCTTTACTCTTCCTTGAAATTCAATCCTCTGTACCCTTTGATCCTTTCATCCGCTGAAAATCTGAATCATTCTTCCCCCTGGATCTACAAAATCAATCAATTTTGGAAGAAGAAAAATCTCCCCAAAATCTGATCACGGATTAAAAGCCTTTACTGCTCTTAGCAACTTGATCTGATTTGGTTCTAACTACCATCATTGCATCCGTCATCTTCTGGCATTTTAAAAAATATATTATACTGCCATATTCTGATAAAAAATGAATCTCCCAAACATTTTCCCATAAGCAGCTCTGTCATTAAATTTTTTTGAAATTCTCCAAAGTCTGAACTTTATGATTTTTAAATCTTTTATTTCTTTAAAATCTGCACATGCCACCAGAACTTGCCACTTGTCATCTTCTCATTCACTGCTCGAACTAACCCATCTTTAACCTCAGTCCATCTGGAGATCTAGAGACTACATTAATTTCTAAGTCTCTTAATCATTTCCTTAACCATGGTTTCATTTAGAGACTTGGAGAAATCCCTTTAGTCTCTAGATCTCATAATCATTTTCTCTCTCTACTTTTCTTTATGAGATTTGGAGACTAACTTTAGTCTCTAGATCTCTGAATAGCTATTTGGAGATTTGGAGACTAGTCTCTAGATCTTATAATCACTTTTTCTCATTATGAGATTTGGAGACTAACTTTAGTCTCTAGATCTTTGAATAATTATCTAGAGATTTGGAGACTAGTCTCCAAATCTCATGATGTACTTTCTTCTTTGTGAGATTTGGAGACTAACTCTATTTGGAGATCAGATGACTTGGAGATTTGGAGACTAGTCTCCAAATCTCAGAATGAGCTTTTTCCATTGTGAGACTTGGAGACTTGGAGATCTGGCGATTTGGATATTTGGAGACTAGTTTCCAAATCTCAGAATGAACTTTTTCCATTGTGAGACTTGGAGAGTTGGAGATCTGGCGACTTAGAGATTTGGAGACTAGTCTCTAAATCTTAGAATCATTTCCTCTTTTTATTTCTCATTTGGAGATTTGGAGACTAACTAGTCTCTAGATCTCTGAATGTTAGTGACTTAACCACTAGCATTTGGAGATTTGGAGACTAACATTTTTCGCCAGCATTTTTCTACAAAATTTCTTCTGGGCCCACTAGCATGGAAACCAAGGTGGATGCACAAGCATAGGAAAGCATAGATTCTTCCATTTGATTTACTTCATATGTTTGTGCTCTTGTATATAAACACTTCAAATTTTGAAATTGGCAGCAATGTGGGATAAAATTTTATGAAGAAAATGTTGATTTTTTATGACTGCCAGCACTCAGAGAACTATAACTTTTGATTTGCAAACTGGGTTTTTTTAAAATTTTTACTGTACAATGCACACATAGTTGTCTCAAAGATATGTAAAATTTAGCTTGACCCAGTTTGTATTGTTTGAGTTATGATGAAAAATATGACTGGAAATCTGAACAATGCATACTTAGAGAACATTGACATCCTGCAAACGGAATGACTCTGGAAAAGTGACTAAACGGGAACACGAGGAGCTAAAAATTGTCATGATGAATCATTCCCATGTCTACAATATGATGCAACCACTGGGACATTATGATCAATATCTTAGAGAAAGATACAATCAACTGAACAGGGCCTCCGACAGTGATTTGACATTTAAACAAAATTGTGCAATTTGACACTTGCTCAAAATGGGACTTCACCGAATGATTCAGGATGATAAAATAACATCATAGAATGCATGCATATGCTGAATAGAGTGTGTTAAGTACTTGGGACACCTCATAAGCTTCAAAATGACAGCTGGGTACATATGCATGAAAAGCATTTAAAGGGCTTCAAATTGCAAAATTTTAACATGGTACTCAAAACTCATGTTGCATTTTTGAGTACCTACAGTTGCTCTAACTGTGGATGCATGCCCCATGCAGGCATGCAGAGAACCTCAAAATCTCATGGTAGAAGCAGACCACTCACAAAATCAAATCAGACTTTCCACTTCTCTTCTTTTCTTTTCACCTTTTCCTCCAACACCACTCCTCAAAAAATGGGAACCTCAACTGAAAGCAAGCACACCACACAAATGAAAGGGAAGCGACTGTACAATGGATCACTTTATTTACGAAAAGGCCCACAATCACAAAATTGGGATCATCATTTACCTCTATCAAATGTTCGATTCTCATTTGCACGAATTCAAGGTAACTTGAAAACACTTCTTTTGCTGACAAGACCTAACATACTGACATACAATTTTAGCATACCTTAAAGAAAATAATCAGTATCTTCTCTGTCATGAAACACTTGAAAGTCGCTAAAAATCTAAAAGTACTAATCAATGTGCAACATAGAAATGTCACACCCTTCAAAACTCATAATCAACCGAGGAAGAAAACATTTTGATTTAAACATACAGCTGGACATATGCTGCCTGTCTTCAAAGATGACTTGAACATCAAAATAAAAGTTCTGAAACTCAACCTCTTGTACATCATGTGAATACTCAAACAAATTGCCTTTGACCACAACTTGTGGCTCCAAATCTAACTCACTTTGAAAAACATTAACATGCTGAATCGAAAAAATAAAAGATTCAAGATCTGCCTGATAATTCATGCATTCTTCCTAATTCTCTTTAGCCTCTTTTGAAAACATAACATCTTTATTCATTTCATCAAATTCTTGAAGGAACACGCATACCTCTGGCTGAAAAAAGGAATCATTTGTCAGACCTGAAACTTCATCCATTTCTTCATCAAACATTTCAAAACATGACACAAATAGATCAATCAGTAGTCCATTACATATATCCTCATCCTGACACATGTTTTCCGAACACACATCACTGTCATAAGGAGCACTGTTAGCAATGCTAATATCAGTTTGACAAGACATTGCCTCAATCTTATTAACAATATCACAAACATCAATGTCAACATCAAATAAGTTTATTTCCATTTCTGGTGAAGAATCAAAATCAGTGTCCAAACCAAAAGAGAAACCTTCCTGAAAACCTTCATAAACCGGTTCACAAAAATCTGAAAGCAAATCTATGTGAACACTCTCAATCATGACATCACTTAAACAACTTTCATTTTCATATTCAGAACTTGCCAAGTCAATGGAAGAGTTTGGAAATGCTGAGATTGACTCATCATCATAAATTGAATGTATCTCAGACTTGACACTATCACTTTCACAAACATCCAAAGTCTCTAAATCTGAAAAATGAAAACCATTTAAATAAGAAACCTCTTGTTGCAAATCAGAAAGAGAAGGCATCAATTTTGGCTCATAAGAATCAATATGTTTATCATATAAGTGATTACGAAGATCTCTTGCAAGATTTCTCAAGTAATCATCATTTTCAACAATTACAACATCATCATATTGCTGCTCTTGTACTGTCATCACTAAGAATTCATTTTCCCCCAAATCAAATGACTGATCATTACTCTGAATCTGGGGCTGACTATGAGAATTACAAACAATATTAGGCTCAAAATTTTGAAACAATTTTGAAGGCCCAATCTGATTTCCATTTGTTGACATAACACCAACTGGATCATAACATTCATCTTGACTTTCACTACTCATTTGAATCACTAAATTAGCATCAACACTTGGGAAAGCCATTTGATGTAATCCTGTATTCTCAGCACCATGGAGCTTTGGCAATCTGAACCTTTTCATTCTTTCTATATCTGATGCCAGCTGAAAAGCATGATGAAGAGTTTGTGGTTCCTTGTCTCTCAACAAATAACCCATTTTACTATCAAATGCAGCCAAGTAAATGACTAAGGACAATGCATCACGTGGCCTAGATTTCTTAGAAATTCTTCTTAATGATTTTCCGAATCTGAGATTGAAATCATTAACTAACTCATTTTCTTTTATTCTGATGCCAATAAGATCAACTAACAGACTGTACTCACAAATAAATTCTCCATATGTCTCAATGAATGCTGATTCAAAATCCTTCCAAGAATGGATAGAATGGTGGGATTGAAATGAAAACTACTCCCTAACACTTTTCGCTAGTGACTGCACAAACAATCTCATAATCACATCTTCATGGCTGACATCAAAATCCTCAATTAGGTCCATGAATATACTCAAATGCTTTTCAGCTGATTCATCTTTTCCCCCATTGAATTTGGGCAAGAATTTTCTAATTTCTGGGGGCATTACATTTGGGTAACCCAAAATACCCTCAAAGTGTAGAGGTGAATAACACTTATAACCTCTTCTATCTCCTGACTGGGATACTCTTTGAGACATGACAACATTTGGAGATACACAAGGTTGAGAAAACTTTGAATACATTTTACTTTCTTTCTTCATTCAATCACAACCTTGTATATGCAAACTCAGGCATACATATTATGCAGATTTTATCCATAGTGAAACTAACATATCCCCTTGGAAAATTATTTGCATACATTAAGACACAACAACTGAATGTACTCAAAATCTTGTATGCAAAACACATTAACTCCTCCCTTCCATCTTAGTGCTTTAAAATCACTGAATAGGGAGACAATCTTTTACATGATTTTCATGAAACAATTTGGTATGAAAATCAAATACTTGGAGATGTTGTGATTGCTGCACACACATTCATCCAAAGCTTCTCCAAATAAATCTTCAAACACTGGTAGAGCCGCCACCTCTTTGTAGAGGACTAGACTAAGACAACTGAGAACTTTCCTCAAATCTGAACCATCTTCAAAACTAGCAAACACAACGCAACCCTAATAGAATACTGACTGTTTGGTAGGATCACATATATATCAATATTTTTATTACAATTCATTGATCAAACAAAGAACTTTAGAGCCGCCACTCACAACTTGGTGAGATGATTTGAAAATTTTGAAAACTAACTCTTACACACTTCAATAGAGACCACTGGATAAATGAATAACCTGGCCAGGAGTCTAGCTCTACTCGTACCTACGTTATTCTATCTTCACTTTAACATATCCCCAACAAAGTCACCAATTTATTAGGGATTTTTCTTGTAGGGTCAAACTTGGCAAATGTATGGGCTTGATTCTCAGTTAAAAGGGGCTCCAAGTTTGCAAGAAAAGCTTAATTGATGAGGATTGAATAAGATCCTCTTTTTGCTTCGAGCTCCACCAGACTCAGGCGGGTATTGCCTATAAATTGGTTACTATATTTCAAGTAAGCTTTTGATTAGTGGATTTGGTCTTCACTGTCATGCTATTTAAGCTTCAGATCACTTCAACAAAAGATCACTCTGTAGACAGTTGAGAATCTCTTGATACAGAGCTTGACAATAGAAACTATAAATGTAACAACATTGACAATGGAAATAAGGACATAAATCCTTCTTCTTTTTGTGAGTACAACTCAAGGAAGGTTAACCTCTGATTCTTTCTTTAAGGAATCACCAAATGTGAATTGGATCACTTGGATGCAGTTCTTTCACAATATGCATAAACTTAAAAACTGAAATGAAATGGTAATGATTATTTAGTGTTTGAAGATAGAAAGATGACTATATAACAAACATCTAGCTAGTGCCTATTCCATTGGGCAAAAGAGTCTGAATATAAATCTACAGGAAGATTTCAAGGAAATATAGTAGAATGCTTTACAAACTACATGCAATTTGGATAGGATGCCTTACAAACTATCTTGTCAATCTTATGGTGTCATCATCAAATCCTAACACTTATGTCTACTCTTTGAAACTATTTATGAAATTTAATCCTCTCCTTGAGAGAAACTCACAAATAATTAAACAAACTACCTTGTAGTTGGTATGTTTTCAGATGCCTTATGAATAAAACATACAAGAGCAGAACACAGAGTAAAGAGACAATAACCATGTAAGATAGAAATTGCACTGTATCTTATTGAAAATGAGCCTATCTCAATACATACAAAGCTTCAAAGTTCAAGAATTTAGACACAAAACTAGAAATCTGTTATACAAAGAATTTCAAATTTCATCATTTAAGGGCCTGCTCACAACAGAGCAGCCACAGGAACTGGAACCAAAAAAGAACAGGAACCAAGAACCCTTACAACTGAGAAGAGAAGAGAATAAAAAGAAAAAGAAGAAACCCTAAAATCTATACTTGACCAACTCCTGTCCATTTTGCAATCTAATCTCATTTACTTCTCTCTTCCTTTGAAAATTTGATCTTCCCGAGCATCTTCAAAATTTGATAAATTTGTCATTTTTTCCATAAAATTTTCTCATCTACTGGAAATCTGATTAATTTGTCCTTTACTCTTCCTTGAAATTCAATCGTTTGTACCCTCTGATCCTTTCATCCACTAAAAATTTGAATCATTCTTCCCGCCGGATCTGCAAAAT
Organism: Chamaecyparis obtusa; assembly: GCA_027943335.1. NCBI lineage: Eukaryota > Viridiplantae > Streptophyta > Pinopsida > Cupressales > Cupressaceae > Chamaecyparis > Chamaecyparis obtusa. Next base: position 647,827 of record BSBK01002239.1, read on the forward strand.
CAATCAATTTTGGAAGAAGAAAAATCTCCCCAAAATCTGGTCGTGGATTAAAAGCCTTTACTGCTCTCAACAACTTGATCTGATTTGGTTCTAACTGCTATCATTGCATCCATCATCTTCTAGCGTTTCCAAAAACATATTATACTGCCATATTCTAATAAAAAATGAATCTCCCAGACATTTTCCCGTGAGTAGCTCTGTCATTAAAAAATTTCAAAATTCTCCAAAGTCTGAACTTTATGATTTTTAAATCTTTTATTTCTTTAAAATCTGCACATGCCACCAGAACTTGCCACTTGTCATCTTCTCATTCACTGCTCGGACTAACCCATCTTTAACCTCAGTCCGTCTGGAGATCTGGATACTACATTAATCTCTAAGTGTCTTAATCATTTCCTTAACCATGGTTTCATTTAGAGACTTGGAGAAATCCCTTTAGTCTCTAGATCTCATAATCATTTTCTCTCTCTACTTTTCTTTATGAGATTTGGAGACTAACTTTAGTCTCTAGATCTCTGAATAGCTATTTGGAGATTTGGAGACTAGTCTCTAGATCTCATAATCACTTTTTCTCATTATGAAATTTGGAGACTAACTTTAGTCTCTAGATCTCTGAATAATTATCTAGAGATTTGGAGACTTGGAGATTTGGAGACTAGTCTCCAAATCTCATGATGTACTTTCTTCTTTGTGAGATTTGGAGACTAACTCTATTTGGAGATCTGGCGACTTGGAGAATTGGAGACTAGTCTCCAAATTTTAGAATGAGCTTTTTCCATTGTGAGACTTGGAGACTTGGAGATCTGGCGACTTGGAGATTTGGAGACTAGTCTCCAAATCTCAGAATCATTTCCTCTTTTTATTTCTCATTTGGAGATTTAGAGACTAACTAGTCTCTAGATCTCTGAATCTTAGTGACTTAACCACAAGCATTTAGAGATTTGGAGACTAACTAGTCTCTAGATCTCTGAATGTTAGTGACTTAACCACTAGCATTTGGAGATTTGGAGACTAACATTTTTCGCCAACATTTTTCTATAAAATTTCTTCTGGGCCCACTGGAACAGAAATCAAGGTGGATGCACAAGCATGGGCAAGCATAGCTTCTTCCATTTGATTTACTTCATATGTTTGTGCTCTTGTATATAAACACTTCAAATTTCAAAATTGGGAGCAATGTGGGATAAAACTTTATGAAGAAAATGCTGATTTTTTATGGCTACCAGCAGTCAGAGAACCATAAATTTTGATTTTCAAACTAAGTTTTTCTAAAATTTTTGTTGTATAATGCACACATAGTCGTCTCAAATATATGTAAAATTTAGCTTGACCCAGTTTTTATTTTTTGAGTTATGATGAAAAACGTGACTGAAAATCTGAACAATGCACACTCAGAGAACATTGACATTCTGCAAATGGAATGGCTCTGGAAAAGTGACTAAACGGGCACATGGGGAGCTAAAACTTGGCATGATGACTCATTCCTATGTCTACAATATGATGCAACCACTGAAACATTATGGTCAATCTTCTGGAGAAAGATACAATCAATTGAATAGGGCCTCCAACAGTGATTTGACATTTAAACAAAATTGTGCAATTTGACACTTGCTCAAAATGGGACTTCAGCGAATGATTCGGGATGATAAAATAACATCATAGAATGAATGCATATGATGAATGGAGTGTGTTAAGCACTTGGGATACCTCATAAGCTTCAAAATGATAGCTGGGTACATATGCATGAAAAGCATTTAAAGGGCTTTAAATTGCAAAATTTTAACATGGTACTCAAAACCCATATTGCATTTTTGAGTACCAACAGAATCATTAAATGCAAACTCTGCCTAGGGCAGGAGTGTATCCCAAATCTAAGCATATTGTTTGGTTAGGCATCTTAGAAGATTTCCTAAGGATTTATTTACTACCTCAATCTGCCCATCTATTTGTGGGTGATAGGCAGAGCTATAGGTGAGATTTGTTCCCAATTTCTTGAAGAGTGTCCTCCAAAAATGGCCTTGGAACTTTACATCCTTGTTAGATACAATTGTCTGAGGCAGACCATGGATCCTAACTACCTCTTTGAAGAAAATATGTGCAATGTGGGAAGCATCATTTGTGCTTTTACATGGTACAAAATGGACCATTTTGCTAAACCTATCCACTATTACAAAAACACTGTCAAAGCCTTGCTTTGTTTTAGGCAACCCCATTACAAAATCCATTGAGATGGACTCCCATGGTCTAGAAGGAATTGGTAAGGGTTGATATAGTCCATGATTGGTTGACACACCTTTATCTTGCTGACATATTGTGCAAGTTTCTATGAACTTCTTAACATCATTGTTCATTTTAGGCCAAAAATAACTTCTCCTCACCATGTCTGCTGTCTTATCAATGCCAAAGTGACCTCCTAGGCCACCGCAATGCTTTTCCTTGATTATGTTTGTCCTTATTTAACATTTTGGTATACATAGTTGAGCTCCTTTGAATAGGAGTCCATTTTGAATCAAATATTCAGAAAAGTCAGTACGGTATCTTCCAACTATCTTTGTGCAAATTTGATATATCTCTGCAAATTCAGGGTCATCAGGGTACAAGTGTTTGAGAGACTCAACTCCCACACTTTGTAGTTGTATTTTTTTAATCAGACCAACCCTCCTGCTAAGCGCATCAACAACTTTGATTGTTACACCCTTCTTATGCTTAATGTTGAAGGTGTAGGCCTACAACTATTCTACCCATTTCAGATGTCTGACAGAGAGTTTTTCTTGTGAATTAAGGAAGCTTAATGCATGGTTATTAGTATATACCACAAATTCCTTTGGGATCAAATAGTGCCTCCATTTTTTGAGGACTTGGACCATGGCATAGAGCTCTAGGTCATATGTAGAGTATTTCCTTTTGGCCTCATTTAGTGTCTCTGAGAAAAAGGCAACTACCTTACATTCTTGACTTAGGACTGCACCTATAGCCAAGTTGCTTGCATCTATCTCCACAGTGAAGAATTTGTTGAAATCAGGGAGGACCAAGATAGGATATTGGGAAATCCTATTCTTCAAGTATTGGAATGCATCATTTTCTTTTTTTGTCCATGTAAACTTAGTCTTCTTTCCTCCTTTGATGGTTTCAAGCATCGGTGCACACACATGACTAAAATTTTTGATAAATTTTCTATAGAAAGTTGCAAGTCCATGGAAGCTTCTTACATCACCTTGGTTCTTTGGTGGAGGCCAATTGATGATTTCTTCTACCTTCTTAGGGTCCATCTTGAGGGTACCTTTTGAGATCACAAATCCTAGGAACACAAGTTCCTTCCTCATAAACATGCACTTCTCCAAGTTGATTACCAACTTGTGTTGATGAAGTCTTCTTAATACCTATTCCACATGATCAAGATGGTCTTCCTTGCTATTACTGAATATTAGTATGTCATCAAGGTAAACAACAACAAATTTTCTAATAAAATCAATGAATATCTCATTCATAAGCCTCATAAAGTGCTAGGGGCATTGCTTAAGCCAAAGGGAATTACTAACCATTCAAACAAACCTTTAGTAGTCTCGAATGTTGTTTTCCATTCATCTCCTGGTTTGATTATGATTTGATGATATCCAGACTTTAAGTCTATCTTGGTGAAGTAACAAGCACCTCCTAGTTGATCCAATAGATACTCAATCCTTGGCATGGGGAATCTATACCTTATGGTGATCTTGTTGAGGGCCCTGCTGTCAATACATAACCTCCATTTGCCATCCTTTTTACGGGCTAAGACTAATGGCACTACACATGGACTGAGACTCTTTTGAATGAGTCCTCTTTCCAATAGTTCACCAAATTTTTTTGCAATCTCTGCATGCTGCAATGGTGTCATTTTGTATGGGGCCTTATTAGGTAGAGAGGAACTAGGTATCAAGTCAATTTGGTGACTGATATCTCTTAAGAGAGGGAGGCTTGTGGGTAGGTCACTAGCAGTGACATCTCTGTACTTTTCTAGAAGTTCCTTAGCTCCTTTTGGTATAGGTTCTTTTTTATCAAACTTCATGTTGTCTTTGGGTTTGTAGATTAGGACAAAGGCTTCAGTATTAGGTTCCTTCAATGTTTTTATCATTTCTTTCTCTCCCATGATGATGATAGTAGGTTCTTTTTCAAACTTGCTATCAGGCAGGGGCTTCATGGTAAAATTTTTTCCATCCTTGGTGATGGAGTAGGTGTTCTTCCTACAATGGTGTATGTCATCTACATCAAATTGCCAAGGCCTGCCTAGAAGGATGTGTGAGGCATCCATTTCAACCACATCATAAAGAACTTTGTCCTTAAAGTCTACAATTGAGAACTCTATCCATGCTTGTTCTATTACTAGAGTTTGTTGGCCTTTTGTTAGCCAAGAGACATGATAGGGGCAAGAGTGTGGCTTCTTAGGGAGGTTTAACTTTTGAACCATTTCACAAGATACAAGATTTTCAGTTGAACTAGAATCTATAAGTAGATTACATACCTTCCCATGGCACTTGATCTTTGTCCTGAAGAGGTTCTTCCTTTGTGGAGGCTCTTGGTTTTGTGGCACTTGAAGGAAGACCTACCTCATCATCAAACATACTCCTTCCTCTGGCTCCAAGTCTCTAGTATCAACATTGTCTTCTTGCTTGTCTTCTTGGATAAGTTGTGCTCTCCTCTTACCTTGATTGTTATTCCTCTGCTCAGGGAACCTTCCTGCATGATGTCCCATCTGATTGCAATAGTAACATTTTAATGGTCCATTACCTCTTCCAGAGTTTGTTCTTCCTCTATTGAAGGGCCTCCTTCCTCTATAGTTTCCTCTTGAATTTGAGTCACTATTTTCTTTTTCTCCTTGGTCAGGGGTCCTGCTACTGCTGCCACCATTCTGTCCTTTGTTCCAAGAATATTCTTTCCCCCTAAAGTTCTTCCCATTGTCATTACTCTTCCCTTTGCCAAACTCCTATTTTATTTTCAATTTCTCCTCTACCTTGAGTGCCATTTGATAGCACTTATTGACTGTGGTAGGGCAGTGTAGGCTTAGTTCCTCTTGAATGGATACCTTCAAACCATTCATGTATCTTGCTAGTTTTTCTTCCTCATCTTTTGCCACATTTGTCTTCATACATAATTTTAGGAACTCCTCGGTGTATGAGCCGACATCTATGTCTTTTTGTTTTAAACTTTTCTTCCTCCTATGGAGTTGTACCCCATAGTCTTCAGGGACATATGTCTCCTTGATCAATACTATCATCTTGTTCCATGAATTGATCATGCTCTTTCCATTCTTTACCCTTTTTGTTTGGATGAAGTTCCACCAAGTTAGGGCTGCTCCCTTCAACTTAGATCTTTCTATCTTTACCCTTTGCTTTTTAGGGATGTCCTCACATTCAAAGAATGTTGTCAAGGCCTCTACCCAATCCAAGGCTAAATCTGCATTCATCTTGCCATTGAAGACTGACAAGTCTATCTTTTCCTTCATGGTTCTTCTCCCCATGGAATTTAAGGCATCAATGAAAGGCCTTTGGTCTGTAGGGATGTTCTGATTAGGATCATCTTCCTCCTCTTCACTCCCTTCTTCATTTCCAAACTCATCTTCCTTATCATTGTCTAGATTCTTTTCAAGTTCTTGAAGCCTCTTAGTTAAGGCTATGTTTGCAGCCCTTTGTTCTCTCACCATCTTTGCTAATGCACTGTTTGTGACCCTCATAGGGATATCTTCATCCTCAGGAGAAAACATAGCTCTGATACCACTTGATGTAAAGTGGGTAGTAGGAAGCCTCTAAATAGTGAGGAATTGGCAAGAGTTGATACCAAGTACACCAAGGGATGAAGGTCAAGTGCCCTACACCTATCCCAAGTGTAAAATGAACAAGGAATGAGGTTATCACAACCCCAAAATCTAAGGATAACCTAATCACTAGGTTCCACAAGGTTCTAGACACCAATGACCAAGAGTTACTAAGGAGTTTCCTTAACACTATAAGAAACCAAACCCCATGAAATGACTCACAAGACAAGGGGTGGCCTACAATAATTTTTCTAGCCTATTTAGGTCTTATTTGTTTAGTTCCAATGGTTCTTTCACTTACAAGCAACCTATTAGGCCATTTTTATGTCATGCAAAAATCCTTTGAAAATGGCCTATTGCCTTGCAAGTTTTCTTGATGTAACCTTTGCCCTGAGTTCCTTGTGTTGTCACCAAGCTCTGGTCCAATTTGCACGTGTTGAATCATAAAATTCAAAAAGTTATTCGAATTTCAAGGTCCGCAAAAAATTGTCTCAAAATCTGCCACAGTGTCAAAAACCCACATTGTTTTAGAAAATCCACATTGTTTTTGACCTTTTTGGCCTGCATATAAACCCTCATTATTTTCAACCTTTTCCTTCCAGCTTGGTGCACTTGTCTTTTGGTGCCAGAAACTTTGTGTGTTTTTGACTTTGTCTTAACTGTGTAGGTTTGACCGTATGGTGGTCCAGGCTCTTCCTGATTGGCTATCGCATGGCCGCATGTCAGACTTTTTTGACATGTGATCATGCGACCACTTGCCACCTAGCCGTGTAGGTCCTAGTCCTGTTCAGCTCCCTGGTGGTTTACTTTTCTTTACTACGCAAGTGCGATAATGTGGGGCCAGTTTCTTCAAAGCGATAGAGGGAGGAGATCAATGGTCGGCGTATGATCGCATGGAATATTCTTTCCCCATGCAATCATGTGCCTGCCGTTGATTTTATTTGTTCCAGGCATCTCTTCAGTGAAGTGGGCCCGGTGTCAGAGGGGTGACAGATGGCATATCCTTATTGGCTATCGCATGGTCGCATGTCAAACTTTTCTGACATGCGATCATACAACTGCTTGCCATCTGTCCGCATGGGTCCCGACTCTTTGCGGTTGGTGGTTGCTGTTCTGTGGTCCCGGAGGTGGTGATGTGGCAGCTTTGGGTTGGCTGTCGCATGATCGCATAGCCTAGTTTTTGGCTATGCGATCATGTGACCGGTTAACACATGTCCATGGTAGTACAGTGGTAGTTGTGGTACCCCTTGCAGTGGTGGTTGTAGTGGCGGTTATGGTAGTGGTCTGCAGGTGGTCACATGTTTGCATAGCCCATTTATGGGCTATACGATCATGCGATAGGGCACCACGTGTCCTGGGGCCTGTTTGTGGCTGTTTGGTGGGCTCGGTGGTAGGTGGTGTCCTGGCGGTTTTCGGTTAGTCCGTGCTGGCAGGATATTAAGGTTTGAATGCGGGTCTGAGCTTCGAATTCTCGGCGGTGATTTAACGGCTGGTAGGGTACATGTTAGCGGGTTGTTGCATGTTCACGTGAGCTAGTTTTCCAGCTTGTGAACATGCGACATGCCCTTTTGTGGCAACAGTCTGGTGTCAGCGGTTATGTAGAAGGCAAAGGTAAATGGTGTCGCATGTTCACATAGCCCATTTCTAGGCTATGTGATCATGCGACCAAGCATAAAATTGGGGCCCATTTCTTATGGCGGTGAGAGATGTGACTGCGATATTGCGTGATTGGGGGTAAGCGGTTAAGAAACTTAAAGCCCGCGAATGCATGGTGACCATTTATTTTCAAATTTGGATTTGCAGCGGTAGGAGGTACCTAAAATTTATGGTTTTCTGACCGTTTCTTGACCTGGTTGGTGAAGGCTATGCCCTAGCTATCTGTAGCTTATTGCAACCCGTTTTGGGTTCCCATGGTAGCTAGTGGTATAAAGGGTCAATTTTTTGACTTGTTGAGGGTTCCATTCTTTTGGTTCCTATGGGAAGTAGTAAGTTCTATCGCATTGAAGGAGGCTGAATAAAATTTCTTTGCATCATTTGCAGGTTATTGAAGTGGTATTTTTATTTTCTGGTATAGACATGTACATGATTCATCAAATTTAATAAAATTGTTTCAAGCTTTCAAGTCTCTCCTTGGTGTCAATCTTATGAGTTTTGAATTTTCTGATCCATTGCATTGGGTAACCTTTGTATGTGTTCTATTCTTTAGTTCTTGATCTAGGGTCAGGTGAAATATACTTCAGATAGGGCAGATTTAGTTTGGTTGTCTACAGAAGGATCTTATAAGTAGTGGATGGGCGAAAATAGTTCTATTTATGGCTATGAGTCTTTGACAATAGTTGGTTCATGTTTCTATACTTGCATTTGATGATTTGCCCAATGGATAATGGCACTGATCAAGGAATAGTACATTTAGTTGAGTTCAGTGTTTGATGGGTTTGAGCTATTTTCTGCATCTTTATATCAATACCATCACCAGTAATACCTTTCACAAGACCATTTTACCCTGCATAGTAGAGTTGATTCAATGAATGCCTGGTTAGCATTTAGCAATCCTTTACTATGATCTTCTTTATGAATCTAGAAGTATAGGGTGTGTAGTGAGTTTGAATTTTGTTTGGATTAGGTGCACCCGCCTTGGTTTTGCAGAGCCAGAAGCAGAAGAGGGCATATTAAGACCCTATAGTTGGTCTAGTTGCCTTGCAGAGCTTTCACATTTGGATTTAACCAGTCCTAACATCAGTCTCAAGGCATATTGGCAGCCATTTGTGCATAAGAGTTTTCAGACACCAACAAGATGGCGACTCTACTGGGGAGAATAATGAAAAGGAAGTTTATTTGTTAGAATCTCTGGTTGCAATTATATTGAAGTAGTCAAAATCTTTATTGACCAGATTGATTTGCCCATCTGAGTCACCAACAAGATGGCAATTCTGCTGGGGAGAGTCTAGAAAGGAGTCAGATACAAAATTAGCATTTGCTGATATTTTCTCACCTAGTTGTGAGTGGCGGCTCTGATTTTCTCTGTTTGATCAATGTTCCTTCTGATAAACAGTGTGTATACCTGGTGTAGCTTTGTGTTGGTTGGAAGAAGAAATAGTGAAACTTTTTTCTCTCAAGGAGGTGGCAGCTCTGCATGACAAAGTTATCTGATGGAGTTTCAAGGTGAGCCCAAGATCTGCCCTGCCTTCCAGCCAAAGGTCTTCTGCTGCAGGATTTTCCTAGGTATTTTTTAAGTTTTAAATGTTCCTTATAAAGTGGTCAAGCACTAAAAGAAGGATAAGGTGTAAGCAGAGGTTAGCATACTTCAAGTTTTCAGTTGCAGTTTGGCAAAATTATGTGGAAGTATTGCATTAAGTTTAATGGATAAGTTGAATAAGGAGCTTGCATTATTAGATCAGGGCATCTTTAGGGATTGCATAAGATTAGTAAGTTTGAAGGTGGGGTGTAGAAAGGATTTATCCATATCCTTGTTCTATGATAGATTTTGTGAAGTATATGATGAGCTTCCTAAGGATGTTGAGTTTCCTGAATTTGACTTCATTGGTTTATTCCTGAAACTTTATTTTCCTGAGTCAACTAGTTGGTCAAATGCCTTGTGGGAAGAGTATTATGGATGTATCAGGGATTGGGTACTTGGTGATGCTGATCTTGAACTTGAGGATGCACTTGGGGCTTTTCTCAGTAGTGCTGATATTGAGAGTGATGAAATTTATGAAGGAGATGTGTCAGGTGTTGACACTCTTTCTTGCAGTCATGAAAGTGATGCCTTTTCTCAATATGGGACAGAAAGTCTATGCAATCAGTCAGATGAGGAAGAGGATTGGATAGATGAAGGTATTGCTGATGATTGTATGGTAGAAGATGATGTTCTCGAGGATAGCTGTTCACTTCATAGTGAACAAATTTCAGACCTCTTATCTTGTGAGTATCTCAGGTATTCAAGGGGTGATGGCTTTGAGTTCTTACATCTGACACACATTGATTTTGATATGGAACATGAGTAAATGGGATCTGACTTTGACATGTGTGCCTCTGATTCTTTTGCTACACCAACACTACTAGATGGAAACCAGGTATAATATGATATATCAGATGATGAAGTCATTAGTGTTTGTTCATCTTCAAGTAATGCAAGTGTCCCTGATGTGGTACTGAATACTGGTTGGGAGAGTTGTACATATTTTGAATCCTTTTCTGATTCTAAATCTGTTGCTAGGCCATGGAAGGATGGTCTCTTAGCTACTCAAGCTTCACCATCTCATGGACAGGTTGATGTTTCTCTTCCCACCTATCAAATTTTTTTGGTTTTGTCAGTTGTTGACAAAATGCAGGTTGCTCCTATGTTTAATGATGATGTCCCATGTGATGAGTTCCTTCAGTGTTTGCATGAAGATCAGTGTATCTTCTCCTCGGAGGTGCAAATTTTTGGTATGAATGGGTCCAATAGCAATTGCACTGGTAGTTTGATAGAGCTGGAGAGTTTTTCTTTTCAGTTGGACAGTAAGCTTCTCGAATGTGGTGGTAAATTTGAAAGTGATTTATGTTGCAGCTCCTTCAGCATTCCCTTTTTTGATTGCAACATGCATGTGCCACAACATTTTCAAAATTGGTATGATTACCTTTCCAGCCCTCAGGAGGAATGTGATAGTATTTTTTGTTCCAAGCTTTTGGAAAATGGATATGAGTTTGATCAGTAGCATGGAAGCAAATTTTTCACTTTGTCTCTGATGTGTGGAGATGAAATTTTTTTGTTTGACAGAGGCAAGTATTGATTATAATGTTGGGGCCTTGAGGCTGGTTGTAAATACTATAGATCTTTGTATAGTCGTTCCCTTTTCTACTGTGTGTTTCCCTTCCTGTTCCCTACATTTTTTAAGTTCCCTATTTTTGTCCTATAGTTGGTCTACTCTCCCAGTGATTCTGAATCCTTGCCATGCCTGCAAGAGGCATGCATCCCCAACTAGAGCCACTATTAGGCCATTTTTCTGTCATGTAAATTTTTTTAAAAAATGGCCTATTGCCTTGCAAGTTTTCTTGATGTCTCCTTTGCCTTGAGTTCCTTGTGTTGTCACCAAGATCTGGTCCAATTTGCATGTGCTGAATCATAAAATCTAAAAAGTTATTCGAATTTCAAGGTCTGTAGGAAATTGTCTCAAAATCTGCCATAGTGTCAAAAACCTACAGTGTTTTAGAAAATCCACATTGTTTTTGACCTTTTTGACCTACATATAAACCCTCATTGTTTTTGACCTTTTCCTTCCAGCTTGGTGCACTTGTCTTTTGGTGCCAGAAACTTTGTGTGTTTTTGACTTTGTCTTAACTGTGTAGGTTCAACCGTATGGTGGTCCAAGCTCTTCCTAATTGGTTGTCGCATGGCTGCATGTCAGACTTTTCTGACATGCGATCATGCGACCGCTTGCCACCTAGCTGTGCGGGTCCCAGTCCTGTTCAGCTGCCTGGCGGTTTACTTTTCTTTACTGTGCAAGTGCGACGATGTGGGGCTAGTTTCTTCAAAGCGGTAGAGGGAGGAGATCAATGATCAGCATGTGATCACATGAAATATTCTTTCCCCATGCGATCATGCACCTACCATTGATTTTATTTGTTCCAAGCATCTCTTCGATGAAGTGGGCCCGGTGTCAGAGGGGTGACAGATGGCATATCCTTATTGGCTATCGCATGGCCAAATGTCAGAATTTTCTGACATGCAATCATACGATAGCTTGCCATCTGTCCGCATGGGTCCCAGCTCTTCATGGTTGGTGGTTGCTATTCCGTGGTCTCAGAGGTGGTGATGTGGCAGCTTTGGGTTGGCTGTCGCATGATCGCATAGCCTAGTTTTTGGCTATGCGATCATGCGACTGGTTAACATGTGTCCATGGTAGTGTGGTGGCAGTTGCGGTACCCCTTGCGGTGGCAGTTACGGTAGCAGTCTGCGGGTGGTCACATGTTCACATAGCCTATTTTTGGGCTATGTGATCATGTAACAGGGCACCATGTGTCCTGGGGCCTGTTTGTGGCTGTTTGGTGGGCTCGATGGCAGGTGGTGTCATGGCGGTTTTCGGTTGGTCTGTGCTGGTAGGATATTAAGGTTTGAACATGGGCCCGGGCTTGGAATTCTTGGCGGTGATTTAACAGTTGGTAGAGTACATGTTAGCGGGTTGTCGCATGTTCACGTGAGCTAGTTTTCTGGCTTGCAAACATGTGACATGCCCTTTTGTGGCAATAGTTTGGTGTCAGCGGTTATGCAGAAGGTAAAGGTAAATGGTGTTGCAGGTTTGCATAGCCCATTTCTGAGCTATGTGATCATGCGACCAAGCATAAAATTAGGGCCCATTTCCTGTGGCGGTGAGAGATGTGACTGCACAATTGCATGACTGGGGGCAAGCGGTTAAGAAACTTAAAGCCCGCGAATGCATGGTGACCATTTATTTTCAAATTTGGATTTGCAGTGGTAGGAGGTACCCAAAATTTATGTTTCTCTAGCCATTTCTTGACCTGGTTGGTGAAGGCTATGTCCTAGCTATCTGTAGCTTGTTGCAACCCGTTTTGGGTTCCCATGGCAGCTAGTGGTATAAAGGGTCAATTTTTTGACTTGTTGAGGGTTCCATTCTTTTGGTTCCTGTGGGAAGTAGTAAGTTCTATCGCATTGAAGGAGGCTGAATAGAATTTCTTTGCATCATTTGCAGGTTATTGAAGTGGTATTTTCATTTTCTGGTATAGACATGTACATGATTCATCAAACTTAATAAAATTGTTTCAAGCTTTCAAGTCTCTCCTTGGTGTCAATCTTATGAGTTTTAGATTTTTTGATCCATTGCATTGGGTAACCTTTGTATGTGTTCTATTCTTTAGTTCTTGATCTAGGGTCAGGTGAAATATACTTCAGATAGGGCATAGATTTAGTTTGGTTGTCTACAGAAGGATCTTATAAGTAGTGGATGGGCGGGAATAGTTCTATTTATGGCTATGATTCTTTGACAATAGTTGGTTCATATTTCTATACTTGCATTTGATGATTTTCCCAATGGATAATGGCACTGATCAAGGAATAGTACATTCAGTTGAGTTCAGTGTTTGATGAGTTTGGGCTATTTTCTGCATCTTTATATCAATACCATCACCAGTAATACCTTTCACAAGACCATTTTACCCTGCATAGTAGAGTTGATTCAATGAATGCCTGGTTAGCATTTAGCAATCCTTTACTATGATCTTCTTTATGAATCCAGAAGTATAGGGTGTGCAGTGAGTTTGAATTTTGTCTAGATTAGGTGCACCTGCCTTGGTTTTGTAGAGCCAGAAGCAGAAGAGGGCATATTAAGACCCTATAGTTGGTCCAGTTACCTTGCAGAGCTTTCACATTTGGATTTAAACAGTGCTAACATTAGTCTCAAGGCATATTGGTAGCCATTTGTTCATAAGATTTTTCGGACACCAACACAACCCATACATACTAGTTGCTTCACAAACCAGAGACTAGGCTTGTAGCCTTTCTAGAAAGAGTTTTGATCATAAGTCAAAATACTTCCACATGATGGATGAATTAGGTTAGAGATTATAACACCCTTTTGGGCTATACAAAACATATCCCAGTACCAAGATGTGAAGTACAATGGAGGATACTGAACCAATTAAACTAGACCAGCTAATAGGCCTAATTAGGTCTCCAATTGCAATATGGGTGCTCTTTCTCCCAAGCCAATGCCAGAACCAATTGTGGGAGCATGTGAGGACATGTAAAAGAACTCAGAATCTAGATTTTAGAGTCTTGATGAATCTCCAACCAAGAGTTATGGTCACTGTTCTAAGTCACAGACTGGTGCACACATAGAGATGTACACGTAGGGCATAACGACAAATCCACTCCCCTGAAAATCCTCACTTCTAACTTGTAGAATATGAAAATAAATTGGAAAAGGTTGAATTCCACCTAGGGGCATTAATTTCACATGGTGGAATTGGTCCAAACAACCAACCCCTATTGGGAACCCTGGTTTTAAGCCTTCAATCGAGGCAGTCCCACTAAAAACTAGATAATTGACAAACTAGGATGGACTAGAACATGAGACCAGTTGAAAATGAAATTAGAATTAGGGATCCAAATTTTGGTTTCACAATTTCATGCCCTCCTATTCATACCCATCCGTACACTTCAGTTATCCTCGGGAATTGCAGAGAAATGTTGATATTTTATTGATTTGAATTGCCAAACTTACATATCTTCCCTTCCACCCACTTGAAAGGGCTTATGAAGGTGTCCCCCATTAGTTACAACTTAATTTCAAACCATATGACTATTGGGGGCTTTGGTTACAACTTTTGGCAAAAGTTGTCAAAGTTGCTAAGCAACTTTTACAACATTTTTGCATTTTTTGCATTCTAGGGGACCAAACTTGGTCTAGACCTAATCTTTTGATCCAACATGGATCTAAAGCATTAAAAACATGAAAATAAAAAAAATCCTAAGATTCTAAGCCTTTTGACCACTTTTGACCATAGTTGACCAAGGGCTTATAGTTATGCCAATCTTGGAACTAGGTCTTACAACTTGGTCTAGATGCCTAGATGGAAGATCTAACCTAACTAGATGTTCTTAGGACTTTGATGAGAATTATTTGTTGAGTTTATTGAGGGTGCTCCTGCACCAATGATGCATAATTATATTAGTGTCTAGCCCTGGTATGTCTGCATATGTCCAAGCAAAATTAATTTTCTTTTCTTTGAAGAACTCAGTAAACTGTTGTTTTTCATCTACTGATAGAGATTGAGCTAAATGTATTATCTAAGGTACTTCAGTTGTCCCAAGATTTATAGTCTATGTTGGCTCTATCAAGAATTAAGATCTATCTTGGAAATAACTAGGAAAAATACCAAGTAGCTCATCGTTGGGCACCTCAAAGATGTTTTCACCCTTAGATATGTCTTTGTTTTTTACCTTTTTAGGCTCTAACACTACCACAAAGTGGTTTTTTCCATTAGAGCACCTATTCTTTTCAATTTTATTTTTATTTTTTGACTAAGGTATTTGATATCTATCTCAATCATGCTTGTTTCTAGTTCACTGGTGGAAGAAACCACAAGCTCAATATCATTGAGGTAGCAGACAATTTCATAGTCATTTTGGGAAGAAGGTAATGCTGACTATTGGTTCTATTGTGACCAATCAATAAGGTTAGGATATGTGAGTGGGAGGGAAGTGACAAGTTCTAAAGTATTGATATGGGGGAAATAATTTCTAGTGACGGTATATTCAGAGTTTATAAGGTTTTCCTTGAAAGTACCTAGATCCATCTGATTCCTAGAGTGGTTAACTTGATCAATAAAAGTAGCATGTAAGTTCGACTCATCAGGACCTATAGCGGACTCATCTACCACTTTGGTTTGGTTAGAATAAGTACGCACTACATCTTTTCCCAATTATGTTGACTCAACTGAGAGAGAATCCCATTCATATTTCTATGAGTCAATGTCTCTTTCTCTTTGCAAAAATCATGCCATATTCTTGCGAATGTGTTCTCTATTAGGATCTTCAACATATGAATCTTCACTTTGGTGGGATGTAGAAGCTTCATCATTGTGTCCTTAGATTTACTTCCATTTGTGTGACTCATAGGTTCAAAAAGAGCACATTTCTTATCGCTCAAAGGACCATGACATGGGTAACCCATCCTAGCTAGGAACTCATAGCCTTTTCTGTATCTTTTGGAAGAAACTGTAGTAGTAATCACAACTTCTTCAGGTTCTTTCCCTCTATGGACCCATTCTCTAATATCTTGTTCTTCTCTTTCATCTTGTAGAGGTACTAAGGACTGGATAAAGGTACCATAACATGTCATAGTGGAAGATGAATGCTTATTATCCTCTGAAGGTTTTCCATAAGAATGAGGGGAAACCAGGAGTGCAACAATATAATCTAGTCGATATTCTCCCATCCCAAGATTCAACATTTTCAACTTTTTCTCACAATCAACAAGAGTAGTCTTAGTCTCATTAGGAGATCTATTGTGTGGTACTAAGGATTCAACAATAAGTGCATTGATAGACATAGAATTATCCCCTAGAATAGAAATCTCAGTATCATTGAAGGGAAACTTTTTGCACCAATGGTAGGTAGAGTGATCTGCTTGCATATCATGAATCCAAGGTGTACCTAACAATATGTTGTAAGCAAGAGGGATATTAAGAAATTGAAAGACCAAATCCTTTTCTACTGGACAAACCCAAATAGGTAACATAATTAATCCCTTGGAAGACCTTTCAACTTCATCATAGGCTTTAATAGTAATCTTTTTCCATGAATCAATGGTGAATTATGACAATCCCAACTACTTAATCACATTGAAAGAACAAATATTTAACCCAAGGCCATTATCTATCAGCACATGTTTGACTCGGGTTTGATAGATTTGGATTTAAATATGTAGGGAAAGGTTATGTGGATGACTTAAAGACTTGTCGTCTTTCTTAGAAAATGAAAGGTAATGTGGAGCAACAATATGATTAACCATGGTCTAAAACTGATCAGTATCAATTTTTTTGGGGACACTTGCTATTTGCAAATCTTTCTCTAAGATCTACTTGTGTGAAGGTGATAACTCTAGCAACTCAAAGATTAAAATCTAGACTGGAGTACGCTAAAGTTGATCTACTAGATTATAGTTTAAATTACTGGAAGTAGAGGCTTGTTTGGAAGAGCATGCCACTTTCTTAGGATTAGCTTGCTTGGAAGAATTCAGACCTCTAAGAATAACCTTGGGTTGACTTCTAGTGACAACATTTAGAATTTCCCTATGTGAAGGAGAGTTGACACCTCTAAGCATGATCATGTGGTTACACTCATTTTAAGATTGGGGTTGCATGGAAGAACCAACACCTCTCAAGATAACCTTAGGTGCCTCATCAATATTTGAATCATAGTTGGGTCCATTATGTCTCGCCATGTTAAATCTTTCATTTATTGGTTCAAGCATATTGATAATGTTTTTATTATTTGTATAGGTATAGTTGATCTTAGCTCCCTCATCCTTCTTCGATGTTTCTCCTTTGTCATACTTGGGGAGTGGTTCCTTAAAAGCCTTATGATTAGAATTCTTGACAAGATCATCTACTCCAACCTTTCCATCTTCAATAAGATCTTGAATGACATGTTTCAACTTTATGAAGTTGTGAGTCTTGTGTCCTTTATTCTTATGATACTCATGATAATGATTGCTGTTCCACCACTTAGGTTTCACCTATGGCTCATAAGGTTTAGCATATTCAGGTAGTGTGATAATCTTGTTGGAAAGTAAGGTCTTAAGTATCACATCATATGAATCTCACAAAGGGGTAAAATCACATTTAGGCTTAGGTGACCATGAAGATTTATCTTTATTAGAATAATTAGACTTCACATCTTCTTGATAGTGGGTGCCAAAAATGTGTGATGAAAATGTGACACATTTCTATAAACCATTACACTTGAGAGAATCCATGAAGAAGAAAATATCAAGAAGTGGCTTATAGCTTCCTATATATGATATGCAAGAATCTAAATAGTATGAATAATGGATCTCAAAGGAACCTTAAGAGAGACCCTTGCAAGGTGCACCATAGAATGAAAGACTCAAATGCTAATGCAAAATGAGAGATAATATAATATAAGATGCAAGAACTAAGCTATGATGAAAATTCAAGAACAAGGAAAGAAAAGCTAATCTAACAAGATTACAATACCTCCTAGTTAAGTTATGTGATTTAAGATAAATGCAATGAGGAAATGATAATCTAAGAATACAATTAAACTAGAATGCAAGATGCACGTAAGCGCTCAAGAATGCTCTAAGAATGTAAGTAAAAAGAATGATAGCATAAAAATAGAATGAATGAGTGATATGAAAGAGTGAATAAACATTTGTTACATTATGAGTTTTCATTAGTGTCACACATATATTCAGTAAAGGAGGAAAATAGGGTAGGCGGCCAACACACTAAGTATATAAACCAAGCAGAGCACAAGGCAGAATGACAAAGTAACCGAGCATAGTATTGACCGAGCACATACATTGAGCCAGATGATTATTGAGAACTGAGTATAGTTATAACCGAACATTCATATATACCAAGCATCAGTATTTTATCGAGACATGAATGCAATTTATACTGAGTAATACAAGAATGACATAGAAGTATGGAATGACACATAAAACAATGCAAACACTTTATACCAAGCTAGAAAATGGTTTACATAGTTCGAGGTGGAGATTTAATGGAGATGTAATTATTAAATGATTGATGATACCTATGTAACATTGTTTTAGGTTATTCATTTGGATCATAGATCTAAGGTTTTCTATATGATACCATAACCCTAATTAGGTCAAATATTTTTGATATAAGAATTGTCAAGATATTTTTTTTACAAAAGAGAGAACACATGAAGTAGCTCCCTATAGGAGACATCTGAAGATGAGACAGGGTTGTGAAGTTAAGCATTGAACAAGTTGTATGCAATGAAAATATGGAACTATTTGCTGCAAATAAAAAACACAAAAACATCAAACAATCACATTAGATGTTAGTCATTTCAAATGCAACAAAATAAGTGACTTTCACTACAACCTCAATGAGCTAAAACAAGGGCACCCAATAACCTTGTTTGATTTTCTCTTCAAGATTATTGTGGGTATTGTCTCTTAACATAATGAAATGAAATCTAAATGCAAAACTATGAAATGCAAGATGAGGGTTTTGAAGACAAGTATGAGAAACTTGCCTCAAATCTCACAATGATTTGCAAGTGTAAGATCTATGAAGAAGATAGTGCACAAGCAAAATGATGCAATATATTTTGATTTTTTTGAATAAGCAATGAAATACAAACTAACTATGAATGAGAATGCAAGATTCAAACTATGCTATGAAATGAAAGTTAATCTATGATGCAAGAATTGAAATCTAAACTAAGAATGAAGATGCAAATAAACTATGCTAAGAAATTGAAATGATAAAAAGCTAGATTTCTAGAATGCTTAAAATGCTTAGAATGCTTAATGATTATGCTTGCAAGACTCTTATTATCCTACAAATGAGAGAAAGACCTTCTTTTATAGAAATTGCAAAAGGATTAGACGATGGAAATTATGAGGCAAAAGAATGAGTGGCTAGGATTAAAGGTTAGGTAGGGTTTGGAAAAGTCAAACTTCATTTGAGAGGGAAAAAGGGATTTGAAAATTATTGGTGGAGAAACAAGATGGAGAGGTGGCCACCTTGGAAAAGGTGATTGTGCACATGTTTAGAGGTAATCCAACTTTTAATTAAGATTAGAGGAATATTAGAAAAATGTAAGCTTAGAAAAGGGGAAAGTGGCTAAATTAAAATGATTTTAATTTAAACATAGTTTAGAATAATTTTTAAGCTAGTGGAGGAATAAAATAATTAAGATTTATTTTATAACAAAAAATGGAGGGATAATATATTAAATTGAGTTTAATATATTATAGTATTTAAATACAAAGGGAAAATGAATTTATTTAATTAAATAAATAGAGAAATATAACAATATAGTTAATTAATTAAAATCAACTGTAATGTTAAGGGCAAATATTAATAAAAATTAATATTAGAATGCAAATGGAAAATGGATTTATTAAATTAAATTAAACTAAATTAAATAAATAGAGGAATATAGAAATATAATTAATTAATAAAAATCAACTATAATGTTACGAGCAAATATTAATAAAAATTAATATTAGAATGCAAAAGGAAAATGAATTTATTTAATTAAATTAAATTAAATTAAATAAATAGAGGAATATAACAATATAGTTAATTAATAAAAATCAACTATAATGTTAAGGGAAAATATTAATAAAAATTAATATTAGAATGCTAATGGACAATTTTAGGTGTCTACATTTTGCCCCTCTTTGATGCGGTGTCGAAATTGGTATCGCGTCAAAGAAGAAGAAAACAAGATGTTTGAGGAGTTGTGCCTAAGTGATGATGGGAAGAGGACGTGCCCCCTCGAGAAAATTGAGCAAAAAATAAAATTTGACAATTTTCTCGAAAAAGAAAAGTGAGGGTAGAGGAGGTGAATAAAAGAAGGCCTCCAATGCAAAATGAACCTAAATGTAGACTATCATCGTGTCAACATGGGAGAGCATATCCTATTTTGATGTTGCATAGGAATCATGTACCACATGCTAGATAAACACAGATAACATGATTAAGATGCATGGACTAGACACTCAAATAGAAAGACACATGATACCACAAAAAGTTGTGAAGCAACCCCAAAACCTATCTAAACAAACCAAGATATGAAGATCTAGGTCATCCAGAGTAGGTGTGATTAAACAAAAAAAGATAAAACAAAAAGAAGGCCTCATGACCAAGCCACCATTCGGTCCATAGTTCTTGCCCAGAACAAAGTTGATACTAAGATTTAGGATTAGATGAGCTATCTTAGGAAATATGTATCTTTAAGGGCCCATGATGATTGATTCAAGTTTGTTTATAAGTGTCAAGGGAAAAACAATAGATCAAATGACAACACGAGTAATTAGTCTCCATATGTTTGTGATGGGGTGCATGTCGTCAGTGATTCTGAAAGAGTGTCATCAATCACAATGGAGCTCAAGAGAATTGGGTCAGCTGCATAGGTGAGTGTGTGCAAAGTGAGTGAGATGGATGAACTTGGTTAGACTCCCACACAAACATAGGAGGGGAGTGAAGGGATGGACAGGAGAAAGTATCTTGATAGTCGATGGATCTAGGTGAACTACACATGGCACCGACAAGTGGTTTTCACCATAGTAATTATCTAAGGTGCTTGTTGCCAGGTTTTCACCATTAGATGAATTTTTGTTGCATTTTTCCCTTTTCAAGTTTTTTTAAGGTCATCAAGGAACCTGTTTGCCAGGTTTTCACCAGGATGATGATTTTTTCAGGACATTTTACAATTTTTAGGAATTTTTCAGGATCATAAATTGCTAGACACATGTACTACTGATTCTCATGTATAAAATCTCTTTAGATGCATAATATTCACAGGATCAAGGAGCATATCTCCCTCTGGTGTATCAATCTGATATACTCCCAAGCCAAATTTAGCTGTAACCAAAAAAGGCCCCAACCTGTTTGGCTCAAATTTTCCTTTCTTCTCACAGTTTTTGAGATTTATCACGTTATGTTGAAGGACTAGATCACCAACTTCAAATTACTAGGGCTTGATCTTCTTATTGAACTACAAGTGAAGGTGATTTTTATTCATGCGAAGATGGTTCAAAGAATTAAGGTGTCATTCATCTAGGAGTTGTAATTCTTGTAAGCAGGAAACTTGATACTCCTCATCAGTTATCAGATTCTTTAGGGAGATTCTAAGGGAGGGGAGCTCAATTTATATGGGAAGTACAACCTTAGAACCAAAAACAAGGGAAAATGCAGTAGCACCAGTGGGGGTATAGATGGAGGTATGATAGGCCCAAAGAGAAGGATTTAGCTAAAGGTGTCAGTCATGACCAACATCATCGACTATCTTTTTGAGGATGTTCATAATAGTTTTGTTAGTAGCCTCTACTTGACCATTACCTTGTGGGAAATATTTGCTGGAAGAATGTTGGGTTATGCCAAATTTTTTGTAAAGCTCGGTGACATCCTAATTTTTGAAAGGGGTGCCATTATCAGTATGAATATCTTATGGGATTCCATAGCGACATATGATGTAGTTAAAGATGAACTTGGAAATCTTCTTTCCTGTATTATAAGTGAGGGGTATGGCTTCAACCCATTTAGTGAAGTATTCAGTAGCAACACGGATATATTTGTGGCCATTGGAAGAACTAGGGTATATTTGTCCTACAAGGTCAAAACCCCATCATGAAAAGGGCCAGGGTGTGATGGTGGGATGGAGCTCTTGAGTGGGAGTGAGTATCAAATTGGCATGCTATTGATAAGGAACACAATTTTTTACAAAGTGGTATTCATCTTGTTCCATAGTTGGCCAATAGTATCCAGTACACAGTAACTTTTTAGCTAAAGTGACTCCACTGGAATGATCCCCATAGATTCCTTGATGTACTTCTTGTAAGGCCATTTGTGCTTCCTCTAAATTCAAACATCTAAGAAGATTTCCATCAAAGTGTTTTTGGAAAAGGGTGTCACCCAGGATACTGTAACGGGAAGTTCGACGGATGAAGGTTTTGCATTGATTAGTGGAAAGGGTAAGTGGGATGATCACATCACAAAGGTAGGAATAAATGTCTTAAGTACCAAGGGGAATCAGGACCAAAAATTTCACATACCATCTCAGACTCTAGCTGGTCATAGGAAGGGACCATACGATTCTCAACAAGAAAATCACACCTTTGACTATTTTTTGGCATATCTATCAAAGAGGAAATGGTAGCCATTGCATCAGCTGCTTTGTTATTAGATCTTGTGATATGTTGAAAAGTGATTTTTGTGAAGTGTGCCTTTAGATCCTCAACCATGTGGTGATATGAAGGAGCTTGTCATCCTTTGTTTGAAACTCATCATTAACTTGTTTGACAACCAACTGAGAATCACCAAATACAAGAAAGTTAGAGATCTTCCAGTGAATAGCTTGATGAAGTCCAGCTACCAGAGCTTCATATTTTGCAATGTTGTTTGTGCAAGGAAATGTAATATTATAAGACTTAGGAATGAGATCTCCTTCTGGTGTCATAAACAAGAATCCTGCTCTCGAGCCTTTTTGTGTATAAGATCCATCAAAATAAAGTTTTCATTGTATGCTTGAGGTGACAGTCATGATTGATTCATCTGAAAAATCTGTAACAATAGGATGATTACCTTGAACATGAGCTTCTACTAATTGATATGTGATTAATTGGCCTTTGATAGTTTTTTGATGTACATAAACAATGTCAAACTCACTTAAGATCATAACCCTTTTTGTTGTGCGTCTAGTGAGAGTGGCTTTTGACAAGAGATACTTAAGAGGATCAACTTTAGCAATAAGTTTTATCTTATTATTAATCATGTAATGACGTAGTCTTTGTGTGAAAAATACCACATCCAAACATGCTCTCTCAATAGAAGTATAGTTCAATTCATAACCAACAAGTGTTTTTCTAAGGTAATAAATAACACGCTCTTTTCCATTTTCATCTAGTTGTGCAAGAAGGGCACCAAGTGAAACTGATGTAGTAGATATGTAAAGAATTAGAGGTAGACCTAGAACAGGTGGGACTAGTACTGGTGGGTTAGCTAGACATTGTTTCAACTGCTCAAATGCCTTTTGGTAGAGACAATCCTATAAGAACTTATTATTTTTATGTAGTAGATGTGAAAAAGGATGCACCTTATCTGTCAACTAAGAGATGAATCTACGAATAAATTGAAGTCAGCCTTGCAAAATGTGAAGTTGCTTCAATGTTTGTGGGGGTGGTATGTCTAAGATGGCTTTCACCTTCTTAGGATCTACCTCAATCCCTCATTGAGACATAATGTAACCTAACAATTTACTTGACTGAATGCCAAAGACACATTTATTATGATTTAATCATACCTTATACTTTTCCAATCTTTCAAAGATTGTGGAAAGGATGGCTATATGTGATTCTTGTGTTTTATATTTCCCAAGAAAATCATTACATAATCTTCCATAATAACATGGAGGAGATCATGAAAGATTGTTGTCATAGCTCTTTGATAGGCAGCTTCTGCATTCTTAAGATCGAAAGGCATTACTTGATAGAAAAATATACCCCATGTTGTAGTAAAAGCTATCTTGTGTTGATCCTTAGTTGCTATTGGGATTTGATTATATCCAGAGAAACCATCCATAAGAGATAGCATCTCATGTTCGATAGTCAAATCCACTATAATATCAATGTTAGGTAGTGGAAAATCATCTTTAGGACATGCCAAGTTAAGATCTCTAAAGTCAGTACAAATTATTATGCCCCCATAAGGCTTACCCACTGGTATAATGTTAGAGACCCATTCTGGATAATCTATAGGTCGTATAAATTTGGCATCTAACATTTTATGTAATTCTATTTTAACAAGCAAGGAAACTTGAGGATGAATCTTTCTTAGCTTTTGCTTGACATGCTTTATTGTAGGATCCATTACAAGATGATGTACTATGAGATCATGATCCAAACTAGGCATATCTTTATAGGACCAAGAAAAATTTATTTGTGTCTTGTGAAGAAACTCAGTCATATCTTTCCTTTCTTTCTCATTGAGTGATGGTGCTATGCATGTGATCTTAGGATTATCTGTAGTACCAAGATTGACCTCTATTGTATCTTCAATTAGGATAGAGGATTTTTCTAACATGAATGGAAAGTCAACTTATCCCTCCTCTAGCACCTTAGAAAGGTTTTCACTAGAGGATGCATCCTTTATTTTCTCTTTTTCTTCACCCAAATATGCCTCAAGGAGGTTTTCACCAGAGGGTGTTTTATTTTCTTTTTTCTTTTTATTTTTATTTTCACTTTTGCAACTAAGAGAATTGACTTGGCTACCAAAGTAGGCTTTCTAATTGTAGACTATGTTGTGCTCATGTTCTTGGAGATTCTTAAGTCTGAATAGTGTGAGTACTACCTCATCTAAATTACATATGTCTAAATCTGGTGGTGAATCTTATTGGTCCCAATTGATGAGTTCAGGGTGTTTGAGGGGGAGGGTGGGGGATGAAAGGTCTATGGTAGTGATGATTAGGACATGGTTAGAGTTGATGAGATAATCTTTGATATATTGGAAAGGGACTTCATAGAACTCTTCATCATTGTTTGAGTCAATTTTAGTTGAACAAAAGTCCTTAGCCAATGACACCTTGGTTTCTAGGGAGCCCAATCCTTAGCCTTGAGGATAGCCAGTTTCTTTAATAATTGTATTTCTCCTATTTTTGTTTTCCCCCATGCTAGTTCCATGATATCCCATGCTTTCAATAATAGGAGTGACCTTCAGGTATTTATCCTTAGGAATGTCCAATAGTTTCTCTTCATCATCATTGAAAAGCCAAGATAATACATCATTCTCCACGTGTTCATCTGCAAGGGATCCCCAGTGTTCAAAAGTACTCTTTTTGCATGTCATAGTTTCCTTATTGCCTTTAGGAAAAATGTGTTTAGGTTTACCTAAGGACCTCAGGGATAATGGAAGTTTTCCAATGCATAAGGAACTCTCAAATTTATACTCTCCCATTCCTTGATCTATAAATTTTACTTTCTTTTCTAATTCAAAAATCTTCTACTTGTTGATTTTACCTTTTCCTTTATCAGATACCTTATTTGTTTCTTCAATGAGAGATTTTTTAGGAGGAGGTTTAGTGGAAGCCTTTAATTCATTCAGAGGATAATAGTAATATTGCCTTGCTTCTAAATTCTTGCAGTACTGAAATGGCTCTTGATCTCTAGGAATAGTGATTTCACGTCCATGATGTGAAAATTTCAAACATTGATGGTATTTAGATGGTACACCTAAAATAGTGTGTATCCAAGGTCTTCCCAAAAGTATATTGTAAGGAAGATCTAGATCAAGAACATGACAAGAAGTCTCAATTATAGCAGAGCCCACTTGTAAAGGAAGCATGATCAAACCTTTGGATTCTCTTTCTCTATCATCATAAGCCTTTATAGTAATACATTTTGTTATATCAATGAGATCTTCTAAAAGAACTATGTTTCTTATCATTCTCATACTACAAAGATTCAACCTAGATCCATTGTCTATCAAGACTCTTTTTATTTTTGTGGAGTGAATGATGACTTCAATATGAAGAAGCTTATTATTATAAGGGTCAAAACCAAAAAAGTCTTTGTCTATGTGTTGGCTCTTGATTTAAAAAGATTTTAACAACCTTGGAAATGTAGAGATGCACCTATGGGTTAGTTTACTTCCCACAATAAGTACATTCATACAAGAACAAGGACCAAAGAACAAAGAACAAAGAACAAAGAACAAAGAACAAAGAACAAAGAACAAAGAACAAAGAACAAAGAACAAAGAACAAAGAACAAAGAACAAAGAACAAAGAACAAAGAACAAAAAACAAAGAACAAAGAAGAAAGAAAAAAGAATAAAGAACAAAGAACAAAGAACAAAGAACAAAGAACAAAGAACAAAGAACAAAGAACAAAGAACAAAGAACAAAGAACAAAGAACAAAGAACAAAGAACAAAGAACAAAGAACAAAGAACAAAGGATTTGTAAACTTTGAACTCTGTAGAATTTAGGCGGGTGTACCTAGAATTAGGATCACTTAATTTTCCCTTTTCCACTACTCCTCACAAAGCAGATATGTGCCCATAATACTTCTTATTATCTATGACACAAAAGGAAAGGATGTGAAGCTAAACACACTATCCAATTACTCATAAATAAAGCTGGGGCTTTAGCTATTAAGACCACAACTATTGTCTTAAAGATTTAGAATTTGATTTGTTGTTTGTTTAGGGATAGAATTGTTAGACAAGAAATAACATCTATTTTGAAAAAATGTTTGTGACCAGTCCCTTATCCATTGGGCATATTTAGCACAACTCCTCACTATGTTTTTGATTCTTATCACTCACCTTGCAAATGAAAATCAAATTGAGAACCTCACTACTTACCTATATCCTCCTTAATACTCTGGAATTCTAATAGGTTATATCAAGCATTTACTTAACTCTTCAAGTTAACAAAAAAACATATTGAAACATATAGAACTATGTCTGCAACTATTGATCTTGAGGTCATCAACTCACAAGACAATAGGAAATTACAAACCATTAAATAGGAGACAAGATTCAAAGCAATTCTTGAAATCCTTGTATAAGTTTCCATAAACTGATACATGAGTGATTTATTGAGCACATAATATTCCACAAAATAAATAAGAAAATTGTTGATTCATTAAGATCTTCATAAAACAGAGAGGTTGCAGACCTCTTCTACCAATCCTTGAATGCAAGCCTATAGAACTAAGTCTATCTTTGGTCTCTTGTAGTCGATTCTTTTTCTCAACCCCGAAAAAAACCTCCCTCTAAATGACCATGGGAATCCCTTTACATGAACAAGGATTGCTACAAGCTTAGGGTCATTTAGGGCAACATTAGGGCAGCATTGTCACTTGAATGACATGAAATCAAGAAATAATTTATTATAGAAGTAACAAGGAAGAAACCCTAAATCAATCATAAAATATTAGAGACAAATATGATATCTTTTACATTATGGAAACCCTAGTAGTCAAAATAAAAATTAGGGCATGATTCTCTTTATCCCTACAACAAGCATCTAAAAACAAATATCTCATCTACCCCTTCATGCCAAGGACACAAAAGCTTTGACAATCCGGCCCAAACATAACTATTGCATCTAGAAGAAACCATTTGCAAAATATCAAGCTTCAAGGCGGCCACACAATCTGATCATACTCTGCTCAACCACCTTAGAGCTCATTCAATTATCAATTGAATACCTTACCCCTTTATAGCCCAGAAAGAAATAGATTTGATTTTATGTTTATCTGGCATGCCGACACTTCTTTCCCACAAACCCTAGCTCAGAAGATTCAAATATATGACTAACAACAGATAGTTTATCAGGTTTAAAACATGATCATCAATCCTGATATTTTCTCAGCACATCAAATGGTTCTCATTCAATATCCACAAACTACTTAAGCCTTTGAAATTAACCAGACACATCATCTCTCAGCAACCAATCGAAAGTGAACACATTAACATACCTGGCAATTATCTTGATCTTAACCCTAAGTCATCAAGCGAACTGGCAACTGACGACTTCACTAGGTAGTGACACATTATTCTTAACCTAGGTTTGATTTGGAGATCACGTGAACAAAGACATTCACATGATCCCTGAACATTTCCTTTAACTGTGGTTTGATTGGGAGATCTAGCAACTATCGTCCGATCCCATCTGAATCTATGGCCCACATCGAGTTGTGAAATATTTAACTTAACTCACCTTTTTTTTGGTGAACATGTGAATGAAAAAATCTCATAATCATTGGATATATCTCTTAACCCCAGTTCAATCTCATGATTAAATGCTGGCCATTGATCTTTCTTGTCATTTTCAGTTCTCGTTCATCGCCAAAAGCCTTGTCTTAACTCAACCTGGATCTGGAGAACATGCAACTAAAGAAATCTCTGAGTTGCTAAATGTTTGACTTAACTCATGCTTGGTTCAAAGAACACATGGCTGAAGGCTTTCACTAAATTGCTCAATCTTTTCTTAACCTTGAGTTTCATTAAGAGAATAAGCACCAGCCATCGATCAAGATCAACATCGATGGTATATGTTAATTCACCAAATGTTGAGTAACTTAGCTGTTTCATTATGAGATTTGGTGACTGAAGGGAAATAAGACCGCTCGTTGGATTTCTGGATGTTAGGCCATTAGCTACCAAAATCAGGAGATCATGCAAACACAGAGTCGCTGAATTGCTGAATAAAATCCACTAACTTCCAGGACTTAAGAGATTATGCGGATGCCTCAGTCATAGAGTTGCTGAAAAGAATTTGAACTGCCTTTGGCTTAGAAAATAAAACATGTGCTGAAAGGGAATTTAAGTGGCCTAAAAAGGTAATGAGAAAATAGAATAAGGGTAGGGTTTTGGATTTAGACAAACTTTATGAAACCCTTGGACATGGATAAATCCTATTTCTTAGACCTTCAAATAGTCATATCTCTCTAGTTTTTGCATTTCAGCACATGCGATCTTAATTGGAGCTTGTACACATCTTGAACTATCCTTGGCTCAGGGTGCAAGCCATAAAACATCATATATCTTCTTCACAAACCAAAACAAGATGTAGTAGGACATGGAAATTTTCTTAGGTTTTTGCAAGGATGAAGACCATTTTCATTGGATTTTTCATCTTATAGGAAAATGGGCTAATAGTGGCTCTGACTAGGGATGTATGCCTCTTGCAGGCATAAAAAGAACTTATAATCTTTGGGAGAGCAGACCACCTACTAGACAAAACTTACAGGGAACCTCTTCAAAAAACTAGTAGATTAAAATAGGAAGGAGGAAAGGAACACACAACTGAAAGGGAAAACTATCCTATTGTTCATGGATAAAGAGAGTACCTTATAAAAAGTATAATTTCAAATTTTTTCCATGAGCTGGCAATTCAAAAATGTTTCCAACCAAATCCTTCAAGATATAGGAATCAAATCCCCATTTTGCATCAATGAGATAGGGTCTGAACCATATTGGGTCAAATTTACTATGCTTACCCCTATCTTCTAACCTGGCATTGCACATTAGAACTAGATCATCAATACAAAAACTTCTAACTATGGTATTTTTGTCATACAAGCTCTTGTATTGCAATTGCAAGTTGATATTCTTATCATGAGCCTCTCTTCTTCATTCATCCAATTGTATCAGATCTTCCAATATGATCCTCATCTCAATATCCAAATCACCATCATATATTTGGATGAACTTATACATTTGCAACAGATTGTTTTGTGGTAACCTGACATGAATTCCACATACTAAATCAAAAGGAGCACAACCAATTGCCTTTTTTACTATCACTCTATCAGCCCATAGAGCTAGCTGCAACTTGGAATCCCATGATTTCTTGTTCTTATCTAGGACTCTTCAAAATTTTTATCAAGCTCTTGTTACTTGATTCAGCCTAATGATTACCTTGGGGGTGATAAGGGGATGAATATGAGACTTGAATCCCATATTGCCGACAGAAATCACCAAACTCTTCAGACCTGAAACACATTGCATTATCAACTACTATTGTCTCAGGACATCCAAACCTGGTCAGGATGTTCTACATCATAAAATTAGTTACCATCTTACTAGTGGCCCCTCTAGTGGGAATTACTTCCACCCATTTAGTGAAATAATCTATGGTCACTAGGATCCATGAATGAACCCCACTTGATTTGTTTGGGATTTCTCCAATAAAGTCCATACCCCACTTCTGAAAAGGTGCCATAATTGTAATATGTTTTAAAGGAAAATTACCATTGAATTTTAATTTTCCTGTGAACCTCTAGCAAGCATCACATTTCTTGGCAAACAAATGTGCATCTTTGAAAATTGTGGGCCACCAGAAACTAGACCTCAATATCTTATGCACAATTGTCTTAGCCATGTAATGGCCACCACACACACCTTCATCCATTTCTTGTAACAAGTGTTCAACCTTTTTATGATCAACACATTTGAGCAAAACACCTTCATTGCTTCTCCACCATAATTCACCCT
The DNA here is from genome assembly GCA_027943335.1 of Chamaecyparis obtusa. Classification (NCBI taxonomy): domain Eukaryota; kingdom Viridiplantae; phylum Streptophyta; class Pinopsida; order Cupressales; family Cupressaceae; genus Chamaecyparis; species Chamaecyparis obtusa. The sequence continues at coordinate 677,851 of BSBK01002239.1, forward strand.
TGAAAATTGCATACCTTATAGCATGTATTTTAGCAGTCCTCTTTTTATTGTCATCCATTTCAGGAGTAATAAACATTTTATGCAAGTACCCAACAATATCTTTATACCAATCACAACAATCCAAATCACATATCTATGGCCTCTGTTCTTCTTCGAGAACATTTATATGATTAGCATCTAAATTTCTTTGGGCCATGAGTTTAGCTAATCCTAGTCCTCTAACTAGTTTTGTGATTTGAATGTCAATGTTGAATTCCTTAATCCTATTAATCCATCTACACTTCCTTCCTAAAACTTCTTGTTGTACTAGGATGTCCTTCACTGTAGAACTAGGCACATATGAAACTATAGTTGCTCCAACTAAGTAGTATCTAAAATTATTAATAGCTTTAACCAGTGCATAGGCCTGTTTCTCATTTATATCATATTTTAACTCAGCTGCTTGTAAAGATTTGCTAAAAAAGGATACAAGTTTCTCAAAACTCTCTGAGTTCTTTTGTAGCAATATTTCAACAATGGTATGAAAAGAAGCAAAAGAAAATATTTGGAGGGGCTTACCATAATCTGGCATCCTCAACATAGGTGCATCCTTAATTTCTTGCTTAATTTCAGAGAAAGCCATCCTAGCTTCTTCAGTCCAGTCCATCTTTGCATCTTTTTTCAAAATTTTAGAGATAGGGACACTAGTCTCAACAAAATTTGGGATAAATCTTCTAACAAAGTTTATCTATCCAAAGAAAGACTGAATTCCTTTGACATTTATTAGCAATGGTACTTTGTCAATTGCAATTACCCTTTCAGGGTCAATTGTAACTCCACTTTTAGACACAATTTGACCCAAAAGCTTACCTTCTGTTACCCCAAAAGTACATTTCTTTGGGTTCAAAGATACTCCATACTCTAGAGCTCTTACAAAAATTGTTTCAAGGTGGCCACAATGTTGATCTTCCTTTGTTGAGTATACTGTGAGGTCATCCTGATATATGCCAAGGAACTTGTTGATGAAATCTGCAAACACCACATCCATGGCTCTTTGAAAAGTAGCCCCAACATTTGTCAAACCAAAAGGCATCCTAACATACACATATGTACTCCATGGAGTAGTAAATACAATTTTAAATTGTTCAATATCCTTGATAATAACTTGGTTATAGCTTGAAAACCCATCCATCATAGACATCAGCTCTGAACCAGTAACTCTTTGTAACATGGCCTCCATATTTTGCAATCCATAGTTATCTTTTAATGAGTTCATATTCAAATTTCTGAAGTCAACACAAAGCCTAATGTCTCCATTCTTCTTCCTTACTCGGACCAAGTTAGAAACCCATGTAGAATGCCTGATAGGTTGAATTATTCCTACATCACTCATTTTTTGTAATTCTTCTTGCATTTTTGGTGCCAAAGTAGGGTTCACAGGTCTGAAAGGCTTTGTTCATTCTTTCAAAGGATTCTCATGTTGAAACAAATCCTGTCTATAGGATTTCTAGTTATCATAAGACCATGCAAAGACATGCCTATATCTCCTAAGAAGATCAATCAGGGACTTTCTTATTTTGGGAGATAACTTTCCCCCAATATATATATTTTTTGGAGCTTCAACCGTCCCTAAATTTATTTCTTCTAGGTTCACTAGCTTATCCACATTTTTTTTTGAAAATAACCTATCATTATTATCAAATGATCTCTCAAGAACAACCAAAACCTTTGGGACCTTATTTGTTTTTAATTACAAGACTTCCCTAACTAGAACAATATGCTTACCATCTGAAGTTTCCATATACCCACTGAAATTCAGTTCTCTATACTCAAGATCAGCCTTAGAATGTAAAAACTTAAGATGTCCAAATCATCTTCAAAAACTTGCCAATTTTCAATGTTGTCTGGTATAGAAGGTCTATACTGAATCTCAATTTTGGAAATTCCAATAAATGTAATATCCTTTGGTTTTAAAGCAATATTTACAAGTAGGTCAACCATTTTTTTTTGACTTTTGTCCATCCACTCAATACCAAAAGCATCAAAACCCTCTATCTCATCCCAAACTGCATTTTTGTATTGTTTCAGTATATCATTCTATGATGCATATTTGGATCTTACTTGAGATATCACAAGTTCTAAATCTCCAATCACTCTAATATTTCTGATTTTGTATTTTGAAACCAACCTTAGCCCTATTAATAGAGCCTCATACTCTACAGTGTTGTTTGTACAAGGGAATGTTAAAGTAAATGAATACTTAAATGTCCTTCTAGTAGGAGCCATTAACAACACACCTGCAACAACTCACTCCTTAGAGCTTGCACCATCAAAGTACATCATCCATAAACAATCTTGATCTGTCAAACTCTCATTATCATCAGAAAAAAGTAAAGGTTCATCTTTTCCTTCAACCTTTAGGCTTTGTACTTGAAAAGAATTAACATCAGTGTTAAGGAAACAATTCATGTTTTCATTTTCTATTTCTTCATCAATCATATGGGAAGTTCTATTTTCCCTGGATACCTTAACATTTTGACTAGCAATTTTGAAGGTTGAAAAAGCCAAGTCACACTGTATACTACCTCCCATTGCTGCACTCCATTTTATTGACAATAATATTCCATATTGAGGCAGTATGTCAACAACTAGCACACTCATAGTTAGTTGTCTATTAGGATAAGATGCAAGCTTGGAAGGCAAGGCCTTAATCGTACCAATGACAGGTACCTCTCTAGAATCCATGGCCTAACATCTCCCACGAGGAGTATCAAATTGAAGTCCCATTGTTCTCATGACCTCAATAGACATAGCTGTATTGGAATCTTCATAATCTATCATACAATTTTTTAACATTTTCCCATTTATGACTAGAGTTAAGAAAAAAGGATCAACAATTCCCATAGAAGTACTGACAATATTTGTATCTAGATAAATCTGGGGTATTTTTGAAACAATTTCTTCAATATCATTCCCCTTTTGTTCAGAGTTATCTTTTGTCCCCCTTGTTGTCTCAATGTTTTATTCCCTTTGAACGTTCATTGAAAGAGCACCATTTATCCATGTAAGGGCTTTCTTTTTGTGCTCACCTATTCTCATCATTTCCATTAATGGAACCTTAACTGTTATCTAAGATAAAAATTGACTCATATCAATAGGTGTGTATTTACATAAATCTTACCTTCTTTGAAACATATCTTCATCCCCAACTTGTGATGCAGGATGTAGCTTGTCTCCCTTTTTATGCTTACTCTCAATTTGGAGAATAGGGATACTTATCACTGGTGTGTTAGGAATAACAATCCACAATACAACTAAGAGTGGGGGGGGGTTGAATCAGTTGTATAATAGAATATTAAACTTTAAACTTTAAGCACCACAATATCAGATCCAATGAACACAATAAATGTCAACACAATAACACAATCTTTTGGTCTCGGGGAAACCTTGTTAAAGGTAAAAACCTTGGTGGGAATTAGCACCCACAAATTATGTACTAAGAGTATAGTTATCCTTGTTAGAAGATATAGCTTTGTTAGGAGCTTATTGAAACATTACAGTACATAGTCCTTGTTAGAGGACAAGCCCTATTAGGAGTCAAGAACAAAAGAGAGGGCTCACTACCCAAAGAAGGTTAAATCCACCTTCAGAACTCACTAGTTCACAATAGGTGTATATAAAGAAAGACACAATCTTTTGAACTATTTTTTCCAGCAATTGTCTTTTCTTGATCAGTTCCAATGAAGTCCACCAGTAAACCTCTTCTCTACATACAATAGACACAAGCTTGTAGCTTTTTAACCTCTTTATATCATCAATTCTCCATTCACATATTTTCCAAAGAAAAGACCTTTTATTTATACCTTATTACAATTTACCATGATCAGGTCAGCCCACGAGGCTTTCCTAATTACAAAAAATTACATAAACCCTTGCTAAGATACACACGGTATCTAAAAAAAGTCTACAATGATTACATTACAACAATTAAGGATCGACATCCTTAATTTATGTTTTCCAAACAAAACACATGCTTCATTCCCTGAGCCAGCTTCAGAATAAACCATCACTAGAGCACATAGGACATATGATGTCACCAATCATTCTATACCTTGCAATGAACAATGAACATCCTCTAGTACCCTATCCATCATTCTTCAAGTTCACATACTTTGAATCCAAATCCTTTGAAATATATACCAGAAACCCAGAGACTAACTCTGTCAATTTTCACTGTCATTGACTAGTGACCAGTCTTTACCAAAATAGCTGTAACTCTCTTAATATAAAACATCTAATGATGCGATCTTAGATATAAGATCAAAACATACACCTTAACTCTCATCTGAATTCACAACATCTAAAACATCCATACAGTATTTGTACACTGTGATTGCCAGTCTGGTTCCTTCATAAAAGCATATGTTGACATTAGTGAAAAAATAAAAATGACAATAGTATGAGTGCCCATTCAGTAATGTAGTGATTAAACCTATTAAATGTCTCAATCACCACCCATGCATTAGAAATATCCAATAATCTCCCCCTTGTGCATTGATGTCAACATATGGGAAAATCTTATCCCAAAGTTATATCAATCCAAAATTCCTTCAACTGAGAAATCTCCCCATATAGTGAGGATTTTCTCATAGCAACACTCCCCCTTTGACAAAAATGGCAAAGGGTGTCATGAGGCTTTGGATGCCTTCATAGATAAACTTTCTTCCATGATCAATCCCCTTAAGGAGTAGATCCCTGCATCCAATCCAGATAATGATAAGGCTCTGAATACCTCTAGACTGGTGCATCTTTGCATGATTTAGTTCTAACTAGGAGGGGCCTTTACCCCTAGCATACCTCTGAGATATTCAAAGGTGTCTTTTGGAAGTGGCTTTGTGAAGATTTTTGCAATCTACTCTTTATTACTAATATATTCTAATTTGATTTCTTTTTCTACCACCTTGTCTCTCAAGAAGTGATACTTGATAGAAATATGTTTAGTTTTGGAATGCATCACCAGATTCTTTGACATATTTACTGTGTTGGTGTTATCACAATGAATAACTATAGGCTCTTCAAAAGTTATTCCAATGTCTATCAGCATTTGTTTCATCCAAATAATTTGAATACAATTTATAGTAGCAAAAACATACTCTGATTCAGCAGTAGATTGTGCTATACAATCTTGTTTCTTACTTAGCCAAGAAACCAACTTTTTCCCAAGGAAAAATGCACCACCACTAGTGCTTTTTCTGTCATCAATATTCCCTGCCCAATCAACATCAATATAGGCATGAAGTTCACAACTATCATTTCTATCATACCATAAGCCATAATCTATGGTTCCTCTTAGATACCTCAGTATCCTTTTTACAACAGCTAGATGTGTTTCTTTGAGTTTTGTCTGATATCTAGCCATAATTCCAACAACATTAGAAATATCTGGTCTCGTGTGAGTCAAATATTGTAGTCCTCCAACCATTGATCTATAAAAAGTCTAAAAAACACACTTTGATTCATCATCAATTATTAGCTTGTTGCCAGTCACCATAGGTGTTCCTACTAGTTTACAATCTTCCATTCCAAATTTCTTAAGCAATTCTTTGAGATACTTGGTCTAAGAAATGAAAATACCATTCTCATTCTAAGTTATTTGCAGTCCAAGAAAGAATTTCACTTCACCTCTATTTGACCTTAAACACTTGATCTTTAATCCTAATTCATTTTCTCCTTTTGCTTTGAACAACTTGAATTTATCAAACGCTTCTGATTTTTTTCTTAAATAAGTAACCCACAACATTCTAGAAAAGTCATCAACAAAGAGTATGAAATACCTTTCACCATATTATGAATTTTTTCTTGTAGGTCCACATAGATCTGTATGTACCAGATCCAACTTCTCTTTTGATGCATATGATTTTCTTTTATGAGTGCTTCTAGTCTGCTTTCCCATAACACATTCTCTGCAGATAGTGTTAGATGGTTTCAGAATCTTTAGTAGATCTCTTACTGCATTAGCCATACTTGCCTTCACAATTTTATCAAAATTAGCATGAAAAAATCTCCTATGCCATAGCCAACTATCATCTACCTTTGCAACAAAATAAGAGGCTCCAGATGTGTTCAGTTCAAATACATTACCTCTAGATTTTGAATCGGTAGCAATCAGTTTTCCTTCCTTGCTTCTGATAAAATATTTATCATTAGCAAAGCTCAATTGAAAATATTTATCCATTAACTGTCTGACACTCAAAAAATTATGTTTCAGTCCATCAATAATTAGTACATTTTCTATATTAGTATTTCCATCCAGAGTAATGGATCCTACTCCTATAATGGATTTAGGGAGATTGTCCCCAAACCTCACAACACCTCCATCATAATTCACTAGTTTAAAAAACTTGTTCTTATCACTAGTCATATGATGAGAACATCCATTATCAATTATCCATTTAGTTTTCTTATCAACATGAGATACTAAATATTTTTCTTCATGTACTGGTTCATCTTTAATAGAAACAAATCCAATCTCTTCATAATCTAAATCATCATCATCAGAGATTCCTTCACTAGCATAATAACATTCTTTGTCTCTTCTAATTTTTGCATAATCAAGTTTGTACTTAGGAACTCTTGTAGGACATCTAGATGAAAAATGACCTACCTTATTGCATGAAAAACATTTCAAGGGTAACTTGCCTTCAAAATTTCCCTTACCTCTTTTTTTTCTTCTAGCAATCAATGCAACAAGTTCATCCATCTTTCTTTCTTCTACCATTATATTTTCCCATTCCTCAGCATACTCACCAAGCTCTTCTTTTAGGTCTTCTTTTCTTGTGCTTAGAAGCACAGATAATATCTTATGTGCAGATGCCTTAAATGTAGATTCAACTTTAGGTATAGCTTCTCCTAATTCTATAGCTTCAAAAGTAGTTAGCTTTGCAATCAACATCTCTCTACTAAAGTTCAGAGTTAGAGGTATAGTTTCTTCAATAGACATAGCCTTGAACTTGTAAGCAGGAATTAGAGATCTGAGAATCTTTGCAATAACTTCATCTTCATCATAAGTGCCTCCACAATTCCTGATTTTGACTACAGCTTATATAACCCTTTGAAAATAGGCCCTAATGGTTTCATCTTCATTCATTTGTAGCTTCTCCATCTTTGTCTTCCAGTTTTGTAACTTTGCTTGTTTGGTATACTTGTCTCCTTCATAAAGTGCCTTTAATCTATTCAAAATTTCACGTACCAAATCCAGATCTTTAATTTTAGTAAACTCACCCTCAGACAATGCACTGATCAATGCTTCTCTTGCAACAATGTTGCATGAGAATAACTTCTTTTCATCATTAGTGGCTGACCCCAAATCATTCTTAGCCTTCAGAGATTCCTTCTTCTTTACTATCATCCAATAGTCTATGCCCAAGCATAGAAAATGTGTTCTCATCTTGTTTTTCCAACTGTGCAAGTTTTTAGGATCAAATTTAGGACTATCCTTCCTATATAATGCCATCTCCAAGATCACCTCAAGCTGTTAAGATTTCTCTTTGAGGACCACAAGCTCTAATACCAATTGTTAGGAATAACAGTCCATAATACAATTGAGAGTGGGGGTGAATCAATTTTATAATATAATATTAAACTTTAAACTTTAAGCTCCACAATATTAGATTCAATGAACACAATAAATGCCAACACAACAAAAAAATCTTTTGGTCTTGGGGAAACCCTGTTAAAGGTAAAAACTCTGGTGGGAATTAGCATCCACAAATGATGTACTGAGAGTATAGTTATCCTTGTTAGAAGATATAGCCCTGTTAGGAGCTTATTGAAACATTACAGTACATAGTCCTTGTTAGAAGATAGACCCTATTAGGAGTCAAGAACAAAAGAGAGGGCTCACTGCCCAAAGAAGGTTAAATCCACCTTTAGAACTCACTAGTTCACAACAGGTGTATATAAAGAAATACACAATCTTTTGATCTATTTTGCCAACAACTATCTTTGCTTGATCAGTTCCAATGAAGTCCACCAGTAAACCTTTTCTCTACATACATCAGACACAAGCTCACAACTTTTCAACCTCTTTATATCATCAATTCTCCATTCACATATTTTCCAAAGAAAAGACCTTTTATTTATTCCTTATTACAATTTACCATGATCAGGTTGGCCCATGAGGCTTTACTAATTACAAAAAATTACATAAACCCTTGCTAAGATACACATGGTATCTAAAACAAGTCTATAATGATTACATTACAACAATTAAGGATTGACATCCTTAATTTATGTTTTCCAAACAAAACACACACTTCATTCCCTGAGTTGGCTTCAAAATAAACCATCACTAGAGTACACACCACAGATGATGTCACCAATCATATCATACCTTGCACTGACCAATGAACATCCTCTAGTACCCTATCCATCATCCTTCAAGTTCGTATACCTTGAATCCAAATCCTCCAAAGGATATACCAGAAACCTAGAGACTAACTCTGTCAATTCTCACTGTCACAGACCAGTGACTAGTCTTTACCAAAATAGCTGTAACTCTCTTAATATAAAACATCTAATGATGTGATCTTAGATATAAGTTCACAACAACCACTTGAACTCTCATTTGACTTCACAACATCTAAAACATTCATACAATATCTATACACTATGATTACCAGTTTGGTTCCTTCATAGAAGCATATGTTGACATCAGTGACAAAACACAAATGACAATAGTATGAGTGCCCATTTAGTAACGTAGTGATTAAACATATTAAATGTCTCAATCACCACCCATGCATTAGCAATATCCAACACGGTGTCTTCACCTTTACTCCATCTATTTTTTTTGAATGACTTGGTATTTATCCCCCTTTTATATTCATCTTTTTGAAACTATCAGCATCCTTAATTTTATCTTGTGCTTGCTTAGTGTCTGCTTGACTTTTCTTAATAAATACACTTTTTGGTCTACCATCTGCATTACCAAATGTTCTATTTCTAAAAACATAATTACCCCTAGCTTGAGTAACCATGTGAGCAGTGATTTGAGATATTTCTTTATTAGAAGGCCTTCTTAATACAATAGGCTCATCTCTGTCCTTTGTATTGTAAATTAAATTTTCAATATCTTCTTCCTCATCAGAAAAGACCCGCTAATGATATATCTCCTTTCTGCCTTGGGAATATGATGAATCTTGGTTTTCATCTTCTTTTGAAGAATCAACTTCCTCCCATAGTTGTGAAATTTTCATAGCACAACCCCAGTCATCATAAGATTCATCTTCCTCCCCTTCTTGCTCATTATTTGCAGATATATTTTGGGAAATTGCACAATAATCAGGATCATGTGGGTATTGGAAAAATATTCACCATGGGACATCATTTGTCATGTTAATAAAGTGCCTTTGCAAAGGATCAAGAGTTTTATCATTTTATTTGTCCTTTCTTTCTAGGATTGTAGGCCTTCCATCCTTCCATTGGGTATGGTAAGGAAAATTCTGCAACCTAGGTTTCCTATCAAAGTTGTTGAAAGGAGGTTTACCATCATTTTGTGACCTATTTTTGTTTTCACCAGGTTTCAAATCCTTTAATGCATTTAGGATTTGTTTCAAGTTGTCCTCCTCCCTAAGCCTTGTATTAGAGACTTTATCCAATTATTTATTTCCAAACTTAGGAGGTTTAGGCTCCTCTCTCCTACCTAGCTTACCTGATACCCTTTTGTTACTTTCAATATTTACAACATATCTCTGGGCTTCCCTAATGGTTCTAGGATTTTTGTCTCTAAGTAGGTAACCCATTTTTTCATCATAAGCATTGAGATATGTTGCCAAGAAAACTTTCTCATCTAGTCTTAGAACTTGGAAAAGCTTATGCATTGCCTTTTGAAATTTGACATTAAACTCAAGGACTTCCTCATTTTGGTTTTTCTTAATATTGTTGAATTCATTCAACATAAAACCCTCATTTGTCTTATCACCATATTGGTCCTTGAGGAAATTTATAAAATCATCCCAAGAGCCAATACAGTTATAAGGGAGTCCTCTAAACTAGTCTCTGGCATATTCAATTATTGATTGAATAAATAATTTCATAATGACATCTTCATGTTCAATTTCATAGTCATCTATTATATCAATGAAATTCTTTAAATGTTTCTCACATGTAACAACATTATTGCCAGTGAACTTTGGAAGTTTTTCTCTAATTTTTTAAGGAATCAAATTAGGATAACCAGAAATACCATTAAAAAGGAGTTGTCTGTACCTTTCCGTATGAACTGGTCTCCTCTATAATAATGCATCATTCTGAGAAGTAGATGCTCTATTTGATATGTCAACAACATTTGTAACCACCATTGGTGTGATAATAGCATTTTGGTTGTCAAAGTTTCCAAAGTTACCACCTGGTAAACATTTGGAGGCCCTAAGGATCGCTTGAGAAAGTCAGTCTTCTTTTTCATCTCTAGAGAAACAACCTCAATTTCTACCTTCTCAAGTTCCTTAGCCACTATTTCATTCTTTCTTCTAGTATTTTCAATATCAATATCTAACTTTGATACTTGGTCCAAAGGATTTTTATCATTTATAGGTTCATTTATTATAATCCCAATAGCCTTTTATTTTCTTCCATCCTTGGGTTTTCTTACATCACATAATTCTTGGATAATAGGCTGTTCTTTTGTTTTTTCAAGTACTGGAACATAATTTATTGCTTCCAAATCTAACAACTGCCTCTTTAACTATTTAGCTCTTATCATAGCTTGTCTTATTTTATCTTCTTTTTCTTTTTCCCTCTATTGTCTAATGGCATCTTGCTCTTGGATTCTTCTCTCCAACTCGCAAAATTCTTCAAAGATCTCTTCAGATTTAGGGAGAGTTGTTTTAGAGTCTTAATCTTCATCATGAACTTCATCTTGTTTTTCTTTTGGGATATGAAGACCTTGGGGTACTGAAGTACCAAGGGAAAAAGGAGGATAAAAATCTTGTCTACTCCTACTTTTACTTCTTGACCTTCTATTATTTTCAAGAGTTTTATTTAGGATCATTCCTTTATTGTATTGTGATCTTCCTTCCCCTCTCTCTAAAGGAAAATCATAGTCCTCATACCGACCTAATCCAAAATCCACAGTCTCTTCATATTCTGATGTATTACCATCTTGACTGGGGTCATCATCTTCATTTGTATTTTTTTGTTTCCATGCCTTAGGCATGTTCCAAGAATTCCTATCAGCTCTTGGCTCATGAGCCCTAGAAGTACTTGGGAGTTCACCCTCTAACCTATCCTTAGGATGATCCTTCCTTCTGGCCTTGGTAATTCTTTGATTTATATTTTGATATTTTAATTTTCTTAGCACTGCTACAAAGATTTCTTAGAGTCACCACTCACACTTAGTGAGAAGATGTAAAAATTTTAAATTTTGACTCCACTCTTTCAATGGTAACTACTTGATAAGATAAATAAGCCGGCTAGGAGTCTAGCTCTACTTGTACCCACATTATTTTAGCACAAATTTTTAATACCAGAGATCTTCAATCTAAATTCATCATGACTATATCATCTCTATTCCCCAGCAGAGTCACCATTTTGTTGGCTCTTGATTTAACAAGATTTTAACAACCTTGGAAATGCAGAGATGCACCTATGGATTAGCTTACTTCCCATAATCAGTACATTCATACAAGAACAAGGACCAATGGAAAAAACACAAAGGATTTTTACACTTTGAACTCTGCAGAATTCAGGTGGGTGTACCTAGGATTAGGATCACTTAATTTTCCCTTTTCCACTAATCCTCACAAAGAAGATATGTGCCCATAATACTTCTTATTATCTATGAGATAAAAGGAAAGGATGTGAATATAAACACACTATCCAATTACTCATAAATAAAATAGGGGTTTTAGCTATTAAGTCCACAACTATTGCCTTAAAGATTTAGAATTTGATTTTTTGTTTGTTTAGGGGTAGAATTGTTAGACAAGAAAGAACATCTATTTTGAAAAAATGTTTGTGACGAGTCCCTTATCCATTGGGCATATTAAGAATAACTCCTTACTATGTTTTTGATTCTTATCACTCAACTTGCAAATGAAAATCAAATCGAGAACCTCACTACTTACCTATATCCTCCTTAATACTTTGAAATTTTGTTAGGTTATATCAAGCATTTACTTAACTCTTCAAGTTAACAATAAAACATATCGAAACATACAAAACTATGTCTACAACTATTGATCTTGAGGTCATCAGCTCACAAGACAATAGGAAATTAAAAACCATTAAACATGAGACAAGATTCAAAGCAATTCTTGAAATCCTTGTATAAGTTGCCACAAACTGATACATGAGTGATTTATTGAGCACATAATATTCCATAAAATAAATAAGAAAACTATTGATTCATTAAGATCTTCATAAAACAAAGAGGTTGCAGACCTCTTCTACCAATCCTTGAATGCAAGCCTATAAAACTATGTCTATCTTTGGTCTCTTGTAGCCAATTCTTTTTCTCAACCCCGAAAAAGAGCTTCCTCTAAATGACCATGGGAATCCCTTTATATAAAAAAGGATTTATACAAGCTTAGGGTCATTTAGGGAAACATTAGGGTAGCATTGTCACTTCAATGGCATGAAATTAGGAAATAATTTATTACAGAAGTGAAAAGGAAGAAACCCTAAATTAATCAGAAAATATCAGAGACAAATCTGATATCTTTTACATTATGGAAACCCTAGCAGTCAAACTACAAATTAGGGCATGATTCTCTTTATCCCTGCAACAAGCATCTCAAAACAAATATCTCATCTACCCCTTCACACCAAGGACACAAAAGCTTTGACAATCTGACCCAAACATAACTACTACATCTAGAAGAAACCATCTGCAAAATATCAAGCTTCAAGGCGGCCACACAATTTGATCATATTCTGCTCAACCACCTCAGAGCTCATTCAATTATCAACTACAAACCTTATCCCTTTATAGCTTGGAAAGAAACATATTTGATTTTATGTTTATCTGGCACATCGACACTTCTTTCCTGCAAAACCTAGCTCAAAAGATTCAAATATATGATCGACAACAGATAGTTTATCAGGTTTAAAACATGATCGTCAAACCTGATCTTTTATTGGCACATCAGATGATTCTCATTAAATCTCCAAAAATTAATTAAGCCTTTGAAATTAACCAGACACATCATCTCTCAGCAACCAATTGGGAGTGAACACATCAGCATACTTGACAACTGTCTTGATCTTAAACCTAAGTCATCTCGTGAACTGGCGACTGAAGACTTTGCTAGGTAACAAAATATTATTCTTAACCTGGGTCTAATTTGGAGATCACATGAACAAAGACATTCCTGTGATTGCTGAATATTTCCTTTAATTGTGGTTGGATTGGGAGATCTGGTGACTACTATCTGATCCCATCTGAATCTATGACCCATGCTAAGTTGCAAAATCTTTAACTTAACTCACCTTTTTTTTGGCGAACACGTGAATGAACAAATCTCATAATCGCTGGATATATCTCTTAACCCTAGTTCAATCTCATGATTTAACACTGGACATTGATCTTTCTTGTCATCTGCAGTTCTCATTCATCACCCAAAGCCTTGTCTTAACTCAACCTAGATCTAGAGAACATGCGAGTGAAGAAATCTCCCAGTCATTAAATGAATTAACTCATGCTTGGTTTGGAGAACACGTGATTGAAGGAATTTTCTGAATCGCTCAATCTTTTCTTAACCCTGATTTTTATTAAGAGAATAAGCACTAGCCTTCGATCAAGATCAACATCGATGGTCTATGTTTATTTTTCGATTGTTTAGCAACTTAGTTATTTCATTGTGAGATTTGGTGAATGAAGGAAAATAAGACCACCCGCTGGATCACTGGATGTTAGGCCATTAGCCACCAAGATCAGGAGATCATGTGAATACATAGTTGCTGAATTGTCAAATAAAAACCACTAACTACCAGGAATTAAGAGATTACGTGGATGCCTCAGTCACAGAGTCGCTGGAAAGAATTTGAACTGCTTGGGCTTAGAAACTAAAACATGTGCTGAAAGGGACTTTAAGTGGCCCGAAAAGGTAATAAGAAAATCGAATAAGGGTAGGGTTTTTGATTTAGAGAAATTTTATGAAACACTTGGACATGGATAAACCCTATTTCTCATACCTTCAAATAGTCATATCTCTCTGGTTTGTGCATTTCAATACATGCGATCTTAACTGGAGCTTGTACACCTCTTGAACTATCCTTGGCTCAAGACGCAAGCCATAAAACATCATATATCTTCTTCATAGACCAAAAAAAGATGTAGTAGGACATGGAAATTTTCTTATGGTTTTTCAAGGATGAAGACCATTTTCATTGGATTTGGCATCTTATAGGAAAATAGGCTAACACTATGAAAACAAGATGTGATTGTGTGGCTAGATTCCTGATCATAGATTGAAACTGGGAGGTATTGATATTTTTAGGGACTCGAGATTTAGTAAGGGCTTTTTCAAGGATTTCTTTATGCATAGGCAATGTATGAAGCAACTCAAGTATGGATATCTATGCGGGAGTCTTCCCTAATTGTGCTAGGAGGTCATAGCGTGAAGTAGGCCTAGTAGATGTGGATGGTGCAATGGGTGGATCAACAGCCTGATCAATAATTCTTCCTCTTCTAGTGATAGCATTATAGTCAGAAGCTTTAATATTGAGAGTGCACACATGGTTGTCAGATTCTTCTATGCGGCCACAAAGAGAGTCAAAGCCACAACAATCATTGTCTTAGATTTTAGAGCGTTGAATTTTATTGGTCATGTAGTCATAAGGCATTTTTTGGAAGATGAGGCATTGTTCTGATTATGACTAGGGAATGGCTGATTGTAGATCTTAAGTTGTGCATTGGATGATGAAGGTGTATGACCTTCAACCTCAATTTTACCATCATCAATAAGGTCCTAGATATAGTGTTTAAATTTCATACATTTCTTAATATCATGACCTTTGATGCGATGATATTCACAATATTCATTATCCTTACACCAAGTGGGTTTGGGTTGATTGTCATCATATGGTTAGGTATTAAGATATATCATCATATTTTGGTCAACAAGTTTTCAAAAGATAACATCCAGGGTTTCTACAAGAGAAGTGAATTGTCATTGAGAACATGAAGCACATTTTAAAGAGATTTTGCAATTTTTTTTTTGTATTTTTGGAATATAAATTCAAGAAATATAATCTTATAAGAATGAAAGATCTAAATCTAACACCAAAAAGAAAGAGTTTTCTTAAACAGGTTCACCAAAATGAATAGGATAAAAATGGAGTTTAACAATGCATCTAATAGAGGCCCTAAACTAACATTCCCCTTAATATATGTGATTTGAAATGATAAGTATGTAATTTAAATCTAGAAATGTCTAAAATTAGATAAGATTAGATACATACCTCATAATGAAATTAATCTAGAAATACCTATTTTCTGATGCTTGTGCACAGTTTCGGGAAATTCTACAACCAGATCCGGAACCAAAAAACTGCAACGGAGAAAACCCAAATTTTTTTTTCAATTTTGAGGGAGGTCGACCTTGACCCAAATAGCAAGACATAATCTTACCCCCCTTTGAAGGTTGACCTTGACCTAAAACAACTTTGACAAAAATTTTGTTCGCAGATCCTAAAAGTTTGACGAAAAGGGTACTCAGATTTGCTCTACAATTCTCGAAACAACGACTGTAGATATCTAAAAATGGTGTTTTGGGGTGGCTATATAGGGTTTTGCCTTAGTCAAACTCCTATTTTGGTGATCTACATCTCCATGAATAACTGGATGTAATAGAATATGTGTATATTGAATGTGTAATGCCAAGATCTAATCCTCTAGATTGAAACCCTAGCATGAATGGTTATGAGAAAGTAATGCATAGATTTGAATAAGATAAGAAAGCATACCAAGCCCCCAAGGCTAAAGTATTCTTACCAAACTCACAATTCTTAATTTCTACCCCATGATTGTATCTTTGAATGCTTGAATATTGATAATGGTGGATCAAGGAAGAAGGAATCTCTCTTGCTGCAAATAGATGTTCATAATGGTGTGTTCACAAAAATGCTTGATGTCAACAATGACTTGATCTTCTATATGATCCTCTTGCAATCTTACATCTTCACTTCACCATTGATTGCTTGCTTGAATCAATTTTACTTTTACTTGATAGATTGTGTGTCCTCTTGTGTGTTGTGTGAAAATGAAGGCAAATGAGAGTCTTTATATAAAGGTTTCAAGGTGAGGCTCCTAGAGTAATGTGAGGACCCATAATTAAAATTTCACCTCAAGTTATGGTCCAATCACAATAACCAACTAAGGAGGGAAAAAAATTAAATTAATTTAAAATTAAAACCCTTCTGCATTCAGATTCGAAAGCTCGACATTGATTTCAGGGTCCTCCGGGACCAAAATTTGAAAAGGGGGATTAAATCCTGATAGAGGTCAAGGAAAACCTTGAATCTAACCTAGGTCAGAGTCAACCTCAACCTTGACCTAGGTCAGGGTCAACCTTGACCTTGACCTAGGGGTCCAGATCTAGCCAGAGTAGAAAATAGAAGGTCCCGGGGATGCCCAAAGACCTAGAAATGATGCTAGAACAAGGTAGATTGCCAAAGAGAGGCACATAGTCCTATGATGAACATGATGAATGATAGGATGACCTATACCTAAGTCCTAAATAGAAAATAGAGTCACATAGAAGGGAAATTAAGGAGAATCCTTGGTATCATAACCCTAATTTAACCTAGAATGAACAAATCAAGTGCAAAATGCATCCTAAATGCAAGTTTATCATGATAAATGCACTAAAAGAGGGTGCTAAACCTATCAATATGGAAGTGATTCTATTTTAAGATGATACATTTAGCCCCCACTTTAGCTTAGATATGACACTATGTGAATATGCAAGCTAAAGTAAGAAAACATCATAGTAAATAAAAAGGATATAGCCAAGTCCTCGATGTAAAGATCCTGTAGAAAACTGTTAGAACCTACAACACAGAAGGTTAATGAAAATCCAAAAATCACCTAGAGCTTACTAAATGACAACTTTAGAAGTGAATAAATCCCCTTATGCCCCCCTATTTTGGCTTTCTACTTCTGAAGGGTGAAACAGGGTGATAAGGATAACTTTATACACTGGACATGTAGTTTGTTGAAAAGTTCTTTCCTAAACCAATTAGAGGGATTCCTAGCCTTCCTAAAATGATTCAAGGAGTTAGGTATCTGAATCAAAATTCCAATGCCACTAATGACACTAAAAATGGAGTTACCAAACTTAGGTTATGATGAAAAGAGTGAATGTCTATCTAGATGCATAAGAAAGGAAATCCAAATTTACCATGAGTAAACCCTAAGAGAAACCCTAACAAAATCCTAATTTTAACTATAAATAAGAAAATGAAGTCATACTTCCTCATTCTTACCATTTTCAGATTCAAAGAGAGAAAGAAAGATTGATAAGTAGGAGATATTTTCCACAGCAAGTCAAATTGTGATATTGCTATCAGGATTCAACTATGTAGTTTTTGAGTCAAACTCATTGACCCATGTTTCATGAGTAGTGGTTCACATGAACCCATCTCTCATGAGAATGAATGGAACACTTAGCACTCATTGGATCTAGGTGATTCTCACATAGGTGAAGCATTGGGACTTCCCAGGAGGTCACCCATCCCAGTACTACTCCAGCTTGAACACACTTAACTATGGAGTTTCCTCCATGGTTAAACCCACTCTGCTTGCAACCCCATTTAGGAAACTCCATAGTTAAGCACACTCAAGCTGGAGTAGTACTAGGATGGGTGACCTACTAGGAAGTCCCGATGCTTCACCTCTATGAGCATCACCTAGATCCAATGAGTGCTAGGTGTTCCATTCATTCTCATGAGAGATGGATTCATGTGAACCACTACTCATGAAACATGGGTCAATGAGTTTGACTCAAAAACTACACAGTTGATTCCTAATAGAAATATCATAGAAAGAAAGATGCCGAGGAGAGAAGAAATTCAAGCAACACACATGGAGCTCCTAAGATAGTGCCTAGCTACCAGATAGTTGCTTCCTGAGGTGAGTTTGCTATTATTAGTTCCTATATTTTCCAAATTCTTGATTTTTGTAGGCAAGGTTGACCCTGACCCTTAAAGGTTGACCCTAACCCAGTTATGTCAACCTTGACCCAAAAAGGTCAACATGAACTGGAAGGTCTCCACCTTATCTAGGATGAGGTTGAACCTGACCCAAAAAAGGTCGACCCTGACCTAGGAAAGTTGACCTTGACCTAGGAAGGTCAACCCTGACCTAACTAAGGTTGACCTTGACCTAGTCAAGTTGGATTTGCAGATTGATAATGTAGAATGCTGATATGATATTTTTTTGTGCTTACAAGACATGGTCCATCTTCGAGAGCATTCCTTTGGAGAGTTACTAGTGATCGTTAGAGAGAGACTATCTGAGCTGAATGAGGATGAGATGTAGTTACTGAGAGACATAGGACTGTACTGGGTAGTAGTCCTACCATAAATCAGACTACACTGAGCCATGTTATCGGCTCTGATAGAGAGGTGGGATGAGGATACATGCTCCTTTCATCTTCCCCCAAGAGAGATTACAGTGACATTGGAGGATGTCTATAGGATCTTGTGGCTTCCAGTTCGAGGTGAGATTGTCAGACCAAGAGCACAATGAGTTTGTGAGGAGATCCTTGAAGATGGAGAGTATTGCTTGGGATGGGTTCCATAGATGTGAACCCAGTCAAATCAGATCCTTTTTTCATTCATACTATCAGGCCCTACACCTTTGGTACAAAGAGTGATGTTTTGTATAGTATCCTTGGTTGTGTTACCCAACACATAGGGTACAATATTTTTAGCACCTCTCACCCATCTTATATAGAGGCTAGAGAGTGATAGGATCATGTTCTCATGGGGTCACAACATGTTAACCCAACTATACCACGAGCTATGTCATCTAGTGAGATATCAGAGAGAGTCTTTCGATATGCACACTCTTGCAGATTTGGCTATTTGAGTATTTCACATGTACATGTCCACATGGTGCTCTAGTGATGGTAGATGCAAGTACATTGAGAGTATTTGCTTATCCTTTGAGAGATGCCTAGCAGTTTAGAGATATCCTCTATTGGAGGGTATGTATAGACCACATTCTAGGCACATATGTGATATGGAGACACTACTGCCAGATGCCAAAGTGGCTAGATACACAATACCAGATGAGACATTCATAGTGGCATAAGCTGCTAGAGGGTCATTAGAATCATATAGTGATGCCATACTATTATGACCGGGTGATGAGATAGTTTGGCCTATTACATGGAGTCCCCAGAGCAATACCTCATTATGTACATTCGATGAGGTAATATCAGAGACCCGATGCCATACGCTGACCATCGCTAGTAGACATAGAGGATAGTGATGTAAATGAGACATAGGATATAGAGGTACCATCAGATGTGACCTATTCAGGCATGAGTTGAGATTACATTAGGTATTGGAGTCTATAGGGGACTCACCCCATCTTCTCTGAGGATTATCCTATAGGTGATCCAGGTCTTTCAGAGAGGACACACCGAGATAGTGGTACAACATAGGAGGATGAGGATCTCAAAGATGAGGAGCACATCTCTAAGGGAGACCCCATGGAGGAGGAGAGATAAAAAGAGAGTATAGAGGAGATGCCCCCAGATGGTGATACTAGTGCAGATGTGCACATTTTTCATGCATTTTACCATTGAGATCATGATAGCTTCCACACACCCACACAAAGACACCACCATCGAGGCCTGGACACAGCGAGCATGGAGAGAGTAGTCACTCCATGCCCCCACCATCTAGACACTTCAGTGATGTCCAAGAGGGAGACCCAGGTATGAAATATGATATTTGATTAAAAATGTAACTTAATTTGAGATGAAAAGGCACTAGATTGATAAATGTATTTTCATTCTATAGCTAGCGAAGCAGAGTGGAGGAGATTTTTCTTCAAGGTTCTAAAGGATACATGTATCCTACCGACTACTAGCCGGCGAGTGAGAGTCTTCCATTGGCCACAAAGATCCCAATAGGCATGCTGACATCTTTACATGTGTCCAATGAGAGCTGAGGCTGTGCCAAGAGAGAGAAGAGAAATTGATAGTTGACCTACAGAGGGCCCAGGAGCACATGTGTGATATGAAAATATCCATGAGCCACACATGAACAAACATATCTACATCTTCCTATCATAGATCAGAGAGATCTGGGAGTCATCGGACATCAAAGTGTCGTGATAGACGTAGTGATAAATAGGGCCATGGGTCACATATGTATCAAAACTTGAAAAACATTTTATGAATGAAAAAAATTCTCTACCAATTAGTTCTATGTTTGATTACTATGTTTTCATCAATATAGAACTTCACTGAAAGAAAGAAGGTGCATAAATATATTCAAAATGTAATTTTTTCTAAAACTACATTACCTATAAACAAACTTTATAAGGAATACATAAATGCACAAGGAAATAAAGAAGGAAATTAAGGATAATAACATTTGAGATGCATAATATTAATAGGTTCCTTAAAAGAAACATCATCCGTATCAGCAAGTTTATAAGCACCTGAACCAAAGTCTTCAATGACAACAAAAGGTCTAAGACAATTAGGGCTAAACTCTCCTTTTTAGCCAGGTAAAGCATTCACATTTCATTGATTCTCATATAGGACTAAATCCCCAACCAAAAATGTTTGTTCAATTACCTTATGATTATATTTCTTTTGAAGAGATTTATGATATGCTTTGATATGTTCCAACACATGTATTCATTGTTCATCCAACATTTATAGCTCTTGCAAGCATTGTTCACGAAAAGTATCCTTGTCAATTATCCCATGAAATGAAACATGTAAAGAAGGTATTACTAATTCCAAAGGCATAATAGCATCAGTACCATAGACAAGATTGTAAGGAGAAGTACCCATGGTAGTACGAACACTAGTACTATAAGCCCATAAAGCATAGGTTAGTTGAGTATGCCAATCTTTGGCATGCTTGCTAACTTTTTTTCTCAGAATTTGTTCAATGATTTTATTTGATGCTTCAGCTTGACCATTAGATTGAGAAAAATAAAGATTTGAAAATCTATGTTGAATTTGATATTTCTCCAAGAATTTTGTGACTTCTTTGTTTTTAAAAGAGGTACTGTTATTTGAAACTATCGTCGAAGGAATACCAAATCATGTTATGATATTGTTAAGGATGAAATCACAAATAACATCCGTAGTCATTGAATGAAGAGGGACAACTTCGACCCACTTTGTGAAGTAATCTGTAGCAGTTAGAATGTATGTATGTCCTTGAGAAGAAGTTGGTGAGGTTTTTCCAATAAGGTCAAAAACCCCAAATACTAAAAGGCCATGGAGAAACTTGATTACAAAGCTCACGAGCATGAGCATGAATCAAATTACTATGTCATTGACATTGAGGATATTTCTTAACAAACATGAAAGAATCTTGCTCCATTTTTTTCGAATAATATCCCATTCTAAGAAATTTATTAACTAGGGATTTTCCACCAAAATGTCCTTCACAAGAACCAGAATGAACTTCTACCAAAGCTACCGGGATTTCAGTTCTATTAAGACACCTTAATAGTAATCCTTCATAAGAGCGTTTGTAAACCATGTCTCCTAAAATGATGTAATGCACTGCTAGCTTCCTAATATGATTACGCGTGTTACTTGTTGATTTAGGAAAAGTACCATCTTTCAAAAAGTGAAAAATATGAGAATACCATTCATCTGAATGCAAATTGAAACACTCAGAGGTAATCTTATTAGAAATTGTAGGGTTTTTAAGAGTTTGTATAGTTAATTGAAAGTTTTCACCATTATTCTCAAGACACACCAAAGAAGTTGTGCTTGCCATGGCATCCACATGTCGATTATCTTTCCCAGGTAAGGTTTGAATCATATAAGAAGAGAATTGCGAAAGCACACCAAGAGCTAAATCTCTATATTGTGTCATTTTATCATTCTTAGTCTGATAACCTCCTTTAATTTTTTCAACAATCAATTGTGAATCTCCATATATTTGCAAGTGTTTGATGTTGAGGGATGAAGCTACTCATAGGATAGCTATAAGAGCTTCATATTCTACAATGTTATTAGTACAAGGAAAGGTTAATTTGTATGATAAAGGGATTGGGTTTTTCGTAGGAGGAATCAAGATAATACCAACACCAGAACCTGTCTTACATTTAGACCCATCAAAATATAATTTCCAAATATCATCTTGTTAAATAGCTAAAATATTATCATCAAGGAATTTTATTGAAGTAGAACATGTATCAGAATGAGGACAAGGAGCTTCAGCTAAATAATCTATTAAAGCTTGTCCCTTAATAGACTTTTGAGAAATGAAATTAAGGTCAAATTTTGTCAGTAACATCACCCACTTTTCCAGACGGCTAGAGAGATCAGTTCATGAGAAAAGATGTTTCAAAGGATTAAATTTAACAATCAGATTGTCTTTAGCATTTATAAGATAATGCCTAAGTTTCTGGCATGCATAAACTATAGCTAAACATTGTCTTTCCAAATCTATGTATCTTGTTTTGTAATCAAGTAAAGTCCGACTAATGTAATACACAACTCTTTCCTTACCGTTATTATCATTTTGAGCTAACAATGCACTCACGGCCTTCAGAGTTGCTAAAGTATACAAATGAAATGGTTTATCAAATTTAGCTGGTTGCAAGATAGGAGGATTCGCAAGGTACTCCTTAAACTGCTCAAAGGTTTTTTTACATTCATCATTCCAAGAGAAAGTGGTATCCTTTCTAAGCAAGGAAGTAAAAGGAATAGTTTTGTCTGCTAAATTAGAAATAAAGCAATGAATAGCTTGTATTTTTCCTTGTAAACTCTGTAATTGAGAAATATTCTTAGGAGGAGGCATATTAACAATAGCTTCAATCTTTTCAATATCTACTTCTATGCCTTGCTTAGAGATTATAAATCTTAATAATTTACCAGAATCAACTCCAAAGACAAATTTCTTAGGATTCAATCTCATGTTGTAACTTCTAATCCTTTCAAATATTTGTCATAAAATAGTAACATGATCTTCTCTTTGTATAGATTTTGCTAAGATATCATCTACATAATCTTCAAGAATCTTATGAATGTAATCATGAAAAATCAAAATCATTGCTCGTAGATAAGTTGCTCCCACATTCTTTAATCCAAAAGGCATCATAACCCCAAAAAATGTTCCCAAGGTGTTATTGTTAGGAGTGAATGCTGAATATATCCTATGGGGGAGTATTAGCAGCCATTCTATGGAAGTTGTTGTTGCATTCCTGACTATGATTGTCATTGATGTCAACATAGTGATCTACTAGAGATTAGCAGAGAAGCAGATAGTGTTTGAGTTAGCGCACTTGGGATATTGAAGATTAAGCTATGCGGAGTTGGGGAATTACTCTATGATGTTATTTCAGGGTTAAGAGTGTAGATAGATATTTATTTATTAATGGAAGTTATGAGCATTTCAGTGGAAGCAGTATTCAGGCAGTGCTCTTGAGTAGCAGTTTGTGGAAATTGGATGATATCTCCTAATCAGGATTGAATCTAGTTATGTGTAGTTAGAGAGTAGTTGAAGACATTTTTTTAGTGATGTGGATGACAATGCAAGATTCGAGGTTGCACGAGTGAAGAATTATCTTAATTGGAAGCCGACAGTTTTGTGTAATTTTGATGTAACGTGTGGAAGATTTTATTTTGTAATTTGTATACCAACTCATTTGTAATTACTTCAGTGTGGTATAAAGGAAGGAATGTTTTCCTTGTTATAATATGAAGTGGAATGTAATTGTGTATGATATTATGAAAGTGAATTGGTGAAAGAGGATATGCGAAGTACAGAGATCTGGTATTGAGATCTGATGAAGCAGTTGGTGCAGTTTGGCACAATCAGAGGAGAAGTATTGAATTGTTGAGATCAGTAATCTTTTGGTATTATTCTGTTGAGTAATACAAACATTAGTTGGACAGTGATTTCGGTGATCTTCACGTGAAGCTGTTTGGGTAGTGGGTCCTTCTGTCTTCTATAACTCCTAACAGAGTTAGAATCTTTTAGCAGGGATTAAAAATCTCCTAATAGGGATTCATATGTATTGAATGTATTTCATAAAAATCCTAACATAGCCCATCCTTTCACAAGGAATATTCATATTAGTGCATCTTTTGTGGGCACCATTCTCACCGGGGTTTACTCTTTGATCAAGAGGCTCCCTAGTCAACATATCTTGTGTTATTGTGTCATTGCATATGTATATCTTCCTATGTTTGTTGACTACATTTCTTACATGGTTGAAATCTATTGAAGTTGATAAATTTTTTAGTTATCTGATAACTGATTCACCCCTGCCTCTGAGTTATCTTGGTGGACTATACTTTCTAATAATTGGTATCAAAGCATCAGCTCTGTTAGCATTTAAACCTGCAGATGCTTGAAAGATTCAGAAAATCTACTGAAATTAAGACTCATGTATTCCCAACAGCTGCATCCAGCAAAATCCAAATGCTAAGGTATTAAGGCTTTAAGCCTTCTTCACTTTGAGTGTAAAACTCATGCGGGTTTACCTTTCTCAATTGCATCTACAAAGCATTACAATGTTGATCTATGTACTTGACATAAACAATAAAATTTAGAAACATACAAATAAAAGTAAATTTAATAGGTTTTTGATATTTAGGTGGTGAATAAATGCAAATTAAGATTAAACCAGTGCCTTATTCATTGGGCCAGAGTCAGAACCTAACATCAACAAAATCCTATCAATACAAATTACTGGAACTTAAATGAAACGCCTAACAATCCATTCTCGCAATTCCTAACCTTGCCATCAAATTCATGTATAGATCTTTAATTCCTAGAGACCTCCCTGAAGATTTATTCCATCTTTGAGAGAAACTTAAGTTCAACCCCTATATTCACCTTGTGAACAATGCATTAATGAGCCTTACAAATTAATACATAAGTAAAACAAAGAATCCATACACGAAGACAACCAGAGATAGCAACAAAATTCCAGTATATTTGTATTAATTCTTAACTATATCAGTACAACTTTAACAAAGACTTGAAAGAAGTCAGATCCTATATTAAAAAATTTCTTTGTAAAAAACTATAGCCACCTCTACAAAAGAAGCAAAACTTGCTACTTATACCACTAGCCATCTTGGAATCCTCTAGAAGATGAAACAAGCTTCAGATGGCTATGAAAATGACTTGCACTACAAACAAAAAGGGTACAAACAATAATGACAAAGATTTGAAAAATAAAAAGTAGTTCCCAACTACTAGCATCTTCACAGCTGGCACCTTTGTCTGCAGATATTTTAGAGTAGTTGATTTGTTGCATGAATGATGACTGCCATTACAGGGTAACCTACGTCATCCTTTTTTTGGTATATGCTCTCCCTATAATTCTGGATCAGGTGCCACATGTACTTCACTCCTTCTTCTTCTGCCTCCAACTCTAGGACATCTGGCTTATTTTTCTATCTCTTGATGCTCTTTTCCCAGGCTACCACATCATCATCAGATGGTCAATTAAAACTCTCTAGTTCCTATAGTATCTTCAATTGCACCTCCCATTTGGAATCAATTATGCCCTTCACATCTGTAACAAACCTTGTGCAATCATTCTCAACTTTTATCAAGTTTTCAATTATATTGTTATAGCCTTGTATGTCCAAAGAATTGTCACTCCTGAGAAAAGATTCCTACTTAATTATTATCTGACTCATGCTTAGCTTCCATTCATCTACATTGATTATACTTCCATCATCACTATATACTAAGGGTAGATGTTTACTGTAATCCTTATCAAACATAACCAACTTGGCTTTTATCTAGTTATAATTTCCCTTAAAAAACTTTTAAACAACACTAACCAATCCAATCTTCTCATATACCTCAGTCACCACCTCAGGGATGTTAGGCTTATGTTCCTGTAGGGCATCGAGTTTTTCAAATAACAAGTTCCTTCCTAACCAAATACCATAGAGTGGCTCTAAGATAGCTAGTGACTCATTTACCTTCTCATTTTCCTTATGCAACAAGACAACTGATTGATGGACTAAGTCCATCCTATCCTTTACTCTATTCTATCTATGTTGCACAACATCAGCCATGGTCTTTAAGGTTGCATCTAGCCTCACCTTTTCTAAATCTTCAACTGGCCTATCAAGAACCTCTACCTCTAGCTGAGAAGGGGCCTAAATTTTCAAAATAGGGGGAGGTACTACCTTAGATGCTTCTTCAAGCTTGGCCCTTAGCTCTTCTAATTCACCCTCCATTTTCTTGATCACCATGAGATTTTGTCCCTAGAAACCTTCATTGAATTTTCAAATAATTTGTCATACCTTTTAGACAACTAGATGGTTTTTGCCTCATTAAGGTGGAAAAAGTGCATTACTGCCTTTGACACCTCAAGATCAGTGGTGTTTTGGACAATCCAAACAATTTTGTTTCCTTCCATCTTATCTTCAATGCTCACTAGAGATGGCTTCTGAGTTCTAGGATCTAGAGACCATAATGTAACAACTTGTGACTTAGGGTCATAACCACTCCCTCTTATCATTTCATCTATTTGCACTTCATATGATAGACTACCCTCTAGCTGCTTTCTAATTTGATCAATGATGAAAGTAGAGGTCAAATCCCATCCTGGAGTTAGAAGCATACCACTTGATCTAACCATCTCCCTGGCCTCCTCCATAGTTATCCTTTCAAGACTAGGGTCATATGATGTCAGGGCCCTCAAAGACTCCTCACTTGGTTGCATTCCTTTAGGCAAGGTGTTTTCTACTTCATTTTGTTTCCTCCAAATGAGGAAATCCCTGAATTCTTTTCTTTGGATGAACTGGTCATCACTCATAAACTCCTCTTGATAGAGTTCTCTTTCATCTTTACCCAACAATAAGGGTAAATCCCCTTCTTCTTTTGATACAACCTTCCATCTCCGATGGCCTTTCCTAACTGATGATGGTAAGCTCTATTACCAGGGACAAGAGCAGAAGCTCTATCAAAGACCTTTTTCTATTTTTTCATCTTAGAAGGCTCACCTACTTCAAGCCTCTATTTTTTCAATGGCAGCTCAGAAGTATCCCCTCCTTCCTGTGGGTCTTGTGTCAAATAGTTAATTAGTGAGTCCCCACCCTAAGGTGGAATTTCACCCTCTTGTGAGTCATCAGTGAACTATTCAAGCTTAAAAGTAGAATAATCTCTTGGTACATCCAACTTTTTGTCAAGAAACCCCTCCAACTGGTTAGACAAGGTGCTATGCATTTCTATCATCTTCTCCATTCTTTGTAGATATGGGAGCTCAGGGAAAAAACCACCAAAAGGAATCCCGACCTTCCTAATTTTGACCTCTATGTCTAGTAGATCAAAATACTTTCTCCACCTTCTTTGGGCTTTATCTTGGTCCAACATGTTTCTTATCACATCCTCCTCATCCATGCCCTCATGCTCTAATTGTCCTAATGTTAGGGATCAATGTCATCATTGCATCTTGATAAAACCCTCATAATCAACATACCGACAAGTACCTATAGTCATCTTGAAGTGATTGAGCCAACTACTGACCTGTTCTAGTGCTCTCTTTCCAATCAAGAAACTGGCAATTCTGAATTGCCTTAGTGTCAAGGTGCCCTTCCTATGAGGTGCTAAATGCTCTTTCTCAGTCCATATTAATTTCCAAATAAATTCCATCATAGAGACCCTAGGAGGCACAAATTTAGGAAGCAAGTGTGGGGGCTGGGGGAAACCATAAACTCTAAGAACTATGAAGTTGGCTCCCAAGTAGAAATCTCCCCAATTATGGTTTCCTGGCCACTTATTTTCATATTGTATTGGCCTTAACACCCTTAGGATCTTAGTTGGTAGCCTTAAAACATTTGTTCCCAACATCTCAAGGATTGGATGGACAAAAATAATTTTGGAAAATAGAAAAGTTAGATTCATTAGACATGTAATTCCATGCCCTGAAACAATACTGCACTGGGTTAGGATTGCCCTAAAAAATAGTCCTCAATTTCAACATTCTTGCATCAAGATGATTAACATGGTGGTATAAAATTAAATGCATAAGGAGGGAGTAATTCATGAATCTTATAGGTCAATTACTCTCCTTAACAGACATCAACCCCTCATGCATCCTATCGATTACATATTGGATGTAATCATAGTCAGTATTGGTGTGGGAATTCTGAAGATCTAGGATTATCATCAAAAGTTCAGCAGGCATTTTTTATTCATCCCCATCTATCCCCAGAACCCTACACAACCCATGACACAAGAATTTCATGTAATGATTGAGGGATGAAAATTGATAAGGGGCATTCATACTTGCTGGGAGGGGGGCTATGTATTTACCCTACTTGGGCATATGCTTAACTATCTGGCTTTTCATTGACCCAATATTACTTGCATATCTCTGCCTTTCTTTTTTAAAATCAATTTCAGTGGATGAAGAGGCATAAAAATTGAATGACTTCATGAAAGATCCCCTATCCAAGGAAATAAAAATAGATTGGTCTTCACACCTAATGGTTTTAGAGATAGGGTCATACAGCCTAGCCAACTCAATAATCAAATCAACATCTAAGAACACATCAAGCACAATTAACTTTGCCATCCCTAAAGCCCAAGCATTAAAAATAGGTATAGCCTTATGCCTATTATTATAAAATTATGAGAAGATGGTATAACCTAAACCCAAAGGAGAGATAGGGTCTTGACACTTGTCCATTAGATCCTCAAACACTGTATCAATGGCTTTCTTGTTTTGATTATATCCAGGAAGCAACTTGATGAACTCATTTGAATAATTTGGCTTTCCTTTATCCTTACCACTCTGCTTGTTCACCGCTCCACTGGATGATGCTATACTTTCCTCTAGAAGACTTATCTTGACAGAGTAGAAATTTCACAGTACTGCAATCTATCTTACTCCTCACTCACTACTTCATTGCCAACAATCTCAATTGTCTTTAGAATAATTTTGAGCATAGAAAGCAATAAAGTTTTATCTATATACTTTGAGAATTGAATGCCTACAATTGCTAAATCATGACAAATCCGGCCTTAGACACTTCTTCATTCAATTCCGCATATTACCAACCTTCAAATCATAGCTAGCCATGGCGTGGATGTTGACAAGATGATTTAAAAAATAAAAAATAAAGTGTGAGAGCAATGATCATGGATTTTGGCATTAAAACCCTTAATTACTGATGAAAATTCTTGTTAAAACCTAATTGGATGACATTTTACCCTTTTCCATCTTGGCAGGGTACTTTTTCCACGTTTTAACAGCTCATTACATTTATCGGCATGAAAAATTAAGTAGACCCAGTTTGGAGATCCAGCGAAAAAAGGATCTCATCATCTCTGAAAGAAATATTAATCTTGGGTTAAGTTTGGAGATCCAGCAACAAGGCCATTCGCAAAATCTTGGAGTGATCTCTTAACTCATGACTTTACTTGGAGATTCAATGACCACTGTTGATCCTAAAGATGATCAACGGTCCTCAGATTATCTTTAAAAACCCATCATGACCCCGCTGTAATCAAAGTTTTGGCATCTAAAGGCAATCTCATATTCTCAGAACACTCGTATCAACCATGGTTAAACTCAGAGAACAAGCTATGTGCTAGAAAGTAGTCACACTTCTGTGAATCATTACATTCAAGAACACTCAAGAATGAGGTCTCAAACAATGATTCACAACTCTCTATTCGTGGAGTGCAGGGGTTTGTATATGAGGCCCTCAGATTGACCTAGTTATGCCCATGCAAGTACACCAAGAAATGAGAGATTCAAAGATGAATAGAAAGAATGCTAATCTCCATGATCATCAAGTTATTGCATGCAAATGAAACTAGTCTAGATGATAACAATGCAAGAAATAAACTATTCTATTGAAATGAATGCTTATACAATGTTAATCTATGAAAGGAAACATGAATTTAAACTATTATGTGAATGCAATATTAATCTAAACTATGGATTGCCATAAGGCATGAGAGAAGAAGACAAGAAGAAAGAAGTCTCAAATATCCAAGCTCCAAATGTGCTCAACAAGCTTCTTCCAAGATTGCTCTCCAAACCTGCAGTATAACAATAACATGAAAATTCTCGGATCTGAAATGAGAAGGAGAGGGCTCGTTATATAGGAAAATGTGGAGGAGAATGCATCCTCAAGAACAATGTGGGATAAATCCAAAAAGAGGAAATAAAGCTCATTTTTTAGAAAGTGTGGAGAGAAAAGGGATTTTATTTATTTTTAATTATGTGTTTCCCTTTTTTCATCACAAAGAGCTTTAAGAGGATTTTTTATTTATTTAAAAGAATGATTCTCTATTAATTAAATAAGATAACATTATTTAATTAAAAGAGAGATATCATTCTAAATAAGATAGAATCCTTTAATTAAAAAAGATTTTAATTAAATAAATTTATTTCATTTTAAAAGATATTTCTTTCAATTAAATAAAGTTATTTTATTTACTTAAGAGGGAATATTTCTTTCAATTAAATAAAATTATTGAAAGAATCAGGGAAAGGATTTTTGTTTTGTTTTTATTTGATTTATTTCCTTTTCCATCACAAATTTTGCTTTAAGTGGGGATTTTATTTATTTAAAAGAGGAATTATCTTTTAAATAAATAAGATAAGTTTATTTAATAAAAAGAAGAATATTTAATTAAATAAGATAAAATCATTCAATTAAAAGGGGTTTTAATTAAATAAGATTATTTTATTTAAGATATTTCTTTTAATTAAATAAGCCTATTTTATTTATTTAAAAGAGAATATTTCTTTTAATTAAATAAAATTATTGATGAAATGATCAAACCTTAGAAATATTTGAATTATTGATTTAATTGTGATTTGATCAAGGAATTGATTTGAAAATTGCAAAGCATTGATTCAGGAAATTGATATTTGACAAATTGAATAAATGGGGCCCAAAGTCTAGACGACCATTTTAGGGTGCATACACAAGCGACCAAAGACTTCACCAATTCTTGCAACCTTTTCCTTAACTCAGCAAGTATCTAGAGATTAAGCGAATAAAGCCTTTTACAAACCCATGAAACATAACACCTTGACCATAGTCATATCTGGAGAATCATCGAACAACTAAACCTCTTAATCTCAGAAAGCAACGCTTAACTCTCATTCCATCTCTTGATTTAGTGAACAAGTCTATCTCACATTCTCAAAAAGAAATTCTTAACCATGGTTAGACTATATGATTGAGTGAATAACCCACATCTCCCATTCACTAAATACTTCTCACACCTTAGGTTATATCTTGAGATTACACGCTGACTGTAGATCTTAGAAACAATTAGCGGCTGTTGCTAAATCGCCCAATCCATTAGACCATTACTTTTTAATCATGAGACTCAGTGACCATTGCATTATCTTAATCTCCTAAGGTTTGAAACCTTAACATTTTCATTCCAAGAATGCATGACTAAAGAAGATGCAATTTAACTCTACTTTGTTCGCCAGGTCGTCGAAAGATTTGGGACTTCACTAACTGATTCTGAGATCCTGCGAACACTTTGCTCGCTTAATCATGAAATAATTTAGAGCTTTTCCATCTTTTCCTGAGATCAAGTGACTGAAGACAACTTTATCCTTTGCCAAAATACATTACCAAAGTCACCAAACTTAGTGGATATGAAAATAAGACTTAGTCGTTAGATCACCAAATGACTTAGTGTAGGGCCCGTTCTTTGTGAGATTAAAAATTGACTATTGATTGCAAAGATGATCAACGGTATTCACTGAATCACTAGAAGATTTTGAACTTAGTCGCTTGATTTGGAGAATAGGAGATAACCACCACGTGAAGTCTCTAAATGCTTCAATGAAACTACCAAGAATCAAGTGAATACAAGATTACACAGTCATTGAATCGCTTGATGTTAAGACTAACCATGACATAAATTGGGAGATTCAGCGACTACAGAAAAGATAACAAAGGATTCACCACTATTGCTAATTCATCGAAAGACTTGAAGATAAGGAAGAACATTGCGTGAATCAACAAAGAGAAGGAAAAAAGACCATGTGCAAATTGGAAGACTTAAGTGACCCAAAAAGTAACATGTTAATAGAAGAAACTAGGGCACACTAAAAACTAACCAATGAATCAACCATTTTAGGCAAAAATACATAGGGAAAGGGTTTTAACACAAATATTATAGATTTTGAGGAGTTATAAAACCCTAAACCAGATGAAGACACAAGGAAGGACAAAGGACAAGGACAAGGACCTGAAACAAAAACCTTAAAAAACCTAAAATATATCCAATAGTGGCTCTATCTGAGGATGCCTGAATGCAAGTTCATAGCAAGAAACCATGAATCTCTGGGTGGAAAACCACAAAACCCTAACCTTAGGCGAGAAGCAAACACAGCTGTACATATATACCGAACTACTGTGCATGGAAGAAAATGCGAATCAATTGAAGAAATATTTCAGGAATTGTCTATGCACTGGAAATTCCTATTCTTCACCATTCAAATTTCTTAAGAAATATGAATCCTTTCCATGAATTTGATGGATAATGAAAGGTCATAACCACAAGGATTCAAACTTTTTATGCTTTCCTTTGTCCCCAGCCCTGACATTCCATTGAAGCACCATATCACTAGGCTGGAATTTTCTAATTGTTGCCCTTTTGTCAAAAAGACACTTCATTTTCTGTTGTAATTTCAAATTTTATTTTTGACCCTCTCTTCTAAGTTCATCAGTTCCACTACCTGAATCATCTTGTCCTGCAATGGATCATTGATTTCCATCTCTTCTTCTCTTATGAACTGGTAAATAGGAAACAAATTATTCACAAGAAGCCTGGACTTTACACCATAAACCATCTCAAAAGGGGACTTCCCTGTTGCCTTTTTTTCAACAATTCTATCAGCCCATAATGCCAATTTTAGTTTTACATGCCAACTCCTTTTGTTTTTATCCAAGGTTTTCTTTAGAATCTACATAATACTTTTGTTACTTGATTCTACCTACCCATTGGCTTATGGATGGTATGGGGATGAATATGATAGAACTATTCCCATTTCAATACTAAAATTAGTGAATTCCTATGACTTAAAGCTCATAGCATTGTCCATTACTAGCTTCATGGGTACACCAAATCTAGTAATTATGTTATTCATCAAGAATTCAATTACTACTGTACTAGTTGCCTTTTTAGTTGGAATGGCTTCTATCCATTTAGTAAAATAATCAATAGCCACCAAAATGTGACTATGCCCTCCACTAGATTTCACTAAGAATCCCCCAATAAAATCCATGCCCCACATAGCAAAAGGGGCCTCTGCAACCATAGGGTTTAATAGAAAAGCACCTGAAAATTTTAATATCTTTGAAAATCTCTGGCATGACTCACATTTCCTAACATATGAGTGGTTATCTTTAAACAAGACTGGCCAATAATATCCAGCTCTCAGAATTTTATGAGCTGTAGATCTAGCTGAATGATGCCCTCCGCATAACTCAGAGTGCATCTCTTTTAAAACCTTTTCAGATTGATACTTGTCTAAACAAAAAAGAAACATCCCATCATTATCTTTCCAAAATAGATCACCTTGTATCAATACATACCTTTGAGCTTGTAACCTCAAGCTCCTTCTTTGATTGTCATTCAAATCCTATGGACAAGCAACATATTTGAGAAAATGAACAATGTTAGTGTACCATGGTTGCATCTCTATACTTGTCACATTTTCTCCACCAATGGCTACATTGTTTACTTGCATAAGGTCCATATTATCCTCTTTCATAAGCCTTGCAAGTCCCAGACCTCTCACAAGCTTGGTTATATGGAGTTCAATGTCAAACTCTTGAATCCTATTGATCCATTTACACTTTTTTCTAGTAACCTCACTTTGACTCAAAATATCTTTTATTGCTACATGGGGTACATATGCATTTACCTTAGCACATACTAGATAAGGTCTGAAAGCCTTAACCTCCTTTACTAGTGCATATGCTTGTTTCTCCATTAATTCATAATTAAGCTCAGCAGATTGTAGTGATTTACTAAAACAAGCAATAGGATGTTCAAAACCCTCTTCATCCTTTTGTAACAAAATAGCTGCAATTGTGTGAAAAGATAGAAAGGAAAATAGAGATAAAGGCTTTGAATAATCAGGGGAGATCAAAATAGGGGCCTCTTGGATTGCTTGCTTAATCTTTTCAAGTGCTTGCTGAGTCTCACAATTCCAATCAAACATCACATCTTTCTTCAAAAGATTCACAATAGGTTTGACTAGTTCTGCAAAATTGGCAATAAACCTCATGACAAAATTAATCTATCCTAGAAAAGATTGCATGCCTTTGATATTTCTGGGAGGAAGGACCTTGTTGATTACTTCCACTCTTTCTAGATCAATTCTAACCCCTTATTTTGATACTATGTGACCAAGCAGTTTTCCCTCAGTTATAGAAAACTGACATTTCTTGGGATTTAGTGAGATGCCAAACTCCAAAGCTTTGACAATAAACCTCTCCAAATGCTTACAGTGATCCCTGACTTTCTTAGAGTAAGTAGTCAGATCATCTTGATACACAACCATTAGGACATTGATCAATTCTTTAAAAGCAACATCCATTGCCTTTTGAAAGTTTTCCCTAGAATTTTTCAGGCCAAAAGGCATGTAGACATATACATAAGTCCCCCAAGCGGTAGTGAATGCTATCTTGAATTGTTTAGATTCTATGACTAGGACTTGGTTGTACCCTGAAAACCCATCCATCATAGATAACAATTCACAACCAGTTACTCTATGCAACATAGCTTCCATGTTAGGCAATCCATAATTGTCTTTAAGTGAGGCAACATTTAAATTCCTAAAGTCAACACAGAGTCTAATATCACCATTCTTTTTTCTTACTGGTACAAGGTTAGAGACCCAGGAAGAATGTCTAATATACTCAATGATACTAGCATCTCTCAATTTTGTCAGTTCAGCCTGCATCTTTGTAGCTAGTAAAGGGTTGATGGTCTTTGTTTCTATCTAAATGGCTTGGTTTCTTCTTTTAGGGGGATCTCATGTTGAAAAAAATCAGCTCTATAATCTTTGAGATCATCATAGGACCAAGCAAACACATGCTTGTATATCTTCAATAGTCTTATCAAATTTCCTCTAACTTCTCTGCTCAACTTTTTCCCAATGTATACCATCTGAGGGGAGGTCTTAGATCCTAAGTTTATTTTCTCTAGGTCCTCCATTTTGGTATTAGACTTTTGAGATAGATACCCATCATTTATCTTAAACATTCCTTCCAATTCCACTAACCCTTTAGGTATGTGATTTAAAGGTAATTATACTATCTCATTCCCCATGATGCATTCTTTTCCCTCAACATACTGTTGTGCTTCATTGAAATCTATTTTCTTCCCATCATACTGATCTAGACCCTAAAGAAATCTAAGGATATCAAAGTCATCCTCAAAAACTTGCCAATTATATACATTGTCAGGCACTGTAGGCCTACTTTTGATTTCTAACATGGACACACCAGTGAGGGTAATATCATTATTTTTTAGGGAAACATTAGCAAGAAAATCTTCCATGATATTATTTGAACTTTCTACCCAAAGGAGATTGAAAGCTTAAAAAAACTCTAGTCTATCCCAGACAACATGCTTGTATAATTTCAATCTTTCATCCTTAGCAGCATATTTAGATCTCACTTGGGCTACAATTAATTGGGAATCACCATGGACCTTTAAGCATTTAATACCATGTTTTATAGCAACATCTAATCTCAATATTAGAGCCTCATACTCAGCAATATTATTAGTGCATTCAAAGGTTAATAGAAAAGAGTATTTAAATGTAATACCTGATGGGGAAATGGACACAACACCAGCTCCTGATCCTTCCTTGGAGCATCCACCATCAAAATAAATTTGCCAAAGCCCACTTTGCTACAATATTAATTCATCCACTATTGGATCTGTGTTCTTCATTTGAGGCACTATTTTCTCTACCATGAAATTATCCATGTCAATGTCCACAAAACAATTCAAATCCTCTAGTGCAACCTTTTCAACCATTATTGAAGAATATCCCTATACAACTTCACCTTAGTTCCATTGACTGGAATAATAGCATATGATAGATCCAATTGCAACTTTCCACCTACTACTGTAGCCCACTGTCTGGATAGTAGCATACCATAATGAGGTTTTGTCTCAACAACAACCACATCCATCTTGTATGTGGCCCCTGGGAATGCAGCAATATTCACTTCAATTCCAACTAGAGTTCCTACAATAGGCATTGGCCTATTATCCATAGCATAACATCTACCATTAGATGTGTCTACCTATAATCGAAGCTCTTTCATCACATGATAGGTCATTATAGTAGCAACAACACTAGAATCAATCATACAATTTTTCAGCAATAAATTATTCACAATCAAAGTGACATAGAAGGGATCAATAGAAGAAGGCTCTTGTGTCACAATACTTCCAACACACACATTAGAAATGTCATCCATTGAATTAGGACTTTCCACTAAATTCCCCTTCTCTTGCATGACAAGACCCACTCCTTGTTCACTTATGAGAGCCAAAGTTGTTGTCTTGTGCCCTTTGATCTTTAGCATTTCTAGTAAAGGGATAGAAACCTTCATTTGAGACAGGGCATGTCTCATATCAAAAGTAGGGGGATCAAAAAAAAGATCAGGAGAATCTTTTGGTCTACTGACTCTCCTCTTAACCTTGTCAACAACAATTTCCTCATTCCTTTTTCTTTCATAAATAGGTCCTTCCCTCTTATTATTAGCAACACTGGGCTTTGGGGAATCCTTTCTTTGAGGGTTATCCTTAACAAATACTTACCTTGGGACTCCTTGATTAGTATCCACCTTTCTATTCCTCAAATTGTATGAGGACCTAGCATGTGTTATAACAGCCACAGTTAAAGTTCTAATCTCCTCTTCACTGGGATTTCTCTATTGTTTCTCATCTGATCCTGATCCCACCATATTGGCTTTACATGTGTCATTATCAGACTCATCATGATTAGAGTAAGTAAAAACTTCCTGCTCATAATCAGAGAGAATCTTCCTTTTATGATCAACATCAGAATAGATCTCTTCATCATCTGAAGATAAGAGATCCCCTATCACTTCGGTGGTAAACATATTAATAACATGATTTTTAGATTCTTCATAATCTCCTACATATGAGTTATCAGCTTCTTCCCCCAAAGCCTGAGCCACAACACATTGGAAAGGTGAATGAGGCATGTTACAAGCCAAACACCAAGGAGTACTCTCTACATTGTGTGCTATGCTTTTTTTCAAAGGGTCTAGTGTATCTCTCCCCTTTTGAGGTTCATTGTTATCAAAAACATGCTTCCCATCTTTCCAATTTGTCTTATAAGGCATATCTCATTAATTAGGGAGTCTATCCTACCTTTGATAAGGTGGTCTTGCATCTTGAAATTCAAAATTTTGTTGGGAAGTCTTTGGCAACATTAGCCGACTTATCCATTTTATCATCATCCTTGGTTAGCCTTGCAGGTTGTGGCCTAGTCTCCTTCCACAATCTATGCTCATCTCTCTTATACATTTGACCAGATGCCTTCCGATTGCTTTCAATATTTATGGCCAATTTAAAGGCATCCCTTAGAGTATGAGGATTCTTATCTCTCAAAAGATAAGACATTTTACCATCCATAGAATTAAAATATGTGGTCAAGAAGATTGCATCATCTAACCTCAATACTTGGAACAATTTGTACATGGCCTTTTGGAATCTGCCATTAAAATCTAACATGCTCTCATTGTAGTTATTTTTTATATTAGTGAACTCATTGAACATGTAACTTGAATTAACATGTTCTGCATATTGTTCCTTAAAACATCTGACAATCTCATCCCATGATGCAATACTATTCTCAAATAGACCTCTATACCAATCCCTAGCATCTTCAACTAATGACTAAACAAAGAGCTTCATTATAACATCTTCATGCTCAATTTCATAGTCATTAATTTTGTCTGTGAAGAATTTTAGATGCTCCTCACATGTGATCACATTGTTTCCAGTGAATAATGGGATTTTCTCTCTGATCTCATTAGGGACAACATTAGGCTGACCAGGGATACCATCAAAAAATAAAGGCCTATACCTATCCAAGTGAACTAGTCTCCTTTGGAAATTTGGATGGATTAGAGGAGCTGCTCCAACATTTTGACAAGACACATTTCCCATTAAACCACTAGTCATAGGGGGAACTAGATTGGTATTTAGATTTGGTCCAGGTGCATTTTGTCCAAGATATGAGGCTTGGGGATTGGGAAGTGAACTACAAGGTTGACTTGATGGGATTGTTCCTGAAGTAACAAGGATTGAGCTACTAGTAGATGTATTTATATTGGCATGCAAGAAAGCAATTTTTCTTTTCATTTCATCTACAATAGCCTCCAATTCTAATTTCTCAAGCTGGAGAGCCAAATCTTCTTTAGCCTATCTAGCCTTTTCCAAGTCTAGGATTACTTGGGAAGCAGTGTTAACATTGACAACACTCTTCTTAGGTTCATTGATATTTACACCAACCAATTTCTATTTTCCTTTATCAGGGATTTCCTTTGTGGCATTTCTAATATCCTCATTTTGTTTGATTTCAGGTGGGTGTAATTGCCTTAGAACATGACCTGTTCCCTCAAATTCATCTTGGTTAGGTTTACCACCTTCAACTTGATTTCTTAAAGTCCCCATGTCACCAAATAGCTCTTTATCTAAATCTTGGACATCTTGGCTTAGATCCCTAGCCTGGATTTCATTTTTCTTGGTTTTTCTTATAAGATCTTGTCTTTCCATAAGCAATTCATAAATTTATTATTCCCTAGCCTTCCTTCAATGAGCAATTTATAATAGCTGTTCACATTCCTTTTTCCTTAAAGCAATTACTTCCTCTCTTAATTTTTAGGAATCATACAAGGTAGTATCTACATTAGAAGTTTCCCCTAGTTGATCTAAAGTCTCTCTTGTAGGGAAGAAACCTACTTTTATGATCTCCTCTTCCTGAGAAGGAAAATGAACACTGGGCATGATTTTATTAACATGTTCTGGGTGATCAGAAGAAGAAGAAGCTTCATGGGGAAGGGGTGTAGGGACTCTCTCTCTTGAAGGTCCTGGAGAGTTAGCAATAATGTGACCTCTCCTAAACCACTATTTTCTACTAGGTGTATGGAGCTCATCACCCATATTACTCTCTGGATGATCCTTAAAATAAGACCTAGTAAACCTCGACCGACTCATGGCATGTCACAACAAGATATAACAAAATTTTACAGATACCAGCAACTGGTAAACAAAGATTTTTAGAGTCTCCACCCACAAACAAATGGGAATAAAATTATAATGCTAGTCTCCAAAAAACACAGTAGACGGTATTGCATGAATCAACACAAATCCACTGCATATTCACATTAGTTCCCCAGTAGAGTCACCAGTTTTGTTAGCATTTAAACCTATAGATGCTTGAAAGATTTAGAAAATCTACTGAAATTAAGACTCATGTATTCCCAACAACTACATCCAGCAAAATCCAAATGCTAAGGTATTAAGGCTTTAAGCCTTCTTCACTTCAAGTGTAAAACTCAGGCAGGTTTACCTTTCTCAACTGCTTCTACAAAGCATTACAATGTTGATCTATGTACTTGACATAGACAATACAATTCAAAAACATACAAATAAAAGTAAATTGAATAGGTTTTTGATATTTAGGTGGTGAATAAATGAAAATTAAGCTTAAACCAATGCCTTATTCATTGGGCCAGAGTCAAAACCTAACATCAATAGAATCCTATCAATACAAATTACTGAAACTTAAATGAAACACCTAACAATCCATTCTCCCAATTCCTAACCCTACCATCAAATTCATGTATAGATCTTTAATTCCTAGAGACGTCCCTGAAGATTTATTCCCTCCTTGAGAGAAACTTGAGTTCAACTCCTATATTCACCTTGTGAATAATGCATTAAAGCGCCTTACAAATTAATGCATAAGAAAAACAAAGAATCCATACACGAAGACAACCAGAGATAGCAACAAAATTCCAGCATATTTGTATTAATTCTTAGCTGTATCAGTAAAAATTTAACAAAGACTTGAAAGAAGTTAGATCCTATATTCAGAACTTTCTTTGCAAAAAACTATAGCCACCTCTACAAAAGAAGAAAAAATTGCTACTTATACCATTAGCCATCTTGGAATGCTTGAGAGGATGCAACAAGCTTCAGATGGCTATGAAAATGACTTGCACTATAGACAAAAAGGGTACAAACAGTAATGACAAAGATTTGAAAAATAAAAAGTAGTTCCCAACTACTAGCATCTTCACAGCTGGCACCTTTGTCTGTAGATATTTTAGAGCAGCTACTTGATTTGTTGCAGGAATGATGACCACCATTACAAGGTAACCTACATCATCCTTTTTTTGGTACATGCTCTCCCTATAATTCTGGATCAGGTGCCACATGTACTTCACTCTTCTTCTTCTGCCTCCAACTCTAGGATAGCTAGCTTCTTTTTCTATCTCTTGATGCTCTTTTCCCAGGCTGCCACATCATCATTAGATGGCCAATTAAAAATATACAGTTTATGTAGTGTCTTCAACTGCACCTCCCATTTGGAATTAGTTATGCCCTTAACATTTGTAACAAACCTTGTGCAATCATTCTCAACTTTTATCAAGTTTTCAATTATATTGTTATAGCCTTGTGTGTCCAAAGAATTGTCATCCCTGAGAAAAGCTTCCTGCTTAATTATTATCTGACTCATGCTTTGCTTCCATTCATCTACATTGATTATACTTCCATCATCATTGTATATTGAGGGAAGATGTTTACTATAATCCTTATCAAACATAACCAACTTGGCTTTTATCTGAATAGACTTTCCCTTAAAAAATGTTGAAACAACACTAACCAATCCAATCTTCTCATACACCTCAGTCACCACCTCAGGGATGTTAGGCTTATGTTCCTGCAGGGCATCGAGTTTTTCAAATAATAAGTTCCTTCCTGATCAAATACCATAGAGTGGCTCCAAGGTAGCCAATGACTCATTTACCTTCTCATTTTCCTTATGCAACAAGACAACTGATTGATGGACTAAGTCCATCCTATCCTTTACTCTATTCTATCTATGTTACACAACATCAGCCATGGTCTTTAAGGCTGCATCTAGCCTCACCTTTTCTAAATTTTCAACTGGTTTGTCAGGATCCTCTCCCTCTAGTTGAGAAGGGGCCTCAATTTGAAAAAGAGGGGGAGGTACTACCTTAGATGATTCTTCAAGCTTGGCCCTTAGCTCTTCTAATTCACCCTCCATTTTCTTGATCACCATGAGATTTAAATCTCTATCCTTAGCAACCTTCATTGAATTTTCAAATAATTTTTCATACCTTTTACACAACTAGATGGTTTTTGCCTCATTAAGGTGAGAAAAGTGCATTACTACCTTTGACACCTCAAGATCAGTGGTGTTTTGGGTAGTCCAAACAATTTTGTTTCCTTCCATTTTATCTTCAATGCTCACCAAAGATGGCTTCTGAGTTCTAGGATCCAGAGATCATAATGCAATAGATTGTGACTTAGGGTCATAACCAATGTCTCTTATCATTTCATCTATCTGCACTTCATATGATAGACTACCCTCTAGCTGCTTTCTAATTTGATCAATGATGAAAGCAGAGGTCAAATCCCATCTTGGAGTTAGAAGCATAGCACTTGATCTAACCATCTCCCTAGCCTCCTCCATAGTTATCCTTTCAAGACTAGGGTCATATGATGTCATGACCCTCAAAGTCTCCTCACTTGCTTGCATTCCTTCATGGAAGGTGTTTTCTACTTCATTTTGTTTCCTCCAAATGAGGAAATCCCTGAATTCTTTGGTTTGGATGAACTAGTCATCACTCAGAAACTCCTCTTGATAAAGTTCTCTTTCATCTTTGCCCAAAAAAAAGGGTAAATCCCCTTCTTCTTTTGATACAACCTTTTTTCCATCACTGATGGCCTTTCTTTACTGATGATGGTAAGCTCTATTACCAAGTACAAGAGCAGAAGCTTTGTCAAATACCTTTTTCTATTTTTTCATCTTAGAAGGCTCACCTACTTCAAGCCTCTATTTTTTCAATGGTGGCTCTGAAGTATCCCCTCCTTCATGTGGGTCTTATGTCAAATAGTTAATTGGTGAGTCCCCACCCTGAGGTGGACTTTCACCCTCTTGTGAGTCATTAGTGAACTCTCCAGGCTCAGAAGTAGAATAATCTCTTGGTACATCCAACATTTCCTCAAGAAACCCCTCCAACTAGTTAGACAGGGTGCCATGCATTTCTATCATCTTCTCCATTCTTTGTAGATATGGGAGCTCAGGGAAAAAACCACCAAAAGGAATCCTGACCTTCCTAAGTTTGACCTATATGTCTAGCAGATCAAAATAATTTCTCCACCTTCTCTTGGCTTCATCTTGGTCCAACATGTTTCTTATCACATCCTCCTCATCCAGGCCCTCATGCTCTTTGATTGTCTGAATGTTAGGGATCAATGTCATCCAAGAAATCTTGATAAAACCCTTAGAATCAACATATCGACATGTACCTATAGTCATCTTGTAGTGATTGAGCCAACTACTGAGCTAGTCTAGTGCTCTCTTTCCAATCAAGAAACTTCCAATTCTAAATTGTGTCGGCGTGAAGGTGCCCTTCCTATGAGGTGCTATATAATCTTTATCAGTCCATATTAATTGCCAAATAAATTCCATCATATCAACCCTAGGAGGCACAAATTTAGGAAGTAGGTGTGGGGGCTGGGGGCAACCATAAACTCTAAGAACTATGAAGTTGGCCCCCAAGTAGAAATCTCCCCAATTATTGTTTCTTGACCACTTATTTTCATATTGCATTGGCCTTAACACCCTCAACATCTTAGTTGGCAGCCTTAAAACATTTGTTCCCAACATCTCAAGGATTGGATGGACAAAATAATTCTAGAAAATAGAAAAGTTACACTCATTGGACATGTAATTCTATGCCCTTAACCAATATTGCATTGGGTTAGGATTGTCCTAAAAAATAGTCCTCAATTTCAACATTCTTGCATCAAGATGATTAACATGGTGGTATAAAATTAAATGCATAAGGAGGGAGTAATGCATGAATCTAATAGGTCTCTTAATCTCCTTAAAAGACATCAAACCCTCATGCATCCTATCGATTACATATTGGATGTAATCATAGTCAGTATTGGTGTGGGAATTCTGAAGATCTAGGATTATCATCAAAAGTTTAGTAGACATTTTTTCTTCATCCCCATCTATCCCCAGAACCCTACACAACCCATGACATAAGAATTTCATGTAATTATTGAGGGATGAAAATTGATAAGGGGCATTCATAATTGTTGGGAGGGGGGCTATGTATTTACCCTGCTTGGGCATATGGTTAACTATCTAGCTTTTCACTGACCCAATATTACTTGCATATCTCTTCCTTTCTTTTTTCAAATCAATTTTAGTGGAGGAAGAGGCATAAAAATTGAATGCCTTCATGAAAGATCCCCTATCCAAGGAAATAAAAAAAGACTGGTCTTCACACCTAATGGTTTTAGAGATAGGGTCATACAACCTAGCCAACTCAATAATCAAATCAACATCTAAGAACACATCAGACACAATTATCTTCACTATCCCTAAAGCCCAAGAATTAAAAATAGGTATAGCCTTATTCCTATTATTATAAAAGTATGAGAAGATGGTATAACCTAAACTTGAAGGAGAGATAGGGTCTCGACACTTTTCCATGAGATCCTCAAATGCTGTATTAA
Source organism: Chamaecyparis obtusa (assembly GCA_027943335.1). NCBI lineage: Eukaryota > Viridiplantae > Streptophyta > Pinopsida > Cupressales > Cupressaceae > Chamaecyparis > Chamaecyparis obtusa. The sequence goes on from BSBK01002239.1 coordinate 721,861, forward strand.
TGGCTTTCTTGTTTTGATTAGAGCTGGGAAGCAACTTGATGAACTCGTCTGAATAATTTGGCTTTCCTTTATCCTCACCACTCTGATCCTTTGCCACTCCACTAGATGATGCTATACTTTCCTCTCGATGACTCATCTTGACAGAGTAGAAATTTCACAGTACTACAATCTATCTTACTCCTCACTTGCTGCTTCAGTGCCAACAATCTCAATTGTCTTCAGAATAATTTTGAGCATAGAAAGAAATGAAGTCCTATCTGTATACTTTGAAAATTGAATGTGTACAATTACTAAATAGTAACAAATCCAACCTTAGTTACTTGTGCATTCAATTCCTCATATTACCAACCTTCAAATCACAGCTAGCCGTGGCGTGGAAGTTGACAGGATGATTTAAAAAACAAAAAATAAAGCATGAGAGAAATGATCATGGATTTTGGCATTAAAACCCTTAATTACTAATGAAAACCCTCATTAAAACCTTATTGGATGACATTTTACCCTTTTCTAGCTTGGCAGAGTACTTTTTCCACGTTGAAATGGCTCATTATAGTTATCGACATGAAAACTTAACCAGACCCAGTTCGGAGATCTAGCAAACAAAGGATCTCATGCTCTTTGAAAGAAATATTAATCCTGAGTTAAGTTTGGAGATCCAATGACAAGGCCATTCATGAAATCTTGAAGTGATCTCTTAATTCATGACTTTACTAGGAGATTCAGTGACCACCATTGATCCTAAAGATGATCAACGGTCCTCAGATTATCTTTAAAAACCCATCATGACCCCGCTGTAATTAGAGTTTTGGTGACTGAAGGCAATCTCATGTTCTCAGAACCCTCAGATCAACCATGGTTAAACTCAGAGAATAAGCGACCAAAGACTTCACCAATTCTTGCAACCTTTTCCTTAACTTAGCAAGTATCTGGAGATCAAGAGAATAAAACCTTTTACAAACCCATGAAACATAACACCTTGACCATAGTCATATATGGAGAATAAATGAATAGCTAAACCTCTCAATCTCAGAAAGCAACGCTTAACTCTCATTCCATCTTGTGATTTAGCGAACAAGTCTATCTCGTATTCTCAAAAAGAAATACTTAACCATGGTCAGAATCTAAGATTGAGTGAATAACCCACATCTCCCATTTGCTAGATACTTCTCACACCTTAGGTTATATCTTGAGATTACATGCTAACCGTGGATCTTAGCAAGAATCAACAGCTATCATTGAATCACCCAATCCATTAGACCATTACTTTTTAATTACGAGACTCGGCGACCATTGCATTCACTTAATCTCCCAGGGTTTGAAACCTTAACCTTTTCATTCCAAGAATGTAGGACTGGAGAAGACACAATTTAACTCTTCCTTGTTCGCTAGGTCGTTGAAAGATTTGGGACTTCACTAACTGATTCTAAGATCCCGCGAACACTTTGCTCACTTAATCATAAAATAATTTAGAGCTTTGCCATCTTTTCCTGAGATCAAGCGACTGAAGAGAAATTTATCATTTGCCTAAATACATTACCAAAGCTACCAAACTTAGTGGATATGAAAATAAGACTTAGTCGCTAGATCGCCAAATGACTTAGTGTAGGGCCCATTCTTTGTGAGATTAAAACTTGACTGTTGATGGAAAACATGATCAACAGTATTCACTGAATCGCTGGAAGATTTTGAACTTAGCCACCTGATTCATAGAATAGGAGATAACCACCATGCGAAGTCTCTGAATGCTTTAATGAAACTACTAAGAATCAAGCGAATAAGAGACTACACAGTCGCTGAATCACTTGATGTTAAGACTAATTGTGACATAAACTAGGAGATTCAACGACTAAAAAAAAGATAACAAAGGATTCACCACTGTCGCTGATTCACTGAAAGACTTGAAGACAAGGAAGAACATTGTGCGAATCAGCGAAGACAAGGAAAAAAGACCATGTACAAATTGGAAGACTTATGTGACCCAAAGAGTAATGCATTAATAGAAGAAACTAGGGCACACTGAAAACTAATGAATGAATCAACCATTTTAGGCAAAAATACATAGGACAAGGGTTTTAACACAAATATGATAGATTTTGAGGAGTTCTAAAACCCTAAACTAGACGAAGACACAAGGAAGGACAAAGGACAAGGACCTAAAACAAAAACCTCAGGAAACCTAAAATATATCCAACAAAGTCCTTGAAAGAAAAGTTTAACAGCTTAAGGAGATCCATGGTGAATTTCAGGAAAGAAAGCCATAAGTTTGATGGAGTAAATTTTGACAACTGGAAAGAAAAGATGAAGACACATCTACTTTGTTTAGGACCAGGTTATTGGTTGATCACAAAGAATCAGAAGATTATCATTGATGAGGATAACATTGAAGCATGTACTAATGAGGAAAGAGATCTATTCATGTGTAACATACTTGCCAAAGAAGCACTCTTGTTAGCCCTTCTAGAAAATGAGTACAGTCAGGTAAAATATCTAAAAACATCTCATGAAATTTGGTTAGCTTTACACTCTACTTTTGAAGGTGATGAACATGCAAAGAAAGTTAGATTACATAATTGGATATGTGCATTTGAAGATATAAGAATGATGGAAGATGAATCTATTACAAGTTATATTGGTAGAATGTCAGAGATTGTTGCAGGTATAAAATCTTGTGGTGGAACCAAGATAGAGAATGAAGTGATATGGAAAATTATGAGGACATTGAGTCCTGTATTCAAGCAGACAACACAGATGATTGAACAAGTTATTCCTTATACTAAAAACTTTACGAGAGAGACTATTCTTGGAAGATTGGAAGTTGTAGAGATGAACTTGAGACTATCAAGAGACTTACCTAGAATGGAGACAACATTCAGCGCACTTAGTGTTTGCCCTACTTTTTCAGGAAGCATCAGTGTGAGCATAGATTATGCTAACAACAACAGATCTAGAAATAAAGAAGACAAGAAGATTGAAGAAGGCATTGCCTTGCTTGTGGAAAGAGAACCGGATGGTAAAATTTTTTTTAAATGTTGGACTTGTCAAGAATTTGGTCATTTTGCATCTAAATGTCCTAAGAGAGTTAAGAAGTATAGGAAGAACTTTAATCCTAGGAGATCTAAAGAATGTTACTATGTAAATGATGAAGAACTTGAAGCTAGTTTGGAGAAATCTTTGAGTGAAAGTGATACTGAGCATGATGATATAGGATTTTTAGCAATTAAAGAAGAAAATCCTGAAACATAAGTTAAGGAAGAAAAGGCTTTAGTTTCTCAAGTAGAAAATAAAATTGATTGGATTATAGACAGTGGTTGTTCACATCATATGACTGGAGACATGAAGAAATTCATAAAGTTTAACAATTATGATGGAGGAGCTATTAGAGTTGGAAATAATGCACCTTGTTTTATTAAAGGTATTGGATCTATTAATCTTGATGGAAAGACTAATATTGATGATGTTTACTTTGTGGATGGTTTGAAACATAATATTTTGCTCAAGATTAAATTGGAAAAAAAACTGAAATCTATTTTAAAATTTTTTTTACTATGTTTTAGTAAACTGAATTTTAGAGGGTCTTTGGTGCATTTCTAGGCTTGGATGCTGAAATTTTGTTCTAGATCTTTTGAATATCTTTCCAACGCATCAAACGGTTCACAAATCGGAGCTACGGGTAGAAAGTTATGCCTTCTCCAAGTGGACCTAATTTTTATATATATAGTTTTTTGATAATTTTTGATAGTTTGAATAGTTTATTTGTAATAAATATTATGATGGCTCTTCATTTCATTTCCAAGGGATTTTGATGACCCTTGGGATCCATTAGACTTGTATAAACTCAAAATATTCAAATAGAATGGATCATTTTTTGGTTTGCAATCTTGTTCTTAATTTTTCGTGTTGAATTCTACAATACTACAGGTATCACACTAGGTATTGTAATCTGGTTTCATAAATCAGATCATATTTTGAGTGTTGGACAATTAGTTGATAAGGGATATCAAGTTTGGTTTACTGAGAAAACTTGTGTGATAAAAGACAAAGATGGAAATTTGATTGGTAATAGATCTAGAACTAGAGGTAATGTATTTCAGTTGAATCCTACTGAGATGACATGTTTGATTACTAAGATTGATGACAGTTGGCTATGGCACAAAATATTTTGTCATATAAACTTTGATAATATTGTGAAGGTGAGTACTACACTTGTAGTAAGAGATTTGGCTAAAATTATAAAACCTACTAACATGATTTGCAAGGAATGTGTGATGGCTAAGAAGAAGAGAAGCTGATTTCCTAACAAGAAGTTTACAACAATAGAGAAGTTGGAGATTGTTCATATAGATTTGAGCGGTCCTACAAGGACTAGAGGATTCTATGGAGAAAGGTATTTTATGATTCTTGTTGATGATTTTACAAGAATGATGTGGATTGCATTTCTTAAAGAAAAGTTTGAAGCATTTGATAAGTTTAAGATCATTAAGAATAAAGTTGAGAATGAATCTGGAATGAAGATTAAATATTTGAGATCAGATAGAGGTGGAGAATTTACTTCAAAAGAATTTAACAATTTTTGTGAAGTGAATGGTATTAAGAGATAGTTTTCAGCCCCTAGGACACTTGAACAAAATGGTATTGCAGAAAGAAGAATCAGGTCAGTGACTAAAGCAACAAGAGCTATGTTATTTGAGAATGAATTAGCGAAGATATTCTGGAGAGAAGTAGTGAACGCAATGGTATATAAAATGAATAGAGTACAAATCAAAGAAGACACAGACAAGACACCCTACGAACTATGGTTTGGAGATGCACCATTAGTTAAGTATTTTAGAATTTTTAGAAGCAAATGTTATATTAAGAGAGATGATGACATTGGAAAGTTTGATCCTAGAAGTGATGAAGGTATATTTCTTGGATATTCATTAAAGAGAAAAGCTTATAGATGTTACAATAAAAGAACTAAGACTATTGTTGAGAGTGCAAATGTAAAAGTTGATGAAAAGTTCAAAATTTAGGAAAGAATGCTTGATTATGAATCAGATGAAGGAACTCATCCTAGACCTAACCCTAACCCTAATTCTATGAAACTGATAGTGATTTTTTGAATCAAAGCCACAGTGAGATCATTGAAGAATTGACACCTGAAGTGAGATCTGAGACAATGACACCTAACAATAATCTATTAAGGAATCATCCTTATTAAAATATTATTGGAATCATATATAGAGGAGTTCTGACATGGAATAAGGTACAGGAAAAGTTATGTTTAATTTCTCATATTGAACCTAAATCTACTAGTGAAGCTTATGAAGATGAACATTGGATTAAGGCTATGAAAGAAGAACTAGATCAAATTGAAAAGAAAAAGACATGGGAATTGGTCCCTAGACCTAAAGATAAGAATGTTATTGGAACAAAATGGGTATTCAGAAACAAGATGAATGAACAAGAAGAAGTTTACATTGAGCAGCCTGAAGGTTTTCCTTTAACTCAAGAAGGAGATATGGTATGTAAACTAAAGAAAGCTTTATATGGACTGAAGCAAGCACCTAGAACTTGGTATGCGAGATTTGATAAGTATTTGATAAAATTGGAATTTACTAAAGGTACAACAGACAACAATTTATACACAAAAGAGATTGAAAATGGTTTGTTGGTTGTAGTTATTTTTCTTAATGATATTATCTTTGGAGGAGAAGATGAAGCCAGTGATAAATTTGCAGATGAAATGAAGACTGAATTTGAAATGAGTATGATTGATGAAATGAAATACCTTTTAGGATTGCAGATAACACAAAACATTGATGGTATCTTTGTAAGTCAGGCAAAGTACTTGAATGATTTATTGAAGATATTTGGAATGGAGAACTGTAAGCTAGTTGGAACACCTATGGTAACTCGACATAAGTTATCTAGCACAGATGAGACTCCTACAGTGGAATAGAAGAAGTATAGATCTATGATTGGAGGATTACAATATTTGACTCATACAAGACCTGATATATCACATGCAGTTGGAATTGTAGAAGGATTTCAAGCTAAACCTAGAGAATCACATTATGCATTAGTAAAGAGGATACTGAGGCACTTAAGAGGCACAAGTGAGTATGGATTGTGGTATGAAAAATCTAATGATTTTATGCTATGTGCATATACAAATGCTGATTGGGGAGGCAGTGTTGATGACAAAAAGAGCACCAGTGGTGGAGCATTTTTTCTTGGAGGAAGATTGGTTTCTTGGCCAAGCAAGAAGCAAAATTGTATTTCACAGAGCACAAAAAAATTAGAGTATGTGGTAGCAAAAAATAATTGTAATCAAAAAATTTGGATGAAGAAAATGTTAAAGGATATTGGAATAAAATTTGTTGAGCCTATTGTTATACATTGTGATAACACTAGCACAGTTAGTATGTCTAAGAATCCTATGTTACATTCTAAGAAAAAGAATATAGAGATAAAGTATCATGTGGTAAGAGAGAAAAGGGTAGAGAAAGAAGTCAAACTTGAGTACATAAGCACAAAGGAGAAGATAGCAGATATATTTACAAAACCTTTTCCGAAGGATACTTTTGAGTATCTGAGAGGTATGCTTGGGGTTATGCCCCAACCTACTTTTGAGAAGTGATGCAGACTGTTACATCCATCTAGTGGTATATGAGCCTTATCTTTCTTCTAGATTGGATGTTGGTACTTCCTCTATGGGAGAGTATGTGTATCTGAGCTAAGTCATGAGGACTCTAGTGAATGTATTTTCTGAACAGTGTCTTTTGACATTAAAGTTATTGTTGACATAGTGATGAAACATCTATCATTGATGTCAATGGGGGAGAAGTATACATGAAAAACCATCTATTGAAGAGAAATAAATAGGAAAATGAAGCAAGATTTGATTGATGAAAGAGGATTTGAAAGCATTTGAGAGCAGCAGTGTTGCAGTGTTGGATTTATGGAACTTGGATGTTTTTTCATCTATGTTGCCATCAATGCCAATGGGGGAGATTGTTAGGAATGAATGCTGAATATAACCTATGGGGGAGTATTAGCAGCCATTCTATAGTAGTTTTTGTTGCATTCATGACTATGATTGTCATTGATGTCAACACAGTGATCTACTAGAGATTAGCAGAGAAGCAGACAGTGTTTGACTTAGCGCACTTGGGATATTGAAGATTAAGCTATGAAGAGTTGGGGAATTACTTTATGATGTTATATAAGATCTTGGTTAAGAGCACATACAAAAATTCATTTATTCATGGAAGTTATGAGCATTTCAGTGGAAGCAGTATTCAGGTAGTGTTCCTGAGTAGTGGTTTGTGGAAATTGGATGATATCTCCTAATCAGGATTGAATCTGGTTATGTGTAGTTAGAGATAAGTTTAAGACATTTTTTTAGTGATGTGGATGATAGCACAAGATCTGAGGTTGCACGAGTGAAGAATTATCTTAATTGGAAGCTGACAGTTTTGTGTAATTTTGGTGTAACGTGTGGAAGATTTTATTTTGTAATTTGTATGCCGACTCATTTGTAATTAATTGAGTGTGGCATAAAGGAAGGAATGTTTTCCTTGTTTTAATATGAAGTGGAATGTAATTTTCTATGATATTGTGAAAGTGAATTTGTGAAAGAGGATATGCAAAGTATAGAGATCTGGTATTGAGATATGATGAAGCAGTTGGTTTAGTTTGGCATAGTCAGAGAAGTATTGAATTGTTGAGATCAGTAATCTTTTGGTATTATTCTATTGAGAAATACAAAGATCAGTTGGACAGTGAGTTCAGTGATCTTCACCTGAAGCTATTTGGGTAGTGGGTCCTTCTGTCTTCTATAACTCCTAACAGAGTTAGAATCTTTTAGCAGGGATTCAAAATCTCCTAACAGGGATTCATATGTACTGAATGTATTTCATAAGACTCCTAACAAAGTCTATCCTTTCACAAGGAATATTCATATTAGTGAATCTTTTGTGGGCATCATTCCCACCGGGGTTTACTCTTTGATTAAGAGGTTCCCTAGTCAACATATCTTGTGTTATTGTGTCATTGTGTATGTATATCTTTCTATGGTTGTTGATTACATTTCTTACAAGGTTGAAATCTATTGAAGTTTATAAATGTTATAGTTATCTGATAACTGATTCACCCCCCCTCCTAGTTATCTTGGTGGAATTTACTTTCTAATGGTTATAAATGTGGTCTTAAATTGATCTTTAGGAGGAATAAAAATTTGATTATATCCAAAAAACCATCCATAAAAGATAACAAAGCATGACCCACTGTTGAAGCCACAATCATATCAATACTAGGTAATGGGAAATCATCCTTTAAGGATGCCTTGTTTAAGTATCTGAAGTTAGTACACATCCTTATCTTATTTTCTCCTTTTGAAATAGGCACAATGTTTGAAATCCAATCTGAGTAATCAATAGAATGGATAAATCCAGAATCCAATAACCTTTCAATTTTAGTTTTAACTAATAAAGTAATTCGTGGATTCATCTTTTAGATTTTTTGCTTCACAGGTTTCATATTTGGCTTTAAAACAATATTAGGAGTAACAATCTTAGAATCTATACCTAGCATATCCAAATATGTCCAAGAAAAAATGTCCTTAAATTCAAGTAAAAGAGAAACCAACTGATCATGTTCATCCTGATTCAAATATTTCCCAATGTTTATCATCTTTTTAGAGTCATTCTCATCCATTTGAATATCAATAGTCTCAGTTATTAACAAACCACTTCGTATCAGAGGATCCATCAGTAAAGGGAGAATATCTTATTTATCATGTTCTCAAAAATAAGCATCGATACTTAAACAATAAGGCTTTCATCGTTTGTGATGAAACTTAGGTAAATCCTCACAAACCCCTAAAAAATCCATTAAGGCTTCATCTTTAGGAAAAATATCTAAAGTAGGTCTTTGATTAATGTCAATGAGGAGTGGGTTAACCAATTTCAACTGTCCATCGCATATATGATTAACATTAGGAGGAAAAGCCGATGGTTGTCTATAAGGATTAAATCCTAATCCATATGTATGATCATAAATTTCATTATCCAAAGGTACTTGTATACCTTGCTCATATTTACCACATCCTTTCCCATTAAATCCTAATTTCTTAAGAAAATGATAACCAAAACCATATCGATTAGCCATATCAGATGGAGTCCAAGGAGTGACATATGTCACAATATCATAACAATCAAGTTTTATCATTTCAATCATTTCTTTAATCGAGGTAGCAACAAAATTAATTTTTAGTTCCTCAGAAAGTGAAGGAGTAAAAACTTGTTTCTCAAATTCATTTTGTTGTTTCATGAATTCAAAATCAGAGACCTTATATTCTCCAATGAAAGTAGGATTAAAATCCAATGTCCCCCAATCACCCTTAGTTAGAGAAGAATATGAAGCTTCTGGTTGTTGTATCTTAGGTTCTTTTTCAATCTCTTTACTTGGTTGAAGAGGCTCAAAGATTTTAGCATATTCTACATTCAAACAAGGAGTTGATGCATCATCCGCATGTAATGTATACATTAAGTTGTTATAAATGAACCTAACCTTGTGATGAAGAGTAGAAGGAATTGCATGCATAGTTTGTAACCATAGGCATAACATGAATAGGTGTATTTGGAATAACTAGACCAACTTTAACAGGTAAGGTAATAATTCCCAAAGTTCTCTTTGCAATATTGTCAAATCCACGTATAGGGACATTATCAGGTTGAATAGTTGCGAGATCAGCCTTAATTTCCTTAAGCATATCCATGCTACAAACATTAAGCTCATATTCGTTATCAATTAATGTTCTTCAAATGATACTTTGATTAATAGAAACAACAACCATAAGAGCATCATATTGATTTTCCACCTCAAGAGAAGGTAAATCTTTATCGGAAAACACAATAGGAGGTAGAGAAGGCATAGTATGCATGCAATCTAAAATAGAATGAATGTTCTCTTGATTAGGAGGTGAAGCAGGAAGAGTGGATAAAGTTTTTTGCAATGCCTCATGATATGTCAAGGAAGTTTGAAGTAATTCCCATAAAGATATCTTAGCAAGAGTAGCACATAATTGGTCAACTAAGTTAGACTCCTTAAAGGTAGAAGGAAACCTAGGAGCTTGAAGAAGCATAGGTTGAGAAGGTGGTAAAGAAACTAGAACAATAGGCTGAGGGTTATTCTGTGTGTGATAAGCATGTGAAACAAAATCAGTGTTATCAAAGAAATCCAAAGGATCTCTAGGTTTACCCTTAATTGTTATGCGAGGACATCCTTTTACCATCATCAAAGGTGTAGGATATATCATTTTAGGCTTATCAATGTTGCAAATAGTGGGACATGAAGGTAACCATGCACACATCTTATGGTAAAGGTTAATTGGAGGGGTTGTGGAGGAGAGTGAAATAGGAATAGGATCAATGCAGATCTTATTCAGACAATTTTCATCCTCACTACCATGTACCTCATTAGGGAATCTATCATCTTGTACAATAAAAGCCTCATCAAAGTATTCAAAAAAAGAATCGTACATGTTGAATACAAGGAAATATTAAAAGCATGAAAAAGTGAATGTTTTTGTATTTTAAAGAGATTTTGCAATTTTTTTTTTGTATTTTTGGAATATAAATGCAAGAAATATAATCCTATAAGCATGAAAGATCTAAATCTAACACCAAAAAGAAAGATCTGTCGTAAATGGGTTCACCAAAATGAATAGGATAAAAATGGAGTTTAACAATGCATCTAATAGAGGCCCTAAAATAACATTCCCTTTAATATATGTGATTTGAAATGATGAGTAAGTAATGTAAATCTGGAAATGTCTGAAATTAGATAAAATAAGATACACACCTCATAATGAAATTAATCTAGAAATACCTATTTTCTGATGCCCATGCACAATTTCAAGAAATTATGCAACCAGATTCAGAACCAAAAAACCGCAATGGAGAAAACCCATAAAACTTTTTCAATTCTGAGGGAGGTCGACCTTGACCCAAATAGTAGGGCACAATCTTACCCCCACTGAAGGTTGACCTTGACCTAAAATAGCTCCGAGAAAATTTTTGTTTGCAGATCCTGAAAGTTTGGCGAAAAGGGTATTCAAATCCACTCTACAATTCTCGAAACAACGACTGTAGATATTTGAAAAGGGTGTTTTGGGGTGGCTATATAGGGTTTTTCCTTAGTCAAACCCCTATTTTGGTGATCTCCACCTCCATGAATAGCCGGATGTAATAGAATATTTGTGTGTATTGAATGTGTAATGCCAAGATCTAATCCTCTAGATTGAAACCCTAGCATGAATGGTTATGAGAAAGCAATGCATAGATTTGAATAAGATAAGAAAGCATACCAAGCCCCCAAGGCTAAAGTATTCTTACCAAAATCACAATCTGTAATTGCTACCTCATGATTGTATCTTTGAATGTTTGAATATTGACAATGGTGGATCAAGGAAGAAGGAATCTCTCTTGCTCCAAATAGATGTTCACAAAAATGCTTGACGTAAAAAATGGCTTGATCTTCTATATCATCCTCTTGCAATCTTACATCTTCACTTCACCATTGATTTCTTTCTTGAATCAATTGTGCTTTCACTTGATAGATTGTGTGTCCTCTTGTGTGTTGTGTGAAAATGAAGGCAAATGAGAGTCTTTATATAGAGGTTTCAAGGTGAGGCTCCTAGAGTAATGTGAGGACCCATAATTCAAGTTTCACCTCAAATTATGGTCCAATCACAATAACCAACTAAGGAGGGAAAATAATTAAATTAATTTCAAATTAAAACCCTTCTACATTCGGATCCAAATGCCCGACATTGATTTCAGGGTCCTCCGAGACCAAAATTTGAAAAGGGGGATCAAATCCTGACAGAGGTCAAGGATGACCTCAAATCTAACCTAGGTCAGAGTTGACCTTGACCCTGACCTAGTTCAAGGTTGACCTTGACCTTGACCTAGGGGTCCAGATCCAGCCAGAGCAAAAAACATAAGGCCTTGGGGATGCCCAGAGACCTAGAAATCATGACAAAACAAGGTAGAGTGCTAGAGAGAGGCACAAAGTCCTATGATGAACATGATGAATGCTAGGAGGACCTATACCTAACTCCTACCTAGAAAATAGAGCCACAAAGAAGGGAAATTAAGGAGAATCCTCAGGATCCTAACCCTAATTTAACCTAGAATGAATGAATCAAGTGCAAAAATGCATCCTAAATGCAAGTCTATCATGATAAATGTTGGCATTAAGTATGATTGTCATCAGTGACAAAAATTATTCAGACTCTGCGTGCTTACCGAGCTGAATAGTGCTTATCAAGTAGAACAGTGCTTACCGAGCAGAACAGTGCTTACCAAGCAGGACAGTGCTTACTGAGCAAGACAGTGTTTACCAAGTGACACTATATCTACCGAGTCTCCAGTATATACCATGTTTGAAACTCAAACCGAGTGGTTAGTATGGAACATGCCTCCACTTCTACCAAGTGCATGATGATGCCAAGTAATGCAGTGGATGTCGAGTATCAGAAAGTCATCGAGTTAGTTTGCAGTAACCAAATCACTATATTTAGGCCGACTTAGTAATATTTGTGTTAGCTTGTTTATGAGCCGACTTTGTAATTATGTTGTAATTGTTTTAGATTGATATATAAACAATGTTTTATATCATATCCAAAAAAAAGGAAAAAAGAAAAGTATGAAAAATAGAAAGGCAGAGATAAGCGAATTACAAAGGGCTACAATAGTATAAGAAGTAGAAAAGATCTATCCATCACAGAAGGTGATCAGTACATCAGAGAATCTCAATCAACAAGTACAGTTGCAAGCAAGAGATCTACTGTTTCATCCTAACAGGTGAATCAGCTTGAAATCCTTTAACCGGGTAGACTTAACAGTCTTTGTAAAATCTCTTAACTGAGTGCATACTTCATTGTATGTTTGTAAATCCTCTAACAAGGTGGACCTAGCAGTCTTTATTGCTCCTAACAGGGTAGATCATCAGAAGTGATCATTGTAAGCCTTAACCGACAAACTTTATACTGCAGTATTGAAGTTTTGTGGGTATCATCCCCACCCCTATTTTACTTTCTACTTGGAAGGTTTCTGGGTCACCAAATCTCTGTGTTCAAAGTGTTATGAATGTTTTATTATTTCTGTTACTCATGCATGCAGTCAGATTATCAATCTAATATTATTAAGATCTGAATCTGTTAAAATTTTTGAAGTTACTGATTCACCCCTCCTCTATTAGTAACCTAGACAGTCTTGAATATTTCCAACAATTGGTATCAAAGCTCAGTGGTTCTCAGAATGAAGTTTGACAGCTTGAGAAAAGATTCAGGACAATGGAGATATTCAGACTTAACAAAGTAATTGAGAATGAAAAGCTAGATCTGGAAATGGCCATAACTCAACTCAAAGAAGCAAGAGAGCATCTTTCCCTTTCCCTAAAAAGAAGGAAGGAACTTGCAAATCAGATCAATGACCACCAGTATGTTGAAGAAAAGATTGAAGACTTTTTCCCTTCAAGCAGCTCAGATGAAGCAAACAGTGCAATCAAAGAACTTCTAGAAAAGAGTGGATCTCTAAAAGAAGAAGTGAGAAAATTGAAAAGAGAACAGGAAATTCAGTCAACAAGATTCTGTGAAGTCTTGGAACAAAGAAACAAGATGAAAGATGAAATAGATGGAAAGAACAATGAAATCCAGAATAAAACCCTTCAGCTAGAAAACCTTATTGATCAAATCTCCAATGCAAATGAAGAAATCTTGACTCTGAGATCAGAAAATGAAAATATAAGAGAAGAGTTGAGATCTGAAAAGCAAATCAATTTAAGAGTGATGAGTGACCTAGATGTTGAAAGGAAAATCAATGAGAGAATGTTGAAATCTCAAGAAGATATGAATCAGGTGTATGAACAAAACCTTCATAGGCAAAAAGGAAAAGCAGGACTTGGATACAAAGAGGAAGGTGAATCCTCCAAACAAGGTACTCAAAAGAATTAGAAACCTACCTGCAATCACTGTGGAAAAATTGGTCATACTTCAAACAAATGTTGGAGCAATGGAAAAGCAAAATTCAATGGAAAATGCTACAATTGCAATCAGCTTGGTCATAAAGCAAATGAATGCAAGGAGAAACAAAGATTTGAAGGCAAATGTCACAAATGTAGCAAACAAGGTCATAAGGCATCAGAATGCAAAACTAAAACACCCAATCCAACGGAACAAATTATTAAAGCAATGTTTGGTTGGGATTACAACACTTGGTGTAGATGTCATTACTGTGGAGAATATGGACACATTGGCATGAATTGTGTAAGGCACCTCTTGAGAAAAAGGGATTCTACCATAAGATGTTATAATTGCACTAAGCTTGGTCACATAGCTAAAAACTGCATGAATTTAGGCAAAGTTGAAGATGAAAAGAAAGCAAAAGAAAATAGCATTAGGAAGCAGATGAGACAGAAGTGGATTCCTAAACCTACCGAGCAAACCAGTCCTGAAGTCACTCATGAAGGGAGTGGATCTATGAACTCTAACTAGTCTCCAAGAAAGCACTGGAACTGTATCTTCATAGACATATTCCAAAACAGTTCTTAAACTGAAAGGAAGATAGATCCAAATCAGTATGCAAGATACAATAGGATCACAAGAAGGTCAGTATCAGTTACCACTGAGCAAGGTCAGGAGTAACCTAACTTCATTTGGTTACCAAGTAAGGTCGGAGAAGTATGAATTCGTATGTTCTCCGAGTTGCAGAATCTTCACTGAGCATTTAATGCATAGTGGATGACAGTCTGTCAAATTCAATACCCTAATTCCTATGGAGCATTAATGACAAAGTTTTAACAAAAAGCATGAAATCAAGTTCCTTCTTCACCGCAAATATCAGCATTTTGAGCAGAGAAATTTCTAGTGTGATCAAGCGATTCAAAGCAAAATTTTAAAGCAAAAATTTTTCTACCATGCTACCATGGCTTCATCCAGCACCAGAGTAAAGAAAGGTTCAGAAATGTTAGTTCATGGAGAATGGAAAGCGCCAAATTTCAAACTCATGCCCATGATTGCAGAAACCCTAGATCTGAGTGGAGCTCAGTCTCAAATTCCTCCAAAGGTACTTCTTGTAAATGACATTCGCAGTCATTTTAAAGGTACAATTCAAGAACTTGGAACCCTAGAGATAGATGTTGCTCATGATGAACTGTGTGTTGATGGTGTTCTCAAACCGGGACATAAACATTTGGAAGAAAAGGGTTTAACACATATCACCCACTTGCCTTGGGGTTTTCAGATAAAATGGATAAGATATATTTTGAGCCGAGTACATGAAGGTAAAATTTGGCTTGAGAAACTAGTGGAAATAACAAAGAAGATGATTCACCAAGTCATTGGTCTTCCCATGCTTGCCCAGGCTAAATCTACAAAAACCCGGGTAGAGCTGGAAAAGAAAACCCTAGCTGAATGGGATGGTAGAGGTATGAAAATTAACAGTATTATCAATGTAGAACTAAAATTTGGCACATATGTAATAGCACACAAGATATACAGTTCAAGTCGGCAGAATAGTGTTTCATGTGAAGCAGTTGACCTAGCCTATAAAATTGTGAAGAACAATCTGTCATTTGACCTAGCAGATCTTTTGTTGAAATAGTTCAACAAGAACATGGAGAGCATCCAAACCTCAAAGAAAAATCCATGTAAGTTTGGCTCACTGTTGGTTTGTTTATTTTTCTATGCTCAAAAGTTTTTCCCATCAAAAGGCACAGTAAAATGGAGAAAGGATGTACCTATTCTTTATCAGATAAATGAGTATATTGCAGAAATGGGTGAGAATTTTACAAGCATAATGGATAACTATTTAGAATCTTTTAAGGAGAAGATGAATAACAGATTCCGAATTCCACTAAAACTGGTGGAAGATTATAAAGATGATATTTGTTTCATGGTTGATTGTGATAGAGTATACATTCAGGCAGTAAGACCTAGGATTGTATGGGTGAAACCTCTTCCTTATGAGGTAAACATTGATGAAACAAAGGATATAATTGAAGCCCTAGTAAATCAACCTGTTGATCCAAAGGCTCCATACTTTGGAACATGTGATGAAGCTAAGATAAGAATTGAGCTAAGCATAAAACTTCCACAGGTGGTTAACAAAGGCAGAAAGAGGATGGCCAAGATGCAATCTAGCACACCTCTAATGTTAATCGAGGGCTTAGGAGAAGATATTGTAGAAGAAGAAGGAAAGGATGAGAATAAAGAAGAAAAAGTGCCTGTAAAGAAGAAAGGAAAGGTAACTATCACCAAGAAACCCGAGCAATCCACTACAATATTCACAAGGAGAAGATCAAGGGGAAAGGCAGGTAGAATTAATGATGATATAGTACTCAAAAGGCCTCCTCCCTCATTTGAACAAAAGATTAAGGATTTGAGAGAAGGATCTGGAATTGCAAATTTCAAATCTCTCAAATATGAAATTAAAACAAAGGTAGAGCAGCAGGAAATAGAAGATGTTGTCATTGAGAAAATGGGAAAATGGAAGTACTCACCTGATGATATGGATTCTCAAATTCCAGGTGTTCTATTGGATAAAGTAAAGTTGAGATGGTCCAATGCAAGACAAACTATCAAGGACATATATGCTCAAACCTTAAGACAGTTAATGCCAAGTTTGAAAGATGATGAAATAAATAAGGCATTGATAGAAAATGAGCGCAAGATGACACTAAAATTCAAAAATTGTTTAGTTTTGATCAAAGATATAGAGTTCGTTGTGAAGAGTGCAAATTCTACTTGGAAAAAAATCTATCATCTTCACAAACTGAGTACTGAAACTGTGATAATCAAAGATATTGATGATGACAGTGATGAAGAAGAAGAAGAAGAAACAGTTCAGATTGATAATGTTGTGTCAGAGTAAGTAGGGATAGAAGCTACTGAGGAACCTGAGGAGAATGTTGAGGAAGATGATCTAGTTTGAATAGCTACAGAGGTAATTGCCTCACTTCCCCACTCTCCAGTAAAAATTTCTACATCTAGCTCGGAGAAAACTTCAAGTGTGATTGTAAGAACTCCCTCAGATACATCAAATGTCCAATCATCACTAGCACAGTTTAGTGTATCAATGATAGAAGTGGCTACCACTTCATCTACCGAGCTTCAGCCTCCTTCTTCTACTAAGTTGCAGTCCTCTGTAACTTCTTCAAATTTAAGTTTTTTAGCAGTAAGTACTTTAGATACTACAGTTGTAAATACTTCAGTTTTTGATTTATCAAGTATTCTAGTTAGCATCCCATCAGTCGGAAGTTTATCAGTTTTCACTACTAGTCCTACTATGTCTACAATAATTTCTACTACAAAGGAAATAAGTATAGAGACTCAACCGAGTACAAAATTTCTGAGTAAGAGTGTAGTAGAAGGTATAGATCTAGATGAGGAGATACATATTCCCCAGCTAGATTTTGCAAACCTCATGCAGATCAAATGCAAACAGTTGGTGAACTCCTCCAGAAGAAAGAAAAGCAGAAGAAACTAAAAGAAGAAAGAGATAAGGAATATAAGATCATTGAGGATGCCAAGAACATTTTGACAAAAGCTATAGGTGCTAAAGTTGATTCCTCTCAACACATTTTGTTGCAATTGGCAGAAGCAATTAACAGGTTTAATGATGATTCCTCTAGAATAGACAAGTTGCTTGAAAAGGATGAGAAGAAGTTTGAAAATGAAGTGCTTGAGCACATTGCTCAACAAATAGCTATCAATCAGGCAGGGTTATCTTCAATTTTGACTAGCATCGAGTCCTCCTATTCCAAGGTAACATCTCTTTTTGTCAAAATCTGTAATGTTTCCGAGTTCTCAAAGGAAATTAAAGACAAAATAAATAAGATTGATGAGGATCTAAAGATCAGTGCACAAAAGTTACAACTTGAACCTAGTTCAAGTTTTGCACATCAGATGACAGTCAGATTCCTATCTGATAAGCAGTCAGAAATATTGAAAGAAGATGCAAGGATCAGATCAACATTAATAGATATTCAGAACATGATCCTTCCCATCATGGATACAATGTAGAAGCATATTGCATACTCAAAAACATTGATCCATGACAATCAGTTTTCAATTGCAGATCACATGATTGAACTCTCTGCAGAAGTCCAAGTTGCACTCCATACATGCAAGATTCTACAAGAGAATTGGGATAGAACTCTAGCACTAATTGGAAAGGTGCATTTTGATTTTCTCTCATGTTTTGGTATCTCCGTGTAAAATATTTGTATATACACCTTTGGCATTATTGTCAAAAAGGGGGAGAAAGTATATGAGATATGAAAGGGGGAGAAAATATAAATAGGAAATATGAGTATGAGGTGAAATAAGATATTTTGTATATATACTATATAAGGGAAACATGAAATGTATATACAAAACTAGTATCAGCATGATTGTGTATATAAGTTTTGGGCAATAAGTGTTTTGTCACTAATGCCAAAGGGGGAGATTGTTGGCATTAAGTATGATTGTCATCAGTGACAACACTTATTTAGACTCTACATGCTTACCGAGTAGAACAGTGCTTACCGAGCAGAATAGTGCTTACTGAGCAGAATAGTGCTTACCGAGTAGGATAGTGCTTATGGAGCAAGACAATGTTTACCGAGTGACACTATATCTACCGAGTCTCTAATATATACCATGTTTGAAACTACAACCGAGTGGTTAGTATGGACCGTGCCTCCACTTCTACCGAGTGCATGATGATGCCGAGTAACGCAATGGATGCTGAGTATCAGAAAGTCACAAAGTTAGTTTGCAGTAACTGAGTCACTATATTTGGGCCGACTCAGTAATATTTGTGTTAGCTTGTTTATGAGCCAACTTTGTAATTATGTTGTAATTGTTTTAGATTGATATATAAACAATGTTTTATATCATATCCGAAAAAAAGAAAAAAAGAAAAGTATGAAAAAGAGAAAGGCAAAGATAAGAGAATTATAAAGGGCTACAGTAGTATAAGAAGCAGCAAAGATCTATCCATCACAGAAGGTGATCAGTACATTAGAGAATCTCAATTAGCAAGTATAGTTGCAAGCAAGAGATCTACTATTTCATCCTAACAGGTGAATCAGCTTGAAATCCTTTAACCGGGTAGACTTAACAGTCTTTGTAAAATCTCTTAATCGAGTGCATACTTCATTGTATGTTTGTAAATCCTCTAACAAGGTGGACCTAGCAGTCCTTATTGCTCCTAATAGGGCAGATCATCAGAAGTGATCATTGTAAGCCTTAACCAGCAAACTTTATACTGCAGTATTGAAGTTTTATGGGTATCATCCCCACCCCAGTTTTACTTTCTACTTGGAAGGTTTTTGGGTCACCAAATCTCTGTGTTCAAAGTGTTATGAATGTTTTATTCTTTCTGTTACTCATGCATGCAGTCAGATTATCAATCTAATATTATTAAAATCTGAATCTGTTAAAAGTTTTGAAGTTACTGATTCACCCCTCCCCTCTCAGTAACCTAGATAGTCTTGAATATTTCCAATAGATAAATGCACTAAAAGAGGGTGCTAAACCTATCAAGATGGAAGTGCTTCCATTTTAAGACAATACAAATTGAAATATTGGTTGTGTTGTTGATACAAGTATTGAAGTAGAAGGCCCACTAGAAATGACCTTGCCTTTGTCTTGAGATGGCATAGTATGAACTACTGCAACAGTTACTGTGGAGGCCCCTTCTTTAGTAATATTGTTGTATAATAGTGATTCATCAAAAGTCTCAGGAACTGTGACCCCATCATGGATAAGGTTCATTAAGATTATTTTTTTCTTGGCTCGAATCACTTTCTCAATCATCTCCACATTACATGGATCTTTGAGAAAGTCATCAACTTGTGGATTTGGAAATATTTTAGATTGCTCAGCTTGTTCAACATATTCAATTTCAAGCTTTGCTCAATTAGTTATATCTGGCATACCAAAACCTACAAGAGGTACAGAGGCAAAGGGATTCTCATTGTCTGGAAAACATCGACTTGTCATCTTAGCTTGTGAGAGGGTTACAACCATACGATTAGAAAGAAAAGGATGAAGATAGATGAGCTTAGGAGCATGGTTTGGACCTTTCTTTGATCGAGAGGGTAGGGCCTCAAAGGTTTGATTGATTTGTTTTGATGAAGGATTGATGATTGATTGGTGAGGGCAGGGCCTCAAAGGTTTGATTTGGTTCAAAGGTTTAGGACAACCTTAGTGAAAAGAGATCCTGTGAAAAGCAATGATAAAACCTTCATTGTACTTGTAGATAGAATAATGATCACAAGAAAAGAAGGGGATAGTATTGACTAGATTATGCCACTGATAAACTAATTTTCTCAAGTGACAAAGTTTGATTTTGATTAAATATTAGGATCTCTAAAACACTTTGATAAATATTTCCACCTAGGTTTAATGATGAAGGTGGATCAAAGGATAACGAAGACAAAGGATTGATTTAGGTCCAAGGAAATGATGTCATTCTATAGTAAGAGGTGGAATGGATTATGATAGATTACTATGATGAAGGATGTATGAAAGAGGAAGGTTTAATCATAGGTCTCAAAGTTGACAAAGTCTCGATTTATGCCAGGTTTACGCAAGTAGTTAGAGAGCTTGTTATTGAAGACAATCTTGTTAACTTTCTCTTGATCTTGGAGCTCTTATTGAATAGATTTGATGATGTGTTGATACTTCCTATCTTTTTGATTGGTTTCTTTCCTTTCTCTATAGGCCAAAGGTAGTAGGATCTTGGCTTTCTTGTGCTTGGAGATATGGGACATAGCCTATATAAGTAATGACTTGGTTAACCAATGTGTTCAAAGGCAAGAACTAATTTTCATACTCAAGCAAGGGAACAAACAAAAGTTTGAAAATAATCCCACAAGGGACAAAGCAACCTTGATGGATACAAGCAATTGTGACAAGTCCAAATGATAGAAAACAATAGTGCAATGTGTATGTCCAAAATATTTTCATGGGTCTAGTACAATCAAAGATACTTTAAACAAATTCTACCTAAGGTCAAAAAGGAGGTGCTCCAACCTTTTCGCACAACATGATGCTCTTAGCCCCATAATTAAGTGGTTGAATGGCCTTTCCTAGGACTATGCAAGTTATGGATCAATTAGAAAAGAACAATGGTCGTGGAGCATGTCTTTCCATATTGCCATATTCAAGATTTAGCATCCAAGGGAACACATATGGTGAGTATCTTGGGGTGATCTGGGTAAGTCTACTTGGATCATTCCTTGCACACAAGAAGTCACATGGTTAAAATGGTTGGCCTCTAAGTCCTTAGGTGTCTAGTAAGGTCCCCCGTTCATGACTATCCCCTATAGTTCTGCAAGAAGGATTAAGTCCTATAGCCATACAAGAATCCAAAAAGTATAGTCTCACAAGAAAGATTCAAACCTCTCAGCCCTATACTAGATGAATGTATTCCCCTTGTAGTAAACAATATTGAGACTATTGATGGCCCTACAAGCACCCAATCAAATGTAGTCTTGCTTAGCAAGATTGATGCAACTAGGCCATACACATGAAGAAGCATTAGGAATAGAAAATATCCAAGTCTCCCCTCTCTTTGGATTGAAGGAAGCTTTTGATTATAGTGTGGTGGAGTAGCCAGGTTCGCTTGTTCCCCACTTGGGTTGTTCCCAAAAGATTGCTCTCTTGGTAGGCCCTCTAAAGGTAAATTCAAGAAAAGTAAGATGGATAGCTAATGGAGGTTAAGATTTTTTATTTTCCATAAGGAAAAGAGCATACTCTCTTACTCCATAGTTTCTCTCAAACACATCAAGCACATGTTCATTTACCCAAGATTCCTTTCTAATGACCAAATTAAGTAGGTCTAGATTTTTGATTTCCCCTTAAAGAGGAAAGAGTATACTCTCCTACTACCCAATTAAATCAAAAGGAATGAAACTTCCTAATTAGACTAGGTGCCTATAAAAATAAAATTAAAGTGGACACAATGTTTGCTTGAACCTCCAAGGCAACCTAAAAAACCAATGAATTAATAGTCTCAAATCTTTTCAAGATCTTGAAACAACGCTCTACAAAACAAATTGATTAGTAATTTCAAAATATTTTAATCTTGGTCAACCATTCTACAAAACCACTATTAGAAGATTGAAAATATTAGAAACTTGTAAGAAAACTCAGCCATGCATTGAATAATGTGCAAATAAAGTGCAAATTCATCACAAAATTTTAATTTTTTTTCTATTTTACCTAGTCAACAAGATCTGATTTGTTTGATATGATTTTGGCCACAAAAATAGAAATACAAAAAAGAGACCTCTGCTAAAAAGAAGAGATCTTTCTAAAAATGTAAAAATTTTGGAAAAATTCCTTAATATGTTCCCTAGAGACCTGATTTATCAAAACAAACCATTTTTCAAAGATTGAATGTTTGAGCCATATTCGTGCATCAAAATAAAAAATACAAATAATATGCCATGTGTAAAATTATTAGAAATTTCTAAAAATTTTAAGTCTTTTGAAAGATACAGAGATTTGTGACTAGAAATTAATTTTTAATGAAAATCATAAAAAAATTATAACTCGCGGAAAATTGATCAGAAAAATTTGAGTTTCAGACTGAAACATACTATGATGATCCCCCATGTGCAAACAAAAATTTAGACCAAAAATCAAAGCCATTTGAAAGATATGATCATATCCTTCAAAAGAACCCTAGGGTTTTATCTTCAACTCAACCTACATAAGCATTAGCACAAAAAATATTCAAAAGTGTAGATCTAATAGGGATGTGGGTCCCATCAGGCGTGCCAAAATGTATGCAATGAAAATATGGACCTATTTGCTGTAAATACAAAACACCAAAACACAAAACAATCACTAGATGTTAGTCATTTCAAATGCAACAAAATAAGTGACTTTCGCTACAACCTCAATGAGCTAAAACAAGGGCACGCAATAACCTTGTTTGATTTTCTCTTCAAGATTATTGTGGGTATTTTCTCCCAGCACAAATAAAATGCAATCTAAATGCAAAACTATGAAATGCAAGATGAGGGTTTTGAAGACAAGTATGAGAAACTTGCCCCAAATCTCACAATGATATGCAAATGCAACATCTATGAAGAAGATAGTGCACAAGCAAAATGATGCAATATATTTTGATTTTTTTGAATAAGCAATGAAATACAAATTAACTATGCATGAGAATGAAAGATTCAAACTATGCTATGAAATCAAAATTAATCTATGATGCAAGAATTGAAATCTAAACTAAGAATGAAGATGCAAATAAACTATGCTAAGAAATTGAAATGCTACAATGCTAGATTGCTAGAATGCTTAAAATGCTTAGAATGCTTAATGATTATGCTTGAAAGACTCTTATTATCCTACAAATGATAGAGAGACCTTCTTTTATAGAAATTGCAAAAGGATTGGATGATGGAGATTAAGAGACAAAAGAATGAGTGGCTAGGATTAAAGGTTAGGCAAGGTTTGGAAAAGTCAAACTTCATTTAAGAGGGAAAAATGAATTTGAAAATGATTGGTGGAGAAAAAAGATGGAGAGGTGGCCACCTTGGAAAAGGTGATTGTGCACATGTTTAGAGGTAATCCACCTTTTAATTAAGATTATAGGAATATTAGAAAAAGGTAAGCTTAGAAAAAGGGAAAAAGTGGCTAAATTAAAATGATTTTAATTTAAACATAGTTTAGAAGAATTTTTAAGCTAGTGGAGGAATAAAATAAATAAGATTTATTTTATAAAAGGAAATGGAAGGATAATATATTAAATTAAGTTTAATATATTATAGTATTTAAATAGAATTTAAATACAAAGGGAAAATAAATTTATTTAATTTAATTTAATTTAATTAAATAAATAGAGTGACTTGACACAAATGGAGGGAAACTTTGAAAAAAGAGGAAATCTATTGGAAGCAACAATCCAGAATCCAGTAGCTTGCTGAGGGGGATAAGAACATGACTTTCTTCCATAGGTCTACCAACAACCATAAAAGAAGAAATACCATCACTACTATTAAGGATGAGGGAGGTAATGAAGTCACGGAGAAGGAAAAAATCAATCAGGTTGCAACAAATTACTTTAAGGGGTTGTACTCAAATGAGGGACAAATGTACCTGAACAGTATCCAAAATCAACTCCTAGACCACATCGAAAGAACTATAACTCACAGTGATAATGACCAGCTGACTAAGCATGTTTTTGATGAGGAGGTCAAGAATGCGGTCTTCGCTATGGGAGCTTACAAAGCCTTGGGTCCTGACAGCTTTCCCCTGATGTTCTTTCTGGAATATTGGGACATCGTGGGGACTAATGTTATCCGTGCTACCAGAGATTTCTTTAGGATAGGGAATCTCCTTAGATAACATAATAAAACCTTTATTATTCTTGTCCCAAAGTATGAAAACCCCACCTCTATGCTAGATTTTAGGCCAATCAGCCTCTGCAACACTTTCTACAAGATCCTTACTAAGATCCTGGTTGGTAGAATGAAGCCACTTCTAGATAAGATTATCAACACTACTCAGAAAGGTTTTGTGCTGGGAAGATAGATCCTTGATGCAGCCATAGCTACTCATGAAATCATCCACTCTATGGATAGGAGCAAGGTCCTAGGTATGGCCTTTAAACTGGATATCTCTAAAGCTTATGACAAAGTTAATTGGTCATTCCTGCTTAAAATTCTTGCTAAAATGGGCTTTGATGAGAAGGTTGTTCAGATTATACAAGAATGTACCCAAATTGTTAGCTTCTCTATGCTTGTCAATGACACCCCTGGTGGGCTCTTTAAACTAGAAAATGGTCTTAGACAGGGAGACCCTCTCTCGCCCTAACTTTTTTATTATGGTGGCTGATGTTCTTACTAGGAATCTGACTATGCTTTCCCCCATGGGAAGAATAAAAGGCATCAAACCTACTTCTACTCTTCTTTAGGTTGTGTTAGAGCAGTTTGTGGATGACACATTCCTCTTTGGGTATTCTTCAGTGATCTAGGCTAGACAGTGGAAACAAATCCTTGGAAATTATGCCTGGGCATCTAGACAGTGTATCAACTATAGAAAAAGCTAGTTGTTCTTCTTCAATACCCCCATGGAGATACAAAACAAGGTGCTTCAAATTTTGGGTTGTCTGTCAGCTTCGCTCCCTTCTAC
This sequence comes from Chamaecyparis obtusa, assembly GCA_027943335.1. Classification (NCBI taxonomy): domain Eukaryota; kingdom Viridiplantae; phylum Streptophyta; class Pinopsida; order Cupressales; family Cupressaceae; genus Chamaecyparis; species Chamaecyparis obtusa. Next base: position 747,056 of record BSBK01002239.1, read on the forward strand.
CTACCTTGGCCTCCCCCTCATAGTTAAGGAGGTGTCCCAGGACTTTTGAAACTCTATCCTAGAAAGAACCCAGAGGAAACACACTGGATGGAAAGGGAAGATTCTAAGCAGCACTGGTAAACTTTAGCTAGTGGCCTCCACTCTCCAAGGGATCCTAGTTTACTTCCTATCCCTCTTCAAGATCAAAATAAACATGGTGGACAAACTTGAAAAAATTCAGAGAACTTTCTTATGGGCTAGTTCTGAAGAAAAAGAGAGGACATCTCTAGTCAGGTGGGACACTATCTAGCTCCCAAAAAGATTGGGTGGCCTGGGCCTAAGGAGAATTGGATTGATGAATATAGCCCTTACCATGAAAGTGGCTTGGAAAATCATAGAAGGAAAAGTAGATTGGTGCAAAATAATGGAAGCTAAGTACCTCCAAGGACATCCCTATAGGAGAATGTACCATGATAGTGATCTCCCCAGTGGATCCAAACTCTGGCCGAACATCTATAAATGCAAGACCTTACTATCTAAAGGAGCTCTCTGGTAGCTTGGAAATGGGAGATCCATTAGATTCTGGAATGACTATTGGATCCTGAACTATCCTAACCTGTGCCTTAGATTCAAACCTCTTATGGACTACCTCATACTTGTCCTTGGTAACAAAACCTCCAACTATATTATGGGTAGGAACTGGAAAGATATTTCTAATCTGGTAAGATTCAGACCAGACCTATAATATTTGGCCAAGGAGCTCATGGAAACCTTGACTAATGTTAGAATCCTAGGGCTAGGTGGCTAAGACTCCATCATCTAGGCCCCTACCCTAGCTGGTACCTTCTTGATAAAATCTACTTACAACCTACTTCTGAAGGAAGAGAATAACGTGGGGGACTGGAAGAAGGTGTGGATCAGCTCATGCCAAAAATCAATTTCTTTTGGTGGACCCTTATGCATGGTAAAGTCCTAACCCAGGATAATATTATAAAGAGGGGTTTCTCCATGGAAAATAGGTGTGTCCTATGTAAAAAGGAGGAGGAAATGGTGAACCACCTATTTATACACTATGACTATGCTACTACCATCTGGCAAGAGGTCATCAAAAATCCAGGTATCTTGTGGGCTATGGGTAGTGATGTGCATCAATTTATTAATTGGAGATCTCCCTCCAATCACCCCCTTATCCAACTCCTTTGGTGAATGATGCCCCTACACATCTACTGGACTATTTGGAAGGAAAGGAACAACAAGATATTCATGGAGGCTTGTAATCAGTCCGAGAGTTGTCTCTATATTGGTACCAAGCTCCTTTGTGAGAACGCTAATGCGGCTAAGTGGAAGCTTCCCTCTATACCCCCCTCTACCTGGGAAGTCAAAATAATTGATAAGTGGAACCTGCTGCTGGGTTCTCCAGGTTCAACGATGCTAAGTTGATGGATAGAAAAGCTACCAGATGGGTTGCCCCTCTCAGAGGATGGACCAAATTAAACCTTGATGGGGTAGCTAATAACACTGCTCAGGGTGGGGGAGGTGTTCTGAGAGACCATAAAGGCACTTGCATTTTGGCTTATGCTGGGCCGCTCAATAATTGCATTGTTAACCAAGAGGAGGGTATGGCTCTTCTATGGGGGATTAATTTTGCAACCCAAATGAACATTAGATTGTTGGAAATTGAGGGGGATTCCAAAGTGGTGGTGGAGGCCATCAAAAGTGGAGCTAATGCAAGATGGTGGGTTAGCTCCATTTTTCTAGAGATCTATGAGCTTCTCAACAACTTCTAATGCATGACTAATGGCCACACGTACAGAGAGGGGAATTCGGTGGCTAACTCAATGGCATCTATTGGCCTAAAGCAAGCCAAACTTAACAATTGGAAGATGGTCAACGAACTATCTAAGGTGACTCAGCAACTCATTGGAGGGGAAATGATTATCACTGATATTTAAATGAGCTATTCTATCATATTTATTACAAATCCTACCCGGATCACGTGCTGGCATAATCAGGTGATTTTTGTGATTATGAAAAGAAATACCCTAAACCCCATAAATAATCATAATTTCCTTTCTAGCATGTGGAGAAATAGTTGTTCGAATCGGTGGGCTTACTTGGCTAACAAGGACATTAAGTGCAGCCCTAACATTATTGCTAATAATGGCACCTAGAGATCCATTAGATATTGCTGTATGGAGCTTGGCTCCCAAAAATTCACCCAAGGTCGGCCATTTGAGTATAACCTTCTCTTGAAATGGCCAAACCAAAACAACTAGTTTTTTACTATTTGTCAAGAAGCTCGACCCTCTGGTTCTCTGGATATTTTGACGTAGGAGATGCAAAGTTTTGACATGGGAGGCAACACCCTTCACATCAAACTAGAAAAGATCAATGAGACCTTCACCTCTGACCCTTTGGGGACCCACTATTGCAGAGAAAGTGGTATTTGGGGTTTTATGGAGTGCATGAAAGGTGGGCATGATGAGCGGATATCCAAACAATTTGTCTCATCCTAGAATAATAGGAGTGTCTCAGTTGGTGGAATCCATTTCTAGATCAATGAGGAGGTCATTACTAACACAACGAGCCTCTCTATGGAAGGGAGAAAATATAAAAAGACCAGTCAGATACCTGACCCTACTAGTCTCAACCAGTTCTTTAGGCAGGGAGAGAATCCTATCAAGAAGCAAGGGGGTTTTAGTCGTGAAGAGCTCCCGAAGTTCTGGCAGAAGCTTTGTCTCATTGTGATGAAATATTTCACCCTTGAAGGTACATTTATGATGTTCTAATACTATCACTCACCTTTTCTGAATCACATTAGAAAGAAGGACTTCATTTCCATTCCCTTCTACCTCCTGCATTCCATTGAAAGTAATATTTTGGATATTAAAGAGAACCCTGATAAATCAATCCCTATCCTCCATTAGGGCCTCCTTCTCTATATTTACCACTTCCACAAGGCTATCTACCCTATGCCCCAACCCCCCTGATTATCCAAGAGATTGGCCAAGAGGATTCCCCATCCAAAACTGAAAACCCCACTCGCTCCACCTCCCAGTCCATCCAGGTTATCGAGGTTTCTGATCATGTTCCTAAAGAGGGTATAACCCACAAAAAATGTGTTAAAAATCCCTTCAATAGGAGGGAAGAGCAGGAGGAGTCTCATGTCTCTGAATCTTTAGAGACTAAAGATCAGAAGGAGTCTGGCAGTACTCCTAAGACTGAATGGAAGCCCAAAAAATGGAGGTTGTTGGAGAGCCAGGTCAAGTTGGAGGTGGCCTTAGGTGGTTCAGGTTGCTGAAGGTCTAACAAAATTGTGAAGGAGCTGTGTAAAACTAGAATCTTGGAAGTGGTCTCTAGAGAGCAGTCCCTATCTGAAAAAGATTCTCACTCCACTAAGTCCATGAAGGGCTCTTCTGATGATCACATGAGTCCAATTAGGATAGGTAACTCTCCCCCTCCCAACCCTCAGCATACCATGGAGACCCCCCACCCTACACCACCTTTGACTTTACCTCATGATCAATAGAACAAGCCCCCCACTCCTGAGCACAATCCCAGGGTTTTGGCTGGCAAAGATAGTCTTAAAGGCACCCTCAAGCTGAGGTTTTTTGATATGGACAAAGAGATTGCTGACATCAAGCAGGACTTGTAGGAACTAAAGCTTCACTGTATGATGACTAAAAAATTTATGCTGGAGGTCATGCATGCTTCGGCTATGACCCTCTGCATTGTGCAGGAAAAACTGGTGGGTGACAATCTGGAGGTGGATGAGGACAATAAGGATATTTTCCTATTCCTATAGGAGGAGTGGGCCAAGACCCCGATGTCCAAACATTTGGGTGGAAAGAACTAGTTGCTGGTGCTCATGAGGTTTTTATTTTTGTTTGGGCATGGCCCTCAGTTCCCTTGTTTTGACTCCGGTTTTAAGGTTATTTTGCCTAGTCCTTGGTATAGCCCTGTGTGGCTTATTACTGTTATTTTAATTGCTACTATTCACTTCAGATACTTTGGTTTAATCTTTTTGAAAAGTACCGTTGTGTTTGTTTTTGATAGAGGTAGATTAGACTTGGTTTTTTTTTCTATTAAAATGCTCTTGAATTGCTTATGACTAGTGCCATTAATATACTGTTAATGCGCCTCTAGTCCCTTTGTACCTCGGGCCAGCACCCTCTTGCTACTTTTTTCTATAAAAAACAATATAGTTAATTAATTAAAATCAACTATAATGTTAAGGGAAAATATTAATAAAAATTAATATTAGAATGCAAATGGAAAATGAATTTATTTAATTAAATTAAATTAAATAAATAGAGTATAACAATATAGTTAATTAATAAAAATCAACTGGAATGTTAAGGGTAAATATTAATAAAAATTAATATTAGAATGCAAAAGGAAAATTAATTAATTTAATTAAATAAATAGAGGAATATAACAATATAATTAATTAATAAAAATCAACTATAATGTTAAGGGAAAAGATTAATAAAAATTAATATTAGAATGCAAATGGACAATTTTAGGTGTCTACACAAGTATTCAGAATTGAATCAGTATCAGACCAGAGGCTACCGAGAAGTATTCAGAGAAGATATCTATCACATCAAGGTGATATCAATTAAGTACTAATCAGATCTAAAATTTAGCAAAGTAAGTTACTACATACAAATCAAATTTACTGTTACTTTCTAAAAATTGTGGAAGACTAAATCTCTTAATAGAGTAGACCTAACAAGTCTTTTGTAAATCTCTTAACTGAGTGCACACTTAACAATATTTCTTAAATACTTTAACCAGGTATATCTTAACAGGTCTTAATTGTTACTCTTAACAGGGTAAGATCATCAAAAGTGATCAACATTGTAGCCTTAACCGATAAACTTTATTATTGTAGCAGTGAAACTTTGTGGGTGTCATCACCTCTACAATTTTTACCTTCTAATAAGGGTTTCTGCGATACCAAAATACTTGTGTATTGTGTATGAAGTTTCATGAATGTTTACATGTTAGATTAGAAAGCATTTCTTATTTTCAGTAATGTTATGAATGAATGGAAATGATAACACAACAATCGGTTAATGAGTTAAATTATCTTAAGGACAAAGAACAAAAAGTTTTTAGGGTTACTGATTCACCCCTCCCCTCTCAGTAACTCACCTTTCTATAATCCAGACAATTGGTATCAGATCTAGTTCTCTTGTTGAAGAAGTTTAATCACTGAAGAGGAAAGATCTTAGAGATGGAAAGGTATAAGCTTGATAAGAGAATTGAAAATAAGAAATTGGAGATGCAAATTCTCATGGAACAACTTAAGGACATCAAGGAAAAAATGAGAGAGTCACTGATCAAAAGAAAGGAATATCATTTCGGCATAATGAGACTTAGTATCAGGAGGAAGAGATAGAGGAATTATCTAAAGGATCTATAAGTATATCTGATGCATCTAAAGGAACTCTCTCAGATGTGTCTAAAAAGAATCAACACCTTACCAAAGAACTCAAAAGCAATGCAAATTGGACAAGAAACTCAAATGGTAAGAATGATTTAAGTTATGAACAATACACAACAAGATGGACAAGAAAGGAATATGGATATTGAAGATAGAAGACAAATGACTAAAAAGTTGGAAGATAAATAATCTAAAATACTAAGGCTAACCAAGCATCGCTTTGAAATTTCCAATTAGATGATTGTCATAAGTCAAGAAGTAAACTAAGTAAACAATGAGCTTACTAGGAAATTCGAAGACATTGATGAATTAAGGGAAGAGAATGAAAGACTAAAAAATGAAGTGAAGATGCAACAACAAAAAAATGAAATGATAAAGAAAATTGAGGAAAGTACCAAAAGGATGGATGAGTTCTTGAAGAGTCAGAGAAGACTAGACAACACCACTGGATTAGGTTATACCAAGCAGGGAGAGTCATCAAAACAAGTAGAACAAAATAACACCTATTCAAATCCAAGACCAAAGAATCTCTCATGCTATCATTATGTAAAACCAGGTCACACAACAAAAATCTGCAAAAGTAAAGCTAAAGGCACTCCTTACTCTACTCCTAAATTTGATGGTTATTTTTACAATTGTGAAAAGTATGGACATCAAGCATATGAGTGTAGATAAAAGTTGAACAAGTCACATAAGAGGCACTATATGGAAAAACACTACCACACTTGCAAAAATCATGGTCATATATCACAAGAATGCAGGGCACAACTGAAACAAGTTTGGAAACTGAAAAGACAAAATAATACATATCAAATGAGAAGACAAGGTAATTCATATACTTGGGATTAAAAAACTTGGGTTAATTATAAAACATGTGGAAGATATGGTCATGTTGCAGAAAATTGTATGAGATTACACTAGAGAGGAAAATCTAGAAACTGGACAAATTTTGGAATGACATATCTGCACTGTCACAAGGTCAGACACTTAAGTAAAGATTGTAGAGACCGAGCACCAAAACCAAATGTTGATATGAATGAGAATACTATTGATGGAATAAGAAGGAAGATGAGTCAAATGTGGAGAATATCAACTAGAGACAATGCTGGAACAAGCACAATAGTCAGTGACACCTCGTCCTTTGGATTAGGTGATTTCACCACTTCTACCTAAGCAAATCAAATAAGTATGGGAACTGAATTTTAATCAGTTATATCTTACAACAGTTCATTATACCTATTGCATGAATACCAAATCAACATGAAATAAGATGCACTAGGTTGTTATATGTTTTGAACTTGAAATGAGTATAGTTGGTAAAGCATAACTGAGTAAGAGTTTGTTAGTCGGTGAAAATGTTAAGGTTAACTGAGTTGCATAGTCAACTAAGTGTTGGTAGTATTCAATGAGGTGAAGTTTCTAAAGGAGAAAAAAGAGTGAAGATTTGTGCAATGAGATTCCAAGCTATTTAAAGATTTGAGCATTTAACGAACTGTTTGGAAGCTATGCAAGTAAGTTTGAAGCATAACTGAGTTATTCCGAACATAGTTTGAACAAACCCTAAATTATTATCAATGATGGCATCCACATCGAAGACCATTCAATCAAGGGATGATAAGGAGAAGAAGGTAACATTGATCAAGAGGGAAACATGTGATGAACAAAAATATAAGCTACATCTTGAGGTCGCATTAGTACAGGTCGATGAGAAAGGAACATTCTCATCTATACCTCCTAGGGTTTTATTGGTAAAAGATATTAGGTCTTACATTCACTGCAAGATCAGTGAAATTGGTGATTTCAAGTTGCAATCCACTTGCCAGGAGATATGCATAGATGGAAAATTGAAGGATGAGCATACACATCTAGAAATAAAAGGTTTAACAAATGCCCTTCACTTCCCAAAGGTAATAAAAAATGAGTGGATCAGGATAGTACTCAGCTGAGTACATGAGGGAAAAATGTGGCTGGATGAACTGGTAAAAATCACAAATGACTTTATTCACATGGTCACTAGTTACCCAGTATGTGATAAGGCTAAAGCCCTAAGACACCCACCAAAGAGAAAGATTGAGAAGTTGACTGGAGTCGAGTGGGATGAAAAAGGTATGTAGATCAACACCATTGATGATCCAGAGACTAGATTTAGAGTATATGTGATTTCTTATAAGGTATTCCAATCTAGTTGACCAAACAATGTTCCTTGTGGCATTGTTGACATTGCGTATAAGACTATGAAGAAAGGACTTCAACTAGACCTCACCGAGATGATGTTGAGGAAAATGGAGGAGAATATGTGAATGATCCGAGTTGCTAAGTGCAACACATGAAAGTTTGGATCCCTACTAGTATGTATATTTTTTTACTTTCAGAATTCATTTCCCTCAATCGGTGATGTGCAATGGGATGTAAACAAACTAGTCATCATGAAAATTGGTGAATTCATAAATAATGTAGGTCAAAACTTTGAACCAGTCATGGATGACTATTTTGGGAAATTTAAGGAGATAATGCACTAAAGAAGAAAAATACCTGAATAGTTGGTGGAAAAATTTTAGGATAAAATTTGTTTCCTAGTGGACATGAACTCCACACTCATAAAGGTAGTTGAACCAAGGACTACATGGTTGCCACCAATGGGCTATGAAATTGACATTGACTGAGAAACTAGGTCAATAAAGGCACTTCTGGAAGAGCCTAAGGATAAGAGTGCAATAGGATTTGGAACCTATGAGGAAGAAAAAAAAGGAATTAAAATAGATTTGGTTAGATTCAAAGTCAATAGAAAGACAAACAAAATGATAGGCACTGTGGAAAAACAACTAGGAGAAGAAGAAGAGAATTCGGCTGAAGAGGCAACCAAGGAACAAAAAATAATCGGTAACAGTGAAGATGAGGAAGAGACCAAGTAAGACAAGGAGGTACAAGAAGAACTGGTAAAGGAAAAGAAAGGAAAAAGGAAATAGGAAGAAACTCCCACACAAGAAGGAAAAGGTCCTCTATAGGTGTTTCCCCACCTTTGAAATGTGGAGTTGCTAAAATAACAAGGCCTACACGGACCAATACCTATCAAAAGAAAATAGGTACTCAAGCATCTACCAAGGTACCTAAGAAAATGAGAAAATTGATAAGGAATAAAGATGATACAGATTCAGATGAGGAGGATAATAGTAAATTCAAGGAATTTGTAAATAAATCACAGTTTATTGATGAGATTTTAAAGGAGATAAAAGAAAAGGGAGGACTAGGTCACCCTAAAATAAATAGATATGTACACATGGATACCAAGGATCAGGACAAACTGGAAGAGGCAATCATCAACATGATGATTAAATTCAAGAGATTTCCCATTGAATTTGGGACTTATATTCCCAAGTAATTATATGATAATATCTCAACAAGGTGGACTTATGCCTTACACACCGAGAAGAAAATGAGAGAGAGATCATTGATTTTGGAAATGCCAAATTTATCTGTTCAAGATATTGATGAAATGATGAAAGAGTATGCAAATTTTTTTTTGATGAAAGGAAGATAAATGAATATCTTACAAGGTAAAATCTAAGAATTTAATGAGGAGAGCAAGGAGAAATGGACTAAAATCTTAAAGTCCAAAGCTGAAGCAGAGGAAACTGCACTTGCAATTATTCCAGAGAAAAGTGCAATAGGAAGACGTAAAGGTGTACACACTGATGATTTTAATGTTACTACACAAAGGCTAATTGAAGATCCTATTCACATATTAGACACTGAGAAGCTAGAGGATGACACTTATGCAGAAGATATTTATCTTGATGGCCACACTGAACAAGAGGATACACCAGAAAAATTACAAATAACTAGAGAAGATGTATTGGTAGAAGATATCACTCAAGGTGATCCTGATGATGAGGCTAAGGAAGATGAAGATGTCACCATTGCTACTGAAAATAAAGATGAAGAACAAACTACAGAGGTATCTAGTGTAAAAATACTGGGTAAATTACCAATTTTGGTACAAGCCATTGATATTGCTACCACAGAGCAACCCGAGGACACTACACCCAAGAAACCAATGGATAAAATAGAAGACAAAGGTGAAGGAGAAATAGAGAACACTAAGATTGAAAAAAAAGAGGAAGAAGTAAAAGACATTGAAAATGAACCTAAAGTAGATGATTCTACTACCAACACAAGGTGAGAAGCCCAAGGACCTCACACCAAGGGAATTGTAAAGGGAAAGGAAAAAGAAGAAAGTGTATCCACAAAGCCACAAAAGTCAAATATAGAGCAGAAGGCTCTAGTTCCTTATGGGAAATACCCCACACGTAGAAAATAGGAAAATATGAAGAAGAAACATGGAAAAAGTTTAGTCACACTTGAAGAAGTGATAGAAATACCTATTGGAGATTTTCCAGCAAGCCAGTGTTGACTGTATGTTTTTCATTGATGAAAACATATGGTAAGTAGCATGAATGGAAGACTTATGTAGTAATATTTTAGTATATGTAGCATGGACATGTTATCAACATGATATCATGGTCATAGAGGATAACTGTTAGTACATACAGTTATGTAGTAGCTTGTGTTAGAAGTGTTCCTGTCAGAGTTACAGACAATGTTCTATGAGTGATTGTCCATACAGTCATCATGGAGCCTTACACATTTGGATATGTGATGAAGACATGTTAGTATTGTTACAATCATGGATGCAGAGTTTGATGATCAGTAGAAGTGAAGTTATGCAGTTGCTATTCACCAGTAACAGTTTCTTGTGTTTATTCAGAAGAGCTAACATAGATTATATTGGTTCAGGAGTTGCACTTATCATTTTAGTATGCGCCCTTGAATTAGGGATTAGAGAAGAGTTAAAAATGTTTGATTAAGAGTGCATGATGTAATCCAAATTGAGGAGAAAGCTTCAGTTAATCTAGTAGAGCTGAAAGTGTGTAGCGTGTGTCTACATTTATTAATATTGGACAGGTCCCATATTGTGTTGTGTGCTTAGTAGAGCTGACATAATTTTTATTGGAATGTGTTATCGTTTCTCTAATATGATTTCAAGGTGGTTCTAATAGGACAACTTGAGTATATCATTTGGAGGAAAGATATTTATAGGTAGTCATTTGTGATTGCTAATGTATGGTTTCAGAGTTGGTTGTGAAGAGCAGAGAAAAGAGTGCAAAGTGTTGAGCCATCAGAAAAGGGTCTATGTGACCAAGTAAAGATTTTGTGCTATACATTGGAATTGATCTAGATAGTAGGTCAAAACACAATTCACCAAGATCCAGATATAGTATGTATCTATTATTCAGAAGGTTGTCACCTTCACCCCTTTGAGTAGTGTGCTCTTAGATAGTGTGTCCTCACCCCTAACAGGGTTAATTGTAAAAGACTCCTAACAGGGTCTTACCCTTGACCAGGTCACTGTACTAAATGCATTGTAAAGAAAACTCCTAACAGGGTTAAGGATATTCTAACAAGGATCATAAAAAACTAGTGCAGATTATTAGTGGGTGTCAATTCCCACCAGGGTTTTTATCTATTTGGGTTTCCCCATAACCAAAATATTGGTGTTATGTTCAAGTGTTCTTTCATTGTTTTTATGCTTATGTTTAAGTATACTTAATTGAATAAAGAATTGAAACTTGTAGATACATGATTCACCCCCCACCCTCTCAGTTATCCCTTGGGACTATTCCTAACAATTAGTATCAGAGCCAAGTGCCTTAGAGAGAAATTTTAATAGCTTGAGGTTGATCAGATGACATTCTTTAGAAAATAAAATCCTAAGTTTGATGGAGAGAATTATCTTGATTGGAAGAACAAGATGATGACACATTTGTAGTGCATTGCTTTTGAAGTTTTTGAAGTGGCTATCAAGGAAGTTTAGATCCCCTCTCTAGCAGATCTTGCAAAGGATGATGCTACTAGCAAGTAGAAGGATTTGTTCCATCAGAATGCAATAGCAAAAGAAGCCCTTATCAACACCTTATCTGATAGTGATTTTTTAGAGATAAAGAAAGTAGACATAACCTACAAGATATGGACGCACCTAGAAGACATGTTTGAAGGAGATAAACAAGAAAAGAATGCATATAGAAAGACATGGAAGAAAAAGTACAATACATTGGAGATGATACCTGAAGAGAACATTAGAGCCTACAATCAAAGGATTAATGCAGTAGTTGCTGGAATCAGAAATAATGGTGGAGAAATTTCAGAAGAAGATATCATGGATAAACTTATGACTACACTGACACCAGAATATGAGAGCAAGATAAACATCCTTGATGAGACTATGCAATTTTTAGAAAACTTCAAAAGAGAAACTTTAATCAGTAAGATTGCTACATTTGAGATATCAAGTTTGAAGACAGAGCCTAAAAGTGAGACAACCTTCAAAGCTTTGGTCCATGGTAAGAAATACTTGAACAACTCTGGTAATTTTGATGATTATGATGAAGAAAAAGCTCTAGATGATTTCATTGCTATGATTTCTAAAAGAGAAAAGAAAGGAAAAGGAAAATATGAAGGTCAATTACCATTCAAATGCTTTTCATGTAATAAGATTGGTCACTTTGCATCTAAGTGTTCTACGAGAGTTAAAAAGTTCAAGAATAACTACAAGCCTAAGTATACAAAGGAATGTTACTATGGTGGAGATGGAGTATCAGATGAAGAATCAACTAAGGAGGAGATTGGATTCATTGTTCTTGAAGATGAAAATAATTCACAAGAGTTAGCACTGATTTCACAAGTGGACATTAGGACAGATTGGATCATTGACAATGGTTGCTCACATCACATGACAGGAGACAAAGATAGATTTGTTCATTTGGATAAATACAAAGGAGGCATGGTTAGATTTGGAGATAACACTCCTAAACCCATCATTGGTAAAGGAGCCATCACCATGGATGGAAAGAATAGCATCGATGATGTTCTTTATGTTGATGGTTTGAAACATAACCTACTAAGTGTTGGGCAGTTACTTGACAAAGGTTATAGGTTGGAGTTCAATGGAAATAAGTGGATCATTAACAACAAAGAAGGAGAAATAATTACATCAGGATCAAAGACTAAAGGTAATGTTTTTTAGCTTAATCTAGAAGCAAGTTGTTTTGTTGCTAAAGTAGATGATAGTTGGCTATGGTACAAAAGACTATGTCATATCAATTTTGATAACATAGTAAAGATTAGTAATGTTAAGGCAATAAGAGACCTACCTAGCATAGCAAAGCTGGTTAATACTATCTGTAGGGAATGTGTGATGGGAAAACATGTGAGAATTCTTTCAAAAGAAAGCATAATTCAGCAGAGAACAAGTTGGATCTAATTCATACAGACCTATGTAGACCAACTCAAACAAGATCATACTATGGTGAAAGGTATTTCATTTTGTTTGTAGATGATTATTCTAGAATGATGTGGGTTTCATTCTTAAAAGATAAGTTAGAAGAATTTGAGAAGTTCAAAATATTCAAAGCTAAGGTTGAGAATGAATCTGGACTAAAGATAAAATGTCTAAGGTTGGATAGAGGAGGATAATTCACCTCTGACAGATTCTATGATTACTGCGAAGAACATGACATAAAAAGATAGTTGAGTGCACCTAGAACCCCTTAGTAGAATGGGATTGCAGAGAGAAGGAATATGATCATCTTTGATACAATGCACACCATCATGATTGAAGGAAAATTTACACACACCTATTGGAGAGATGTGGTCAATACAATAGTCTATACAATCAATAGAATACAATTAAGGCCTAGTGCGAACAAGACACCTTATGAGCTATGGTTTGGTAATGTTCCCATAGTGAAATACTTCAAAATCTTTGGAAGCAAGTGCTACATCAAGAGGGATGAAGCAATAGGAAAGTTTGATGCAAGAAGTGATGAAGGTATTTTTCTTGGTTACTCTACTAAAAGTAAAGCTTATAGATGTTTTATATTGAGATTGAAGAAGATCATTGAAAGTGCTCATGTTAAGATTGATGAAAATTTTATAGTTCAAGAAAGATATCATGATTACTAACCTATGATTGAAGAAGAACCCAGACCTTCCACTAGTGAGAGAGTTGTTGAAGAGATGTGATGCAGGAGCATCTTGGGTCCTTGGCAATCCTATGTCACCAAAAATATTTTGGAGTTTGTATGTGTTGCTCGGTTCCTTCTTTGATCGAGTTCGTGGGTAGTTGGTCGGTTTCCTTTGGTTACCAAGTGTGGTTGGTTATCTCCTAGGTGGTTGGTTGTTTCACTAGCACTCGATGATGCTTATTTGTTGCTCAGCCATCCTTTCTTATTGAGTAGTTTCTTTTGAGTTCCTATTGAGCTGACTTGTGCATTTATGTTGGGTCACATATTTAATGTTGGAATAAATTATTGGGAAGCATGTGGTCCCAGATCTAACCATTCTTTTTGTTGATTGTGGATATGAAGGCCGACTCAGTTCAGTAGACTCTTGTATAAATGTAGTTGTTTGTATTAGGAATGAATGCTAAAGTGTTTGGAAGACATTCTGTAGCAATTGTTGTTGCATTCATGACTATGATTGTCATTGATGTCAACATAATGATTTACCGAAGACTTGCAGAGAAGCAGATAGAGTTTGGATTAGCGCACACGGGTTATTATAGTTGGAGCTATGCAATGTTGAGGTTATACTCTTTGATATGTTATATGTCTATGGTTAAGAGCATAGATATTAATTCATTTATTCATGGAAGTTATGATCATTTTGGTGGAAGCAGTATTCAGGCAGTGTTCCTGAGTAGCGGTTTGTGGAAATCGGATGATATCTCCTAATCAGGATGGAATCTGGTTTTGTGCAATTAAAGGGAAGTTGAAGACACATTGATAGTGACATGGATGATAGTGAAAACTTTGAGGTTGCATGATTGAAGATTTATTGTATTTGGAAGCTGATAGTTTTGTGTAATTTTGGTGTAGTGTGTGGAAACTTTTATTTTGTAATTGTATGCTGACTCATTTGTAATTATTTGAGTGTGGTATAAAGGAAGGAATGTATTTTCTTGTTGGAATGTAGTTGTATGAAGTAGCATGTATTTTTGATGTGGAAGTAGCGATTGTGTGTGATGTTGTATGCATGAAGTGAAGAAAAAAGCTAAGTATGAAAGTGAATTTGTGAAGGAAGACATGCGAAGTACAGAGATCTGATGTAATAGTGAGTGCAATTTGGCATAGTCAAAGAAGAGGTAAAATATTATTCTATTGAGTAATGCAAAGATTATTTGGATAGTGTGTTCAGTGATCTTACCCTGAAGCTATTTGGGAAGTGGGTCCTTCTATCTTCCATAACTCTTAATCCGGTTAGAATCTTTTAACAGGGATTCAAATTCTCCTAACAAGGATTTATATGTACTAAATGTATTTCATAAAACTCCTAACAGATTCCATCCTCTCACAAAGAATATTCATATTAGTGCATCTTTTGTGGGCATCATTCCCACCGGGGTTTACTCTTTGATCAAGAGGTTCCCTAGTCAACATATCTTGTGTCATTGTGTTATTGTGTATGAATATCTTTATATGTTTTGGCATGTGTTATTTGTGTTAACTAAATGTTTTAATTATTAATTAATTTAATGCATTATGTTGCACATTCATAATTGCATGAAATTGAATTAGTAATTCAAGTTGAAGTTTGGTTATGTGTTTTCAACTCAAGTCAAAGAGGAAGGGGGACTCCAATTCAACTAAGACTGAACTGTGAATTGAAGTTTGTCTTCATGCAAAGCCCTCTTGGAGTTGAGTTCATATTCATGCATGAGAAAGGAGATTCCTTTATGTATTGGGAGTTTTAGCCATTATTGAGAGACACAGGTTTTGGAGGAGGAATTTTGGAGACAGATTTGGGACAGATTTGAGAGAATTCTTCGAAAAGCTTGGATTTTGTTTTCTTCATTCTGGACATCATCGAATCTGTATAATTTTGATTTGAGGTAGGTTTTGATTTTATCATGGTTATTCTATTTTTGATCTTTTTAGGAAATTATAGAAAGTGTCTTCCTTGTGCTTGCTGATATTGATTGTTTGAGTAGCATAGCATTGTGGTTATCAGTTGCATGTTATTTAGAAAAGATATTTTCAACTGCATATTATTTAATGAAGATATATTTAGTTTTATGTTATTTATGAAAGATATATTCAGTTGCATGTTATTTATGAAAGATATATTTAGTTGCATGTTATTTATGAAAGATATATTCAGTTGCATGTTATTTATGAAAGATATTTTCAGTTGCATGTTATTTAATGAAGATATATTTAGTTGCATGTTATTTAATGAAGATATATTTAGTTGCATGTTATTTATGAAATATATATTCAGTTTCATATTATTTATGAAAGATATATTTAGTTGCATGTTATTTATGAAAGATATATTCAGTTGCATGTTATTTAGAAAAGATATTTTCAGCTGCATGTTATTTAATGAAGATATATTTAGTTGCATGTTATTTATGAAAGATATATTTAGTTGCATGTTATTTATGAAAGATATATTCAGTTGCATGTTATTTATGAAAGATATATTCAGTTGCATGTTATTTAGAAAATATATTTTCAGTTGCATGTTATTTAATGAAGATATATTTAGTTGCATGTTATTTAATGAAGATATATTCAGTTGCATGTTATTTATGAAAGATATATTCAGTTGCATGTTATTTAGGAAAGATATGTTTAGTGCATGTTATTTAAGGAAGATATATCCAATTGCATGTTTAGTTGCATGTAGTGGTATTCTATTTTTAGAAAATTCTATTTTTTGAAAATTCTATTTTTAGAAATAAATAAAATTCGTACATGAGAATTCTTTTAGAATAAGAAAAATAAGAAGAAGAATAATGCTATATAATTAAATATTATTTTTATGAGAATTTCATAATGATGTGTTTGTTATTGGAGTGTTTGGTTTCTTTTCATGATTACTGGTATGGGTAGCATTAATTTAGCTTTTAGGAGATGTAATCTCAGAGGTGGGGTTTTACATGTTTAATCTATCTTGTTTGGTTGCTGTGCATATTCTGTTGTGTTGGTGAAATTGTTTTATTACGTATCTAGTTTTACATATTTATGGTCTTGCATGTGGAATCTAGTTGTAGAGATTCATGAGTTATGATAACTCAAAGTTCTTAATGTTCATGTGAAACCCTAGAGAAGGTCATCTAAGTGTATATCAGGAAGTGGCTTGTGAATTGGTGCTGGAGCCTAGAAGTGGCTACCAGGAGATCCCATTACAAGTAGTTTAATAAGTGATAATTAATAAACACTGGGAATCTAAAATGAACCTAATAAGATATTGTGTGCCTTGCCCATGCCTAAGTTCCTGATTGAGTTTGACTAGGATGGGAGTTGAGATGATGCTTGCTACCTATATGGACTGGATATGGCATATGTAGTACCTTGTCTACACGAGAGGTTACTATAACCACATAGAGTCACTAGGGTGCCGGGGTCTGAAGGGACTACTAGGATAACCTTAGAGTTGACTTATGTGATGACACTTCTTGTATTCATCTTAGGTTTCCTACGTGTTCTATTTGCCTCTGGTAGTGTGTATTATACCTTGTTGTACTTGTGGTACCTTTGAGTTAGAAGCTTTCAGGACCTCTTCCTTGGTTGTTGTTGTCATTTTTTATCCGAGTGGGATCTGATGTTATCTCCTCAACATGGTGGGAGTGGACTATTTAGGTTCACGAGGTCAGGTGGCAGTGATTCTTTTACCATTTGAGATTCTGACGTTCGTGCACTGAGGCTGGATGATCCTTGTGGCAGTTATTCTTTCTTGAACTTCATTGATGAAGATGTGTTCTTGTTCTTCTTCCTTTTTGTGATCTTGTATCTTTGTTTCAAATATTCAAAGATATCATGTTGTATTTCTTTTTAGTTATTGTATTCACATACCCTGCGACATGTGCAATGGATGCTTATTATTATGGTCACCTTATGGTACCAATTGTATTTATGTAATCATGCTTATGATGTTGTTTTTATCTTTCATATGTAATCTTAGGATTCATATCTTTATCTTATATTAATTAATTAACTCTTTCATAATCTACGTCAAGGAACCCTTTGGAGTTGTAACCTATGTTATTTTTTTATTGCTATGCTTTGCTTCCACATTGTAAACTTTGATGTTATTGATTGTTAACTTTAAAAAAAATAAAAAAATTCTGCAAACTTAGTCACATGTTTAGGTTAAGTTCTTCTGGTTTCCCTGGTGGGGCATTACAGCTTATATGGTTTAATGCTATTGAAGATGATAAAATTTATAATTATTTGATAACTGATTCACCTCCCCCTCTCAATTATCTTGGTGGACTTTACTTTCTAACAGTTTGGTTGTAGTTTAGGAGGTAGTTTTAGATAGAGATAAGAAGATAATAGATTGGAGATTATTGGAAGATCCTTGCATGTTTGAGGACTTCTGTAATTCATTGTAATATTTTTCCCTAATTGGGAAGGCCTTACAACTGGCATGTATGATTCTATTTGATGAA